>CM062293.1:495114813-495194892 GCA_031216915.1 Pictodentalium vernedei
CAGCAGTCGGAATGTTTTGGTATTTGGTATGCAGCATCCTTAGGGGGGTGAGATTCATGTTTGTTCAAGCCAAGTCCCTAGGTCCATATTTGGGCTCATTGTGGGAGCTCGAATTGTAACTTAGTTCAAAATGAATTTTCTTTAAAAATCTTCTTCAGATCCAGCAGTCGGAATGTTTTGATATTTGGTGTGCAGCATTCTTAGGGTGTGAGATTCAAGTTTGTTAAAGCCAAGTTCCTGGGTTCATATATGGGCTCCCTGTGGGAGCCCAAATTATAACTTAGTTCAATATGAGGAATATTCTTTAAAAATCTTTTTTTTTAGATCCACTGGTCAGAATCTTTGGATATTTGGTATTAAGCTTTTCGTAGGAGGAGCAGATGCAACTTGTTGAAATCAATTCTCTGCGTTGATATTTAGGGTACCATGTCAGGTGAGCACCCTCAGGCCCCCTGGGGCCTCTTGTTTTTTTACTTATTCATTGAGATTTTACAACACATCCGATAGCCAGGGTCAGCTTGTGTCAGACAGTTTTATGGGTGGAGGAAGTCGGAGTACCCGGAGATAACCACCAAGCAACAACAAGCAACTGTCAGACTCCTCAATGTACTAACTGCACACTAGCAGGATTAGCATTGGTTGAAGATAAGTGCCCCATTGACACGCAGTACGCCTTAGTACACAGCACCACTGTGCCACCACATGGACAGTCAGGTTGAAGTGTCTTACACAGGACACAATGCAGCTACAACTGGTTGAGATCGGACTGTGGACCTCTTGGTTTGAAGTTGAGTGCTGTAACCACTGTGCTCATTACATTCTGTCATAAATTTAAAAGAAGGTATGTTTTTTATGCTCCCCCCCCCCCCCCCCCCCCACCAATTTTGGCGAAGGACATTAAGATTTACCCTTGTCCATACCTATGTATGCTAGTATGTACAGTTAAAACTAGAAGTCCTGTTACGAACTGCGCGCTTATCTAGGCTTAACTGGTAAAGTGCTAAATTATTTTTGGTCATCCAAATTTGTCCACGTCTCTTTGCCTTGTTACAATTTATGGGAGAGTGCCTAGTGGCACTCTCCCATAAATTATAACAAGGCAAATCCTCACAGACTAAATAATTTCAATTCAAAAATTATATGACGCACATCCATAGAGTATGAAGCCATTAAGTTGCAGCACCTGCACTTCAGAATAAAGCCCAAATATGGGCTTCCAGCACCCTACCAGTTAATTGCATGTAGGAATTGCATGCAATTGCCATATCAAATGGCATCCAAAGCATGGCAGGTTCTCCTGGTTACTCATAGCAAACACAGGCAATGTTTCGGCCAATTGACCTCCATTGGCTGAAACATTGCTTGTACACAGGCGATATGTACATAATTTGCTAGCCTTACTATGGTCATAACGTGTACATTAACATGCAGATCAACATGCTATTTGTGCGCATTTCATGACAGGACTTCTAGTTTTAACTGTACATGTGTACGTACTTATATCTACAGTCCATCCCGAAAATGGTTTCCTGTTGATAACTTTAGTTTGACTAAACATAATGAAAAAAAATTTTGTACATAGGTTTATAACCATATAATACAGGTTGGAATTGTTAGGAGGTTTGGTTCTATATTTTTTGGTAGAGTTATGGTCCTTTTCCAACTTTGAAGAACGTTGATTTTGGTTTCTGGATTATAACTTTGGTTTGACTGAACGAAATGAAACAAAATTGTATACATAGGTTTATAACCACATAATACAGGTCGTGATTGATAGTGTGCTTTGTCCAATATTTTTTGGCAGAGTGATGGCCATTTTCCAACTTAAAAGACATGTTGATTTTGGTTTCCGGACAGTAACTCTAGTTTGAGTGAACGAAATGAAACAAAATTTTATACATAGGTTTTTAACCACATAATACAGGTTGGGATTGATAGTGGGCTTGGTCTGATCTTTTTAGCTCACCTTGACATTGTCAAGCTGAGCTTATCTAATTGCTCTCCGTCTACTGTCCATCCATCCATCCATCCATCCTTCCGGCCATTTGTCATCTGTCAACACCATGTTTTGGACTTCTCCAAAACCACTGGGCCAATTCAAGTGAAAGTTTGTGTGAGTGATGGTCCTGAAGGGGCATTGCATTTTTATACCCCCGCTTCGAAGAAGTGGGGGCTATATAGGAATCGCCCTGTACGTCCGTACGTCCGTCCGTCCGTCCGTACGTCCGTCCGTACGTCTTTCCGGACATGAAATTCTTGTGCGCGCAACTCCTCCTACATTTATCAATCAATTTGGACAAAACTTTTCAGACATCATCACTACTAAGTGAACATGCGCATATTCCAAGATTTTTGATCTGCGACAATTTTAACCAGGTTTTCTCCCTTTGACTTAGATTTATTGTGTCTTTCCATCCGAACAAATTCTTGTGTGCGCAACTCCTCCTACATTAATGAACCGATTTTGATGAAACCTTTCGAACATCATCTCTACTAAGTGAACATGTGCATATTCCAACTTTTTAATCTGCGACAATTTTAACCAGGTTATCTCTCTTGAACTTTGATTTAATATGGGTTTCTACATGAAATTCTTGTGTGCGCAACTCCTCCTACATTTATCAATCAATTTGGATGAAAGTTTACAGACATCATCACTACTAAGTGAACATGCGCATATTCCAAGATTTTTGATCTGCGACAATTTTAACCAGGTTATCTCCCTTTGACTTAGATTTATTATGTCTTTCCCTTCGAACAAATTCTTGTGTGCGCAACTCCTCCTACATTAATGAACCGATTTTGATGAAACCTTTCAAACATCATCTCTACTAAGTGAACATGTGCATATTCCAAACTTTTTGATCTGCGACAATTTTAACCAGGTTATCTCTCTTGAACTTTGATTTAATATGGGTTTCTGCATGAAATTCTTGTGTGCGCAACTCCTCCTACATTTATCAATCAATTTGGACGAAAGTTTACAGACATCATCACTACTAAGTGAACATGCGCATATTCCAAAATTTTTGAGCTGTGGCAATTTTAACTAGGTTATCTCCCTTTAACTTAGATTTATTATGGGTTTCTACATGAAATTCTTGTGCGTGCAACTCCTCCTACATTTATCAATCAATTTGGACAAAACTTTTCAGACATCATCACTACTAAGTGAACATGCGCATATTCCAAGATTTTTGATCTGCGACAATTTTAACCAGGTTATCTCCCTTTGACTTAGATTTATTATGTCTTTCTGTTTGAACAAATTCTTGTGTGCGCAACTCCTCCTACATTAATGAACCGATTTTGATGAAACCTTTCAAACATCATCTCTACTAAGTGAACATGTGCATATTCCAAACTTTTTGATCTGCGACAATTTTAACCAGGTTATCTCTCTTGAACTTTGATTTATTATGGGTTTTCAAATGGGATTCTTGTGTGTACAACTCCTCCTACATTAATGAACTGATTTTGAATACATGTTGCACATTGTAAATGTGTTTTTCCAAATGTAAACCATATATGTGTGGGCTCTTTAAGTATTCAGTGCTGTTCTGTGGAAGGCCACATGCAAATACAAATTTCAACAACAAAAAATGATCTTTATGTATACATTTCCTTATGGCCTTCGCCTACATGATCAGAAGTGCATTCCTCTAAAAACCCAAAGCGGGGGTATTAATCACCTTCAGTGATAGTTCTAGTTGTTGAACTCAACATACCCAGCCCCATAGGGAAAGGGGCTGGGGAAAAGACTCCAAATTGTTTTTGAAATCTTCTTATGAACAAGTGCGTACAATGACTTCTCATTTTTGGTATGGTGCTTCCTTTTGAGGTTCAAACAAAGTTCGTGGAGCAATATTTGGCTTTGTAATGGAGGGGGGGGGGGAGATATTTGACCCCACCCAAAATTTCTATTTTCTGAACCAATGGTCTGATTTAACCAAATTTGGTTTGTGGTATTACTGGGTAATAAGTACTTGATTCATGGAAAAAGAAGTTTTCTTGTGTCTCCGTGGGAACCCCAGGAGCTAAAAACAGAAATATTTTCAAATGCAAATATTTCCCAAACCACATGGAGCAGAGAACAATTTCTTGGTATGAAGCATCCTTAGGACCAGTAGAATTGAAAGGGAAAAAAAATTGCCATTGGTTGTGTCAGGGTGTTCTGTGGGGAGTGTCGAAGAAATGCTGAGTTAGCAGATTTATAAAATATTTTAAAAAAATTTCTCCAGAACCAATGATCAAGTGTGTTCAGATCGGGTCCTGGGTTAACATTTGTGCTCCCATAGGAAGTACACATCAACAATAATGAAGGAAACTATTTTTATTCGACATCAAACACAAAAAAGTTTTGAGTCTCCGTATCACCTCCCCTAATTTCGGTCACTTGATTGTTCAAACCTCTTCTGTGGCATCATATACTTTAAATGCGAGTCTTCTTCAAAGTTCATAATTATATCCAACAACGAGTTGTGGGGGGTATACTGGAATCGGCTTGTTCATCCATCCATCTGTCCGTCCGTAGACATAATTTTGTCCGGAGATTTTCTCAAGATGTTTATGGACCATTGTCTTGAAAATTTGGTATGAATGTTCATCACCATGGGAACTGGTATGAATGTTCATCACCATGGGAGCCTGTGCACCTCCGATTATAGTTCGAGTCGGACTATTTTTGCCAGAGTGATGCCCCTTCTTCACATGTCTTAGAATGGTAGAATTTTGTCCAGAGATTTTCTCAGATGTTTATGGGTCAATTCCTTTGAAACTTGGTATGGGTATTCACTACCATGGGAACCTGTGCACCAGCGATTATAGTTTTGAACGGAATTCTTTGCCAGAGTTATGCCCCTTTTCATCTTAAAATTCCTGAATTTTCTCGAATGTTTATTGTTTGATTCCGTTGAAACTTGGTAAGTTGGTATGGATGTTCTCTACTATGGGAACCTGTCCACCTGTGATTATAGTTTTGATCGGAATTATTTTGCCAGAGTTATGACCCTTTTCATCTTAGAATGCCTGAATTTTGTCTGGAGATTTTCTCGAATGTTTATTGTTCGATTCCGTTGAAATTTGGTATGGATGTTCACTGCTATGGGAACCTGTGCACCAGTGATTATAGTTGTGATCAGACTTTTTTTGCCAAAGTTATGCCCCTTTTTGTCTTAGAATAATTAATTTTGTCCAAAGATTTTTTCTGTTGCTTATGGGTCAATTCCTTTGAAACTTGGTACGGATGTTCACTATCATAGGAACCTGTGCACCAGTGATTATAGTTTTGATCAGACATTTTTTGCCAGAGTTATGCCCCATTTCATCTTAGAATGCCTGAATTTTGTCCAAAGATTTTCTTAGATGTTTATGGGCCGATTCCTTTGAAATTGGTATGGATGTTCGCTACTATGGTGACCTGTCATCTTAGAATAATCATAGCAGTGGGGGGCTGCTGGAGGAATCGACAGGCCCATCTGGGGCAGTCACACCTCTTGTTTCTGCTGGTTGACTGATCGAAGTTCCCTGATCAAAAACATTCTATAAACATCATTATCATCAATTCTTTTGAAGTTTTATTTTTGTTTAACATTTTCTTGCAATTTTGTTTTGTAATGGCAGAACAATTGATTTGCAGATGATAAATGTTGTTTGTTTCTGTAGTGAATGGTAATTTAATATTTCTAATAGAAACTTTTTTCTCACAAAATAATTATGTATAGGCACATTCATTTTGGTTATCTGGTCATTTCATATGTGCATAGATTCTATGCTAACTAGCTGTCGATCAATGAGATGGGAGGGCAAACATTTGATATTTCTTAGGTGGGGCATGTAGTGGGAGTCGCTATGACTAATAACTTGTTTTGACAGACAGCACTGCTTGTCCGACAACTTGGCAGCTGTCAATCATTTAGAATCACTCGGGGAAAATTAGGTTTATGGAGAATTAACCTTGGTTTTTCTACGTACATTAACCAATGGCATTGCTCTATTTAACTTCTGATTAAATTATTTACAATTGCCCAAATTTTACTTATTCTTGTGGTAAGAGATTTGCTTCCATGGCAGTAATATCCTCCAGTTGCAGGTACAGTTAAAACTAGAAGTCCTGTCATGAAATAGCACGTTGATCTGCACATTAATGTACGTGTTTTAGCTATAGTAAAGCTATCAAATTCTGTCGGGCCTGTGCACAAGCAATGTTTCAGCCAATGGACCTCCGGGTAACCCGGAGGTCCATTGGCAGAAACATTGCATGTGTTTGCTATGAGTAACCAGGAGAATCTGCCGTGCTTTGGATGCCATTCGATATGGCAATTGCGTGCAATTCCAACGTGCAATTAAGCCTAGATAAGCACACTATTAGTGACAGAACTTCTAGTTTTAACTGTATAGTGAGTTAATGTTCCAGCAGTGTGTGTCACAAAGCTACTCAACTGAATACAATCTAGTAATATTAATTATTCTATTTTGTTGGGAAAAGGGTTATTCAACTGGTACCTACATGTATATTATAAGTTATCACTATACAAATATTCTTCCTGATATCTATTGAATCAAATATGCATCAATATGCTATCTAATTTCAACATTGAAGATTTATGAAGATTTTTTTTTTCCCTTTTTATGACACTTAAGCAAATACAAACATTATATTTCGGGTATAAACCAACAGGTTGTTGATGTATACTAAATATCAAAGTACTAGGACACATAATTACTTCTAAAAAGCGGGATAGATTACAATGAAGTATATGTTTTTATGATCTCTACTTCTTCACTACACCAGTTGGATTTTGAAAGTCTTTCCTTGATTTATAGTATAGTGTTATTCTGTACAGAAGCAGCCAAAAAAGCCTGCTATTTTTCTGCTTTAACCCTTATTTGGTTGATCGAAGTGCTGGAAGCCCATATTCAGACTCCATTCCGAAGTGCAAGTACCAAAACTTACAGGCTTTATATTCCCTGCATGTTCTTCATATTGTCTTTGAAGTGAAATTACTTACTAGTTGTCTGTATGGATCTTCTTTGTTACAATTGCTGGGTGCCTGTACAGCAAGGACAAGTGATGTAACAAATTTTGACAATTAAAAATAATTTAGCACTCTGCCAGTTAAAGGGCTAATTCTGACTTTGGACAATTTTTCCATTCCAGAACATGTGTCCCAACCCAGAGCCTTTCCGTCAACTCGCCACTTGCAATAAAGTTTACTGGTAGTGGCTTTGAGCCAAGTCTTAACTGCCTATAAAGATGACTCTGGCTGTCGAAAGTGTTGTAAAACCCCAGTAAATAAATAAATACTTCTTTTTCGACAGGTGAGATTTTGTAGTGTTACGCATACAAGAGGTAAATGGGACAGGCAGGCCTGAAAATAAGCAGTCTGACATTTGCAGAATGAGGCCCCCAGAGGGTGAATTTGATGATGCTATCCCATACAGTGTGTCAATTTATCCTCTGGGTTCCTTTTTCTGTTTAGTTATCAGACCCTGATTTAGATTGAAGTTCACAGAGGGTAAATTTAGTGATGCTACCCTACTTAGCAGGGTAGCATCACTAAATTCACCTCTGGGGACCTCATTTTGCAGATGTCAATCTGCTTATTTTCTGGCTTGGGGACAGATAATTTCGACTGGATTGAGACCTAGTCGGGTTCTGATTGAAATTGTCTGTCCACTTTCATGATCAAGGTACTGAATTATTAAACCCCTATAAATACATAATAAAATACATAATAAAATCATGCTTCTTGTTGACTGACAACAGCATTTCTTATTCTAGTATACCCCACCACATTTTAAAGAAAACCATTCAAGATATTTTTCCAAATTTGATATAGTTTTTTGGTGCTAATATCATGAAGGAATTGTGAACCACCTGTGATCAAGTACTTCTTCAAGAGTTATTGCCCTCGTTGGACTTTCTTGTTATAATATTGCTGGGGATTTCGAATTAGTTGTGTCCAAGTATTTCTTTCACAGTTATTGCCCTTGTTAGACTTAGGTGACAGGGGATTGGCCGCTCCATGGCTTAATTTACTTTTCTTCAGTAAGTGAAATAAAAATTGGATTGAGGTTTCCCTTTTGGCTACACATCAAATCACTTTGACGGGCGCCAAAATTGTAGCTCTTGATGAATTGTCGTCTGTCATACTTGAAATTATAAGGATGAGTCATGAGTATCCAGTTTGGGATGTTTTTTTTTTTATTGTACATTTTAAAAACATGCCCAAACAATAAACTATATAAATTCCTTTAACTGTTACTGTGGTAGTTGTCAAATAAAGGATAATAATATCATTGAACTCTTTTGATCACAAATAAATATGCCTCAGGTGTTCACACTTTCATTTGTCTAATATACTGTGTAGAATTAAAAGAAGTGTTAACTGGTGCAGTGCAGAATTATTTTTCATTGTCAAAGTTTGTTCACATGTCTTTGCCTTGTTACAGTTTATGGGAGAGTGCCTAAAGGCACTCTCCCATAAATTGTAACAAGGCAAATTTCTGATGACAGTATAATTTTACTTCAAAGATAGCATGAAGAACATTCACAGGAAATGAAGCCTTTTATTATAGATACTTTATTTTGCAGTATACAAGCATTTTGGTTATTCACATATTATATATACATTAATTAGATTAATACATAGCAAATATACCATAGGGAGACGACATAGCCAGATTGGCTGTCTACCTGTTGCCACCCAGAAGTATGAGTCATATAAATTGTATAATATAACGGTGGAAACATGCTGTATAACATTCACTAAGATATCAGTAAGTTGGTGGATCGGCAAAATATTCTAGGTCTATGTCAAATTTAGTTGCTACGTATCTGAGAGCGAGCCTGAATAGTCAAGATTGCGAGATTGTCCAGACCTTACAGTTGAAACTAGAAGTCCTGTCACCAATAGTGCACTTATCTAGGCTTAATTGCGCATTGGAATTGCACGCAATTGCCATATTGAACGACATCCAAAGCACGGCAGGTTCGCCTGGTTATTCATAGCAAACACATGCAATGTTTCTGCCAATGGACCTCCGGGTTACCCGGAGGTCCATTGCCTGAAACATTGCTTGTGCACAGGCCATATATACAGAATTTGATAGCTTTACTTAGGCCATAACGCGTACATTAACGCACATATCAACGTGCTATTTGTGCGCATTTCATGACAGGACTTTTAGTTTTAACTGTATCTTGGTTAAGCAATTGTAGGACACTACTTATGTTCTGTGCAAAGCAAATATCACCTATCGCCTACGACAGCATGGAGCTCGTGTCGCGATTTGGACACACTCCAAGTATATATAGGGGAAAGGCCTTAGATCAAGATAATATTAATAATAATAATAATAATAATAAAAAATAAAGTTTGGTTTTTCACAAAAGTAATAGCCAGATAGGCTGAGGGTTCTATTCCTCATATAACACAGTCAAGACAGTGAGGATTGTCGCAGTAGACATTTCCTGTGTATGAGGAGAGTAAATTTAACTTGAGTTGTTTTTTGAAAACATTTCTGTTCATCGCGGAACGCAATTCAGTGTCGAGATCATTCCATATTCTTGGGTGAGTGTTGGTTGGTAAGCTGTCAAGAAATTTAGTCCTTGTCCTGTTAAAATTGAGAAAGAGGTCTGTTCGTCTACTCGCTCGTCCAGTTCGATCAACGAAGGGGTTGAAGAAGTCACCAAATGATGCAGGCAGCATACCGTGGTACCAATCAAAAACAAAAAGACTTTATTGCAGTTTGAAAAGATCATTCACTTTTAAAATTCTATTGTTTAGAAATAAGGGGTTGGTATGTGCATTTTATCTCCTGTTATTAATTATTCGGACGGATCGCTTCTGCAAAAGGAACAATTTATTAATAGTTTTGGCGTCACCCCAAATATTTATTCCATACATAAGATGGGAATGCACTAGTGCATAGGAAAGGGTTCTCATAGCATCTCGGGGAAGTATGGATTTGGCTCTGTTCAAGGCAAAATTCGCTCGGGCAATTTTGGAAGAAATATGGGAAATATGGTGTTTGTAAGATAGACTATCATCAATATGTACACCTAAAAATTTGAGTGACTTCTCAGCGTCATTTGTACTTACTCTGTTAATGACATGACCATTGATTGCTATGTTACGCTGGATTATTGCCTTTAAGTTGAGGTACATGCACTTCGTGGTAGAGCCCAAATATGGGCTTTCAGCACTTTACTAGTTAAAGGCAAGGAAACTTTTGATGCCCAGGCCTTGACAATTCAATATTTTGGTAAATAACATATTCTGAAGGTTCAGTAAATTTGTATCATTAACATGTTGGTTTACCAAAAATTCAAACACAATATGCCACAGGCATATCCTGAAGGGCATAGGGTTAGGCCTCTTCTGTTGGCAACATGTGATGACTTCCGACAATAAAAATATCAGTGAAGCTGAAGTATGCAATCACTAGAAATATAGAGTTATGCCTCTTCAATTGGCAGCATTGCATGTAAGAACGAGTAGTGGCGAATAGGTCAAGAATTGTTTGACAGTGGTCCCCATCATACATCAGGCTACAGTGCATTTCAGTTTCCATAAACTGTGACAAAATGTTTCTAATTCTGCTTACAGCGGAGTAATAAGCACAAATTTAATATTTGTTTGTGTACTATCTCCATAGGCATTTGATATGACGATCGTAAAAAAGTTGGTTAAGCGATGGATCCTTTTGGTTAACCGATTGTCTGTTCGCCTTAATTTTTGTTTGCGTAATCTCCAGGCAAGCGAACGATCATTTGCCTGAATTGTCAAGGCCTGGATGCCCTCTCCATAACATGGCCTGAGGCGGGTATAGTGTTACCCTTGTCCACCCATCATTCCATCATTCCAAAACAAAGTGCTTATTAGCATGATAACTTCAACGAATATTATCCGATTAGTTTGAAATTTGATGTGTGAGTTGTTAGTAATCCGTTTTTGATCAAGTTCGAAAATCAGCCCGTTTCAATGATCATAGGCAGAACTGTGGCTCCTAATTAGTCAATTTTAACAAATTTTCATTCCTTAGCATGATAACTTTAACAAATATTCAATGATTGAGCCAGTATCTGTTATTTCAATTCAACCAAAGAATCTACAGGTTTTTTTAAATCGGTCCAGTCCAATAATTAGAGGTGGAGCAGTCCTGGTATTTCATCCTTGTTTCCTCGGCAAAACAATTGCTGTGGAAAACGGGTGCTTCTATGGCAATTGCTGTGAAGCCTGTTTGATTATGTAAAAATCATTAGGGGGCAGGGCATAGTCTCAGTTGCCATGTTTATGTAGTATGCAGTGAAGTGAAATCTTTTAAGTAACTTCAACATGTGAAAATAGTTCGAGATATATGTGTACATATATAATCACAATCAATGTGCAGAGTCTTTAGCTCAATTAGATCATGCCAGTATCATGAAGCATGTGAATTCTGAGAAAAAATCTTGGAAGTAAGCAGGCGACTTGCTCAATATGTATGGTGTGAGTGAAAATAAGATGCCGCATAACCACAAACTATGTACAAATGTATCTCACTGCTTCTATGTTGATAACACCGGAATGTGACATCAGTTTCTGGAAAGCTCTGTAAGAGCTTTCCAGAAACTGATGTCAGTTTCTGGTGTTATCAACTCAGAAGAAGCAGAACACGTAGTTTCTAGTGGTTACTTGTACTGTAAATTTTAAGATTAGCAATACAGCGTAGTGCAACCCACATGGTTTGGTCACTTGTGTATAACCTGGAAGTTGTGCAATTTCTACCACCACAAGGCTTTCTGAAGTCATCCTCGGCAGTAATTTTGCTGTGTGTATTTTTCGTTTCCTCTGCATTTTCCTTGGCACTGCTGATTGCAGAGGGTGAATTCCCAGGGCTGGACATAATTACAATTAACCCTTAATTATCAATGAATATTATTTTCAAGATATTTTTTTATCAAATCTAGTCATGGCTGCTATGAAGCAGCCATGACTAGATTTAGTAAAAAATTTATTTACATTTAACTCAAAATAGCTGGAGAAAAAAATCCATCCAATTTACAGGGGAAAAATTTGATTAAATGTGCCCAAATCATACTTATTTCAGTGGCAAGGTAAAAATCCTGTCCTGGGCAGGAATATCCCCCAGCAACATCAAGAAATCAGAAAGTCTTTATTGTTGATATGAGCTGTGAATTTGTTGGTCTCATATCTGTGGAAACCTTTTATCAGGTCTGGCATTTTTTAGGAGTGCTGCACACCTGCTGCATGCCTAGAAAAAACTGAGGAGGGCAAATTTTTGCACCCTTTGATTTTCTGGAATGCCAGATATGTTTGGGACTGCCTTTCAAGGCTGGGTGGAGATACAACTCCTAATTAGTCAATTTCGTTAATTAGTCAATTTAAACAAATTTTTTTGTTTGTAAAAGTGTAATTCAATGTAACTGAAGAATCTACAGGTCGTCTTTGAAAACCAGCATGGTCCAATAATTAGAGGCAGGGTTTCAGTCCCAGATTAATCAATTATATCTTTTTTTTTTGCACAGTTACTCACCTTCAACCTTAATTTTAACTTTTTTTTGCTATACCTTGATTTTAGTATGTTCCTTTGTCAAGCATGGGCACCTACAAGTAGAAATTGAATTTTACTGAGCTTGGTTGATGTTTTTACGAAGTTATTTAACTTTAATTTAAATTTAGAAGTACTTAGAAATTCTGTTTCCCTGACTCTTGCAGATGGAGATGCCGTGGAATCCTTTTAATTGAATAGCCACTTTGTGAATGAAAATTATTCAATTAACAGGAGTATTCAATTAACAGGGATTGTGTCACTTTCCTGTATTCTAGAGATAAACTTAACATTTATTCTATTATATCTTGTTTGACAGAGATCCATGATTAAATGCCTGTATTGGATATACTGAGGCCAAAGAGGTCTATAAACAATGGAAAACTGGGGAGAGTCGGGGCAATTTCTTGACAGGATACAAGATTTTTATTCAATTAACAGGAGTTTACTCTTTTACTTATATTCAGTTAACAGGTCAAATTTGTACTGGAGGTATGGTAAATGGTTTTGTGTTGGAAAATTATATTCAATTAACAGAGTTATTCAGTTAAGAGATATCCAATTAAGTGGGCTCCACTGTATTGCAAGTCTTTATTTATTTCTCCTCTATATGGAGATATTATAAATGGTTAATTATGCTACAGGTGTTTAAATCCTATATTCTGTTATGCTACCCCATGGGGGCAATGGTGTCGAATGATATATCAACATTTTTATCTTAACTTGACAAAGTAAAGATAAGCTATTGCCATCACGCGTGCAGAAGTCTGTGAGTCTAAGTCTGTTCACATTTTTTTTAACAGAGGCTACGCCCAGTAGTTCTTGTCTGATACTCTCTAAATTTCATGTGCAGGGGCATGTGACATAGATTCCTTTAGCACAGTCTACAGTTGCAGTTATGAAGGGATTTCATTGTAAGTAGGATGACTTGGTATAATGTCTACATGAGAACTTCTTATTTTGGTCATGATCTGTCAACCATGATGGCAGCACGGGCACATGACCTAGATTTGTCCAGCACAGTCTGCACACAGTTCATATTTATGAAGCAATTTCATTGTAATTTGGTAGGATGACATGGTATGATGTCTACATGAGACGGTCCTATTTTGGTCATGATCGGTCAGCTGTTACCTCCACTTGGGCATGTGACTTATATTCCTTTTAGGATTGTTTACAGGTCGTATTTATGAAGGGATTTCATTGTAACTTGGTAGGATGACTCGGTATGATATCTAGATGAGACTGTCCTATTTTGGTCACAATCAGTCAACCATGACCGACAGATGGTCACATGACCTAGATTCCTTTAGCAGAGTCTACGATTCATATTTATGAAGGGATTTCATTGTAACTTGATAGGATGACTCGTTTTGGAATGATTTTACTGTAACTTGTTAACTTGTTAACTTTGGTTAACATACGTTAACTGAGAGGGCCACATCAGCCAGGCCTCAATTCTTTAGTACAGTCTACACCTCAAATTATTCTTGTTGAAAACATAGCATGCAGGATACAGAACTTAACATATTCTCAATTATCACAATTGTTGTCTTATTTCATAATCCTATCATAAACATTGAACATTATCCTTTTCATCAGACACTACACACAGTCTAGTTAATCTGCTGCATGTCATTGACACTTTCATTTTATCATTGGAATGACAAATTTCTAATATTTTGGGGTGTGGGTGTGACTGAGTCAGTGAGGATTGCCTCGTTACTTTGCTCAAGTTACACTCACATACTTGTTTTGGTAAAGTTGTAGTTTGTTTTTTTTTGTTTTTTTTGTTTTTTGTTTTATTTTGTTTCAATTCAATACCCTTTTTCTTTTAGGTTCTGTCGCTTATCACCACAATATAGCCTCGGTTGCTGATGTGGCGTTGGGCACCAATAAATGATAATAGTGATACATGTATCAATGTATCTGTGAGAGAATGTATGTGTATGTGTGTATATGTATGTATGCAATTATTGTACAGCCATTGAGCTCCGTGTGTGGATTCTAGGCTTTAAAATTATTATTAGGCCTAAAAAAATAAAAAATCTGTTTCTCAGGCCCTCCCGCATGGTCCTTTTGGCTGCCGAATGCTCTCTTTTTATAACCAATTTAAACTTAAAAACAATAAAAATTAAATGGTTTATGTCTGATATTTTACCCAAGTTAAAAAAATTGATGAATTTGTCCCTTGAGTGCAAGAAGGGTTTGCAATGCTTTAGCATTGCAAAGCCTTCTTGCACTTAAGGGATGAAATACACCACCATCCATGCTATTCTGTAGATTATGAGTCCTAAAACTTGAACCAAGAACATGAACTTTTGATGGCAAAGAGGTAATGACTGAAATAAAAAATAAAATAAAAAACCGCTCGCACGCATGCAATTTCACAAATAATGGCCTGAGAAACTGAAGATCTACTTTGTGTGGCCTTATTATTAATTTTACATGTTTGACACCCATTGTTATATCAAGTCTAACCATTTATAGATGGAGGATGTCAGCGTAACCAGAGAGTAACTGTCAGACTCTTCTACTTAATATGTCAACACAAGCATGATTATAAGCATTGGCAGCCCCTGGATTTTTGAAAATCCAGGATAGCCAAAAATCACTCTCCTCAGAGCAAATTAGATGAGCAAATTGCTTTCCTGAACTGTTTTTCATTGTTTTGTTTCACAAACATTCTCTAAATACCAAGAAAATTGTGTGTGTTCTCCATGGAATGCATTTAATAATCAGTACAGTGGAGCCCACTTAATTGGATATCTCTTAATTGTATATCCCTGTTAATTGAATATAATTTTCAAACACAAAACCATTTACCATATCTTCAGTACAAATTTGATCTGTTAATTGCATATGGGTTGTAGAGTAAACTCCTGTTAATTGTATATAAATTTTTATAATATGTCGAAAAAATTACTGTGACACACCAAATTCCCCTTATTTATCAACCTTTTTGGTCTCACTACATCCAATAAAGGGCATTTATTCTATTATATCTTGTTTGACAGAGCTCTAGGAGCTTTGTCAAACATGATATAATAGAATAAATGTTCAGTTTACCTCCAGAACACAGGACACTGACCAAATCCCTGTTAATTGTATACTCCTGTTAATTGAATAATTTTCGCTGGCAAAATGGATATTCAGTTAAGAGGATTCTACTGTACCAATAAACTGCTGTTGAATGCATGCTCATGTTTTTTTTTTACAAACCCCTCTACTTCAGTATGGGACGATTGAGCAAGAAGTTCTGCCTGGAATCCAAAAATCAAAAAATACAAACAAATTACAATACTCCATAAGAGCAGATACTGCTGTATGCACAACTGAAATTCAATGCGTGGAGAGTGAATTGTAACTAAATCATCCAGGGAGTGGAGTTATCACCCAAAGTATCACTTTCAAATTCTGTACATGTGGACAAAAAACACAAGCAATGTTTCAGCCAATGAACCTCCAGGTTTAACCCTTCACCCAATGCAGACAATATCAAAATTTATTATTTCAAATATAATTTTTTTAAATTTTTCAAAAAATTTCAACAAAACCATATCATGTGAAATCATTGGAACGAGCTCAGTGAGCTCGTTCCAATGAGGGGTCACATGATATGGTTTTGTTGAAATATTTTGAAAGATTTAATTTTTTCAACTGCTCAATTTGCATATTACGCGGGCGTATGCAAGCGATTCATTAGGTAAAGGGTTAACCTGGAGGTCCATTGGCTGAAACTGAATACATTGGCTGAATACACTCTCCATGTACTGTAATACTATTACAGATAACATAGCAAATAATAACATGATTTTGGAGGGCATGCACTGCCATTTATTGGATGCTCAACAGGAATGATTGACTTGCTCCGGACTGATCAGATATAGGAAATTTACTTTTTTAGGGTTCAAGATCAAAGGTAGACTAAATGTCAATTCTGTTTTCCCTTTTGCAAAGGAAGCTGTCAGAGTGTCCAGGATGTTGAGAAAGACTGAAAGTTGGCATGCAGAAAAAAAAATGTGAGATTAAAATTGTGCAAACAGTAGGCACACAAAAAATTTGCGTCAGATTTCTATCACTGCATTGGTCAGTGTCAACTATACTATTTATGTGCTCTACACCTCAGTACACATCGCCACTATGGCTCCCACTTGGCCAACTGAGAGTTGTAATCTTGCCAGAGGACACAATGCAGATAGTGTAGGTCAGGAGCCCAATGTGCTAAAAATGAACAACCAAGCTCCTTGAAATACCCTCTAACAAAGAATTTTAGAATATGAAAAGTCATTTTCATCAGTGTATATTACATTGCACAGGGTTAGTCACACTTTTTGGTTATAAAAAATTTTCATTATTAACTGAATAACTAACCCATTGTATTGTACTGCCTTGGTATACATCTCATTTATCTCAACTCTTTACTCAACTTAATGGACAAAACCAGCCAGAACTATTCTCAAAAAAGTGTGCAAACTCCATTTGTGAACCCTCATTGGAATGAATTGTGGAAAAGTTTTTTTTATTGAATTGCAAAAATGAAAACATATTCTATTTTCAGTTGATAGATTGTTTAATATAAGCGATTGTCAAGGAAAATGATTGTTCTCCTAATTTGTAATTTAGCCTAAAAATTTTGTTGAACTGGATGGAAATATTTGTAAATTTCTGAAAAGTGTTTTAACCTTTTTAAGCACGTTTTTATCAAACATAAGAAAAATAACTGGCCAGTACTATCCAGATAAATCAACATTCAAATTTTATGCTTCTTCAAAATGTCGCTTATAACTCCTCAATGGAATGAGCTTCTATAACTTGTTCCAGTGAGAGTTGTACTGTGATAACAAAAGTGAACAGAAAAGTTTGACCCAATCACATTTGAATTGTCGTCCATTTAAAATTCTCTCCACTTTCCTTCCCACAACACTAGAGAATCTTACCAGAGAGCGCTGTGGCTCAGTGGTAGACAGTTGGACTTCTATGCTAGAGGTCCCAAGTTAGATCCCCATCTGGGATGACCCACGTTGTGTCCTTGGGCAAGGCACTTTATACCGGTTGCTTACATGGGGGCACAATGACACCATGTACTAAGTCGTACTGCACTTCAATAGTGAACATGTCTTCAACTGCTGTAACCCTGCTTGAACAGAGTTAGAATGTTGAGGAGTTGACAGTTGCTCGTCGATGCTCGGTGGTTCTCTATGGGTACTCCAGCTTCCTCCATCCATAAAACTGTCATGGTCACGATTAGCCATTGTGCGTAAGCATGTGACATTAACACAAATAAATAAATAAATAAATAAATAGAATCTTACCTCCATATGCAGTACAGTCACTGTGGACTTGTTGTCATCCATGCATAGGAAGTGATATCTACGTATGCGTTTATCAGGTAATAAAAATCATCGTCAGCAAAACTTTAATTAATGAAGCACCGAGTTGTACCCAGTGCTTCAGTAATAAATTTTTGATGACTATTCGTATCATTATAGTGTTTGGAATATAAATTATTGCATCTGTTGAAATATTGCCTACTCACGGGAAGTGACCATTCCACGGCCGCAGTGATGTTCTTTATCGGAATTATATGTATACCCATAGCCAAAGGCTCAGGGCGCGGTGGCATCGCAGTAACCGGTTCTTGTGAGATCATAGAATAAGCAATTAGTAGTTGGATGGGTGACCATTTCAGCAACTGATTTGCACTCCTGCATTGTGTCCTTGGGTAAGTCACTTAACCCTGATTGCCTACATGGGGGCACGATGACGCTGTGTACTAAAGTGTACTGCACGTCGATGGTGCATGTTTCAAATCAACCAATCTAACCCTGCCTGTGATATAACCCTGGCTGTTAAAGTGTCGTTAAACCCTAATAAATAAATAACACAAAATTCGGACAGTGCACGTGGGGTGGTGGTCTCTGCAAAATTCCTGTTTAAATAATAAAGTGACATTCAGTCTATTTTCTCATACAGTACACCACAGCAGTACTTCTCTGTTGCATGGTAGCTCTCTCATTGGTTGTGGGTTTTCAGTGTTAAACAAAATATTGTTTTTACTTCTGGAAGCACATACGTGATCTCTGACATCAGACTTTCTGCAGAAATGAAATTATTATTGAAGTTACTGATGTTTCTGTTACCTAATAGCCTCTGCAATCTTTTAATCTGTTTAGATATTGATCCTGGACACTTGTGTATTACAGCAAGAAACATGAACGGTATCTTGTCTTTGATGGATGAATACCAACAGAGTGGAGAATCTTATTTCAAAATGACACTATTCTTTGTGTGAGTCTTTGTGTATAAGAACACAAAAGACAGATTTCCACCAAACTGTGAATATTTTGCCCCTGTATGAATAAATTGAATATAAGTGCTGTCATAATTAGATTGTATCTGCATTTTATTTTCTTTCTTTCTATTGAATTATTATTGAATTCCATTCTTAACTATTTGCATGCTGGCGATAAATATATTCAACTACAGTTAAAACTAGTAGTCCTGTCATGAAATGCGCACAAATAGCACGTCGATCTGAGCATTAATCTACGCGTTATGACAGGAGTAAGGCTATCAGATTCTGTACGTATGGCCTGTGCACAAGCAATGTTTCAGCCAATGGACCTCTGGGTAACCTGGAGGTCCATTGGCAGAAACACTGCCTGTGTTTGCAATGAGTAACCAGGAGAACCTGCCATGCTTTGGATGCCATTCGATATGGCAATTGTGCCCAATTCCTACGCGCAAGTAAGCCTAGATAAGCACACAGCTTGTGACAGGACTCCTAGTTTTAACTGTGGATGGTGTCATTTGTGTGCAAAGCACACTTTAGTATATCCCCCACATTTGCATTCTTGATTATTGGTTAACGCTTGATACAGACAGAAATGACAAGGTATTATGTGGCACATTAAATGTATTGATAAACAACAATATTGTTAACAATATTACTTAACAATATTAAAACACCCTAGGAGTGGTGTCGAATTAAAAATCCGAAACCTTTATGCATATCATATGTACATGTATGCATATCTAGAGACCCTACCTGAACATGTGAACAGACTTTTAGCATTTCAATTTAAAACCACTGGGAGCCTTTTGCCAGAAACTGATTCTCTAATGACAAAAGTGGTGCTATGCAGGCCTGAAAATAAGCAGTCTGACATTTGCAGAATGAGGTCCCCAGTGGATGAATTTGATGATTCCACCCCATACAGTGGGCCAATTTATGCTCTGGGTACCTCTTTCTGTTTAGTTTTGAGATCCTGATTCAGATTGAGGTTCACAGAGGGTAAATTTAATGATGCTACCCAGCTGTGCAGGGTAGCATCACTAAATTCACCCTCTGGGGACCTCATTTTGCAGATGACAGTCGGCTTATTTTCTGGCTTGGTGCTACGGGTGCCACATGGGGCAGAATCAAAAATCTGAAACCTTTATGCGCATCTAGACAATCTACCGGAACATATGAACAACATTTCAACATTTCGAATTGAAACCCTTGGAGCTTTTGCTGGAAACCAATTTCCTAATGACAAAAGTGGTGCTACAGGCACCACATGGGGCCGAATTAAAACCTTTGTGCAAATCTTGACATCCTACTGGAACATACGAACACACTTACAACATTTTGAATTAACCCCCCAAGAGCCTTTCTGCCGGAAACCAATTCTGTAACGACAAAAGTTGCGCTACTGGTGCCACACAGGGCCAAATAAAAAATCTGAAACCTTTATGCACATCTAGAGACCCTAGTGGAACAAATGAACACACTTTCAACATTTCGAATTAAAACCCCTAGGGGCCTTCCACCCAAAACCGATTCTCTAACAACACAAGAGGCCCCAGGGGGCCTGAGAGCGCTCACCTGACATGGTAGTCTAAATATCAAACCAGGGACTTGATTTGAATAAGCTGCATACGCCCCTCCTAAGAAAATCATATACCAACTAGATGAAGTAATTGTGCCCACACAATACAGAGGATTTTCCTTCTATTTTCAGTTCCTGCACTTTTACGTCCCAAAATTGAGAAATAAACGCATAAAAAACAGATTTTTTTTTATTTTTGTTCGGAAATTTTCGAAATCCCAAACAAAATATTTTCAGACCAAAATTTTCTTTCTTCTTAAAATTAACCTCCCGGACCCCAAATTTTTGGTGTAAAAAAAAAAAAAAAAATGTCTTAAAATTGACCGAAACGCATAAAAAACAAAAAACTCATTTCCGGATTTGGATCCAAAATTTCTAAGTCCAGACCGAGACCCCAAATTTTCAGCCTAAATATGAACCCAGGGACTTGGCTTGAGCAAACTTGAATCTCACCCCCCTAAGCATGCTGCATACCAAATATCAGAAGATTCTTATTGGTAGATCTGAAGAAGAACATTTTTTAAGAATATTCCTCATTCTGCACTAATTGGAACATTTGGGCTCCCATAGGGAACCCAAATATGGACCGAGGGATTTGGTTTCAACAAATATGTGAATCAATGTTCCAAAGATGTTATATGTAAAATATGAAAGCTTTTGGAGCAGAGGTTTGAAAGCAAACGATTCTTTATTTTTTTCCCATTGCCCAAAGTGTTAAAAAATGCTGACTCAGCATTTTTTCAAAGTCCCCAAAAAAGTACCTTATGACAAAACCCATGGCAATTTTTTTTTACTATTCCTTTCTGTTGGCCCCAAGGAAGCCTCACACCAAATAAAAATTCTCAATGCTGTGCAGTTTTGGAGATATGGACGTTTTCGTTTTTTTCTATTTTTGTCTCCTGAGGTTCCCACGGGGCTGCAGGAAATTTTTTTTTTTGCATAAATCAGGTACTTATAACCCAATAATACCTCATATTAAATTTGGTTCAAATTGGCCCTAGGTTCAGAAAATAGAAATTCTGGGCAGGGCAAAAATTCTTGCCCCTCTCAGAACAAAGGCAAATATTGCCCGTCAAACTTCTCTTGAACAAACTTGAGTCCACACCTCAAATGGAAGCTGCATACCAAATATCAAGTCTCTGCTACGGCTGGTTCATGAGAAGATTTTTTAAATTTTCTGCATTTTGGCCCCACCCCCCCCCCCCCCTCCATAATATGAGCAGAAACCCAATTTGAAGAAAAACCCAAATGCCCCTATACAGCCGCTACTCATGTGAATTTTCATTGAACTGCAGCCAGTGGCTTGGAAGAAAATGACCCAAACACCACCTTCATGACGGACAACAGACGACGGACAACGGACAAAAAGTGATCAGAATAGCTCACCCTGACTTTCAGTCAGGCGAGCTAATAAGTGGTGATACAGGCGCCACATGGGGTCAAATCAAAAATCTGAAACATTTATGCACATCCAGACACCCTGCTGGAACATATGAACACATTTTCAACATTTCAAATTAAAACCCCCCAGAAGCCTTCCAGCAGAAACTGATTTTCTAACAATAAAAATGGTTCCACTGGAACCACTTGGGGTCAAATCAAAATTCCAAGACCTTTATGGACATCTACAGATGCTACCAGTGGAAACCAATTTTCTAACCATAACAGTAAAAGTTGTTCCACTGGAACCACTTCGGGGGAAATCAAAATTCTGAAACCCTTGTGCACATCAACAGATGCTACCCGAACACCTCAGCATACTTTAGAGGTTTCGAATTAAACACCCTAGGAGCTTTTCAATGGAAACCAGTTTTCTAACAATAACAATATAAAAGTGGTTCCACTTGGACCACTTTGGGTCAAATCGAAATTCTGAAACCTTTATGCACATCAACAGATGCTACCTGAACACCTCAGCATAGTTTAAATGTTTCGAATTACATACTTGTGGTGATATGAAGTTCAGACAAATGGACGGGACGGACGGAGATCGCTTTTTTAAAAAAAATATGGGGATAATTAACATGAATTTAATAAACCAGAATATATAAAGGATATCCACACTATTTTGGTGAATATCGAAGCACTCGTGAAAAATAAAACCTTCAGGTCCGCATGAGATAATTCCTGATATTCACTAAAATAGTGTAGATTTTATTTTTATTATATGCTACGTGACATTTTACTGCGTAATATTCAACTCAATTTGACTACAAACACGTATGTTTCAAAACAATAACAAAGAACAGCTGATTGTTCTTTCAAGCCTATTACTAGCCAAATCACTTGAACATTAAAACAATTGCCCCACTTTCCCACAAAAATTTAACCAACTAATTGTTGAACTCACAGATGAAATTTAATAACAAGAGTGGCAATGCAAAGGCTGTGCCAATGCCCCCGACAGAGTGAAAAACAGCAATAACTCTGGGAAAAAATGTGTGGAAGGTTGAACTCACAGATGAAATTTAATAAAAAAGAGGGGCAAGGCAAAGGCTGTGCCAATGCCCCCGACAGAGTGAAAAATAGCAATAACTCTGGGAAAAAATGTGTGGAAGAAACTCACGCTACACAGGTATTGTTCCCCTGTGATGCTCTATCACAACACCAAATATCATTCAAATCAGAGTAGCAGTGGTTGAGATACAACAGGAAATTCGACTTTTGAAGTCGGGGGCATAATTATAATACTACAAATGAGAATGTTCTCATATTTTTCATTAATGTTAATTTTTAATGTTAGTTTACAACAAGAAATTTGGAATCGAGTCATCCAAAAAAACCAAACTTTCTGGGCAAATTGATCAACAAGGTTTTCCGGAAAAGTTACCCAGTTCAGGACTCAATCTCACTCTGGGAGGCACTTTCTATATATCTAATGTGCTTGAACCTTGCCTCAGAGGTGAAGTGATGCTCAGATCGCCCCGTACGTTATTGCAAGTTCACAGCAGCAAAGGTGAAATGATGTGCTGAAACATGACGTCATTTAGGAAGCTACTGAGAGATATTCCTCATTATCCATCAAATAGATGGATATCGAGAAATATGGCACTCTCCATGAATTATTACAAGGAAATTCCCTACAGACTAAATTATTTATCTTCAAAGATAATATGAAGGACATCCACAAAGTTTGAAGCCTTTGAGTTGCAATATCTGCACATGAGAGTAAAGCCCAAATATGGGCCTCCAGCACTCAACCAATTGAATGAAAATAGCATAAAATTCACAGAAAAAGGGATCTTCACTAATTATAGGTGTTCGAAAAACAGCTAGAAGTATATCAAAAAAATTTAATTGAGAAAACGTTTTACTTTCTTTGACATTGATGTTTCAATTGATTACTTCTCCATTGACATCCTCTCACAAGCTATAAATTGAAAATAGAATATGTTTTCATTTTTGGAATTCACTAAAAACAAACCCAACGGGGGGTTCTTAAGCTGAGTTTGAATAGTACTGACTGGTTTTGACCATTACATTGGGTAAAGAGGTAATGTATATGATATTTACACTTAGACTGTACAGTGCACAGGGTTAGTTATTCAGTTGGAAATGAAATTTTTTTTATAACCAGAAAGAGTGACTAGCCCTGTGCAGTGCACAGGGTTAGTCACACTTTCTGGTTATAAAAAATTGGTAACTGCCATATCACATGCTACATGACAATATATAATGACTAAGGCTGTAAAAATGCTTTGGATAAGTTAGTTACATGTCCTTACATAGGGTGCTGGATTCAAGGAACTATTGGAAATACTTATACTGGATTGTGGAAATTTTTTAAAGTGAATTCCAAAAATGAAGACATATTCTATTTTCAATATTAATAGTGTGTTTCAATATGTCATAGGCGGTTGTGGAAATTTTGTGAATTTTCATTTGTGAGGTCATGAAATTTGAGTTAACACACTGATCTCTATACAACTGGACAATGTCGGCGAGAAATGTCAACACCACTCAAATTGCCCCTCCCCTCTAAGACAGCATCAAGTCAATCATTGCTGTAACTTTTCCCAGTTCATGGAGTTTGATGACATGAAAGCTGTTACGCCTTCATTTCATCAAGTGTCATGGCGTTTACCAGGGCTTATATTTCATCTAAATTTGGGAGAATCCAAATTTTGGATTCTTGCAAAAATGGTTGTGAGAATCCATGCCTGCTATGAGTTTCCCAGGATCCCATGAGACCACCATGTTTGAACCCCTGTTGTAAACCGATAATATATGTTAACCATTTACCGAACACAGCTTTTTAATTTTCATTTTGAAAAAACTGTCGTATTATGGTACAGTGGAACCCTGTTAATTGAATAGCTACTTTGCCAATGAAAATTATTCAATTAACAGGAGTATTCAATTAACAGGGATCATGTCACTTTCCTGTATTCTAGAGATAAACTTAGCATTTATTCTATTATATCTTGTTTGACAGTGCTACATGAGCTCTGTCAAACAAGATATAATAGATTAAATGCCTGTAATGGATGATACTGAGGCCAAATAGGTCTATAAACAAAGAAAAACTAGGGTGAGTCAGGGTAATTTCTCAACAGGTTACAAGATTTTTTATTCAATTAACAGGAGTTTACTCTATAACCTATATCCAATTAACAGGTCAAATTTGTACTGGAGGTATGGTAAATGGTTTTGTGCTGGGAAATTATATTCAATTAAGAGGGATATACAATTAAGAGATATCCAATTAAGTGGGATCCACTGTATACCGTTGTCCGTCCGTCCATCCACACGTCATACAATGACTGGAAATCCCTTCGAGCAATTTTTGTGATTTTATGGTGGAAAGTATATGTTGATGGAAGGAAGCTCCCTTACGATTTGTGTCACTGTTCGATTTGTCATTCCAGAATTATGGGACTTTATTTGTCAAAATATAGGCAATTTTCCACATGTCAGACAATTTACCATTTTTTCTTGAAGTTATGATCTCTATATACATGAAATTCAAATAATTTATTTCCAAATTAACGAACACAGTATGTTGTTGGTTATGATTATTGTACAAGAATATAAAAAAAACCTGATAAGTACAGATGTATACTCATATTGTGTGCTTCCCTCTTGTAATTAATAACGGGCGTATCATGCGCTCATGGCGCAGCTGTTTATTAAAACATAATCTAAATTTGATATTTTCTTAAAAAATAAACAATATTTACCCAAAGAACCTTACAAATATGGCTGTCATTGGTACCGGCTCATTGAGCCGGTTCCAATGACAGCCTTATTTGTACAATTTTATTGACAAAAGTGTCATGATATTTCAGGTCATGTTAGGCTTGTATTGGTTAATTTGCTCCCTCTCTGTTAGGTAAAGGATTAAATTGACTCAATGTTTTTCACACCAATCCTTGCAGAGGTGCAGTGAGAATCTACATGAATTCTCACTGGTTTTGTTGCATGAATCTTTGCATGAATCGATTCTCGGATTCTCGTAGAAACTAATAACACTATCAACTTTCCAATCTCAGCACACGTTTTTTACTAATAATAACTAAAATATGAGAGGGTGCGGGTGAAGAAGTTAAGCAACGTCGAGCCCTGTTAGTCCTCGGATGAGTGACCATCTGAGTGATCAATCCGGACCCCATGTTCTATCTTTGTGCAAGGCATGTAACCTCATTTGTCCACATGGAGGCACGTTGATGCCGTGTACTAAGGCGTAATGCACGCCGATGGTGCTAAAGTCTTCAAGCAATCGAACCCTGCTGTGCCGCAGTGCGGAGTTATGATGTTGGGGAGCAGGCAGTTGCTTGTCGTTGCTCTGTTGTTCTCTCTGGGTACTCCGGCTTCCACCACCCATAAAACTGTCACAGTCATGATTAGCCTCTGTGCATAAGTATGTGGCCTTAAACACCAATAAATAAATATTAAATGACTAAAATATGTTGTACATATTCAAATGGAAAATGGTTTGGTGCCTGAAAGTTATATGGAATTAACTGAATTATTCTATTAGGAAATGTCCAGTTATATGGACCCACTCAGGGACGTCATGCTAGGGAAAATTCTGAGTGGGCCCGGATTGGTAACACCATCTAAGCGGAGTGCCACCATCGGTTGGCGTGTAGCGTGACCCAAAATTTTGACCAAAAAATGCCTATCAGATTGCCAGAAATGGCACTTCCCAGGCCTTCACCGAAAATATTTGGGTGGGCCACAAACTGTCAACCGTGATGGCTGTCCGAGCCCAAAACTTAAAACCTTTAGCACAGTCCACAGGATGTATTTATGAACGGAGGATGATGGCTGCCCAAGCCCGAAACCAAAAAACTTTTAGCACAGTCTACAGGTCATATTTAATATGGAGGGATTTCATTGTAACTTGGTAGGATGACTCCGTATGAAGTCTAGATGAGAACTTCCCCTTTTGGTCACAATTGGCCAACTGTGATGGTGTAGAGGCCTGAAGCCCGAAAATCTTTAGCACAAGCAGAACGTCGTATTTATGAAGGGATTTCATTGTAACTTGTTAGGATGACTCCAGATAATGTCTAGATGAGAACGACCCCTTTTGGTTGCGATTGGTCAAATGTGACAGCTGCCCGAGCCCAAAAACCTTTAGCACAGTCTACAGGTAGTATTTATGATGGGATTTCATTGTAACTTTGTAGGATGACTCAGGTCAACTTGACAAAGTCAAGATAAGGTATTGCCATCACGTGTGTGGAAGTCTGTGAGTCTGTTCACATTTTCTTTAGTACAGGCTACACCCTGTAGTCCTACTTATGGAAGGATTTCATTGTAACTTGGTAGGATGAGTGGATGACCCGTTTTGGTAGGATTTTACTGTAACTTGGTAACTTTGGTTGACATGCGTTAAACTGTGAAGGCCACATCAACCCAGGCCTCACTTCTTTAGTACAGTCTACACCTCAATTATTTATTCTTGTTGAAAACATAACATGTAGGGTACAAAACTGAACACATTTGTCCCTCAGAAAGAATTTTTCCGGGGGACTATTAAAATGTCAGAGTCCGTCCATGCATCCGTCCCACTTTGGTTGCCCGATGATAACTAGTTATAGTTGGCCAAATGAAATGAAATTTGGTATGTAGGTGTATCAGTATAAAATACAAATCAAGTTCAAATTGGGTTCCATTTTTTGCCAGAGTTATGCCCCTTTTTCATCTTCAAAAATTCATTTTTAGCTCAACTTTGACGAAGTCAAATTTGAGCTATTGTCATGGCCCGTCGTCCGTCTGTCCGTCTGGCCGTCTGTCCGTCTGTCCGTACGTCAACAATTGGCTATGGCTCGGGCTAGAGGTCGTATTTATGAACCGATCTTTACAAAACTTCTTGTGTACCTTTGTTATGACCCTGGGATGGGAACGAGTGTTTTTAGGTGTGGTCCGAAATTCAAGATGGCTGCCAGCGGCCATTTTGTACCGATGATGCAAAAATCAGTTTTTTGTACAGAACTTCTGTATGAAAGTTCTGATTTGAATAAAGTTTTGTATAAATGTTTAGTACCATGGGATACATCACATATAATACGGGTTTTTTTCTCGTGCGTAAATTATGCAAATTAGACTGACTTTGATTTATTTAGTGTTACTTTCAGAGCTGTAAGTGCCAAGCTGCTATGGCTCGGGCTAGAGGCCGTATTTATGAACCAATCTTTACGAAACTTCTTGGGTACCTTTGTTATGACCCTGGGACGGGAACGAGTGTTTTTGGGTGTGGTCCGAAATTCAAGATGGCTGCCAGTGGCCATTTTGTACCGATGATGCAAAAATCAGTTTTTTGTACAGTACTTCTGTATGAAAGTTCTGATTTGAATAAAGTTTTGTATAAATGTATAGTACAATGGGATACATCACATATAATACGGGTTTTTTTCTCCTGCGTAAATTATGCAAATTAGACTAACTTTGATTTATTTAGTGTTACTTTCAGAGCTGTAAGTGCCAAGCTGCTATGGCTCGGGCTAGAGGCCATATTTATGAACCAATCTTTACGAAACTTCTTGGGTACCTTTGTTATGACTGTGGGACGAGAACGAGTGTTTTTGGGTGCAGTCCCAAATTCCAGATGGCTGCCAGCAGCCATTTTGTACCTACGATGCCGAAATCTGTTTTTTGTACAGAACTTCCATATGAAAGCTCTGATTTGAATAATTTTTTGTATGAATGTTTAGTACCATGGGATACATTACATATATCACAGGTTTTTTTCTTGTGCATAAATTATGCAAATTAGCCTAACTTTGATTTATTTAGTGTTACTTTCAGCACTGTGAGTGCAAATCCCAATACGGCTCGGGCTAGAGGCCGTATTTATGAACCGATCTTCACGAAACTTCTTGGGTACCTTTGTTATCACTGTGGGACGAGAAGGAGTGTTTTGGGGTCCAGTCTGAAATTCAAGATGGCCGCTAGCAGCCATTTTGTTCAAAATTAAGTGCAATCAGATTTTTGCGCAGAACTTCCAAATGAAAGATCTGATTTGAATAAATTTTTGTATGAATGTTTAGTACCATGGGATACATTACATATAATACAGAGTTTTTCTCGTGAATAAATTATGCAAATTAGGGGTCCGGGTGGGACTTAGAAAATTTTGGCCCAAAATCCGGAAATTAGTTTTTTGGTTTTTTATGCGTTTTGGTCAATTTTAAGACAAAAAAAAATAAATTTTTTTTACACTGAAAATTTGGGGTCCGGGTGGGACTTGGAAAATTTTGGACCAAAATCCGGAAATTAGTTTTTTGTGTTTTGATGCATTTTGGTCAATTTTAAGAAGAAGAAGAAAAAATTTTAGTCTGAAAATATTTTGTTTGGGACTGAAAATTTCCACACAAAAATAATAATCTACAATGATTGGTCTTAATCTGTAGTCCATTACAGTCACCTTGTAATTCTTTTATTATTGTTGACTGGGCCAAAACAAATACTAATTCCTGTCATATTCATTATTCAGTTGTCTTGGTCACAGCAAGTACTAATTCCTGTCATATCCAAGTTGAGCTACAGAGTCATTGACTCTTTCATTTTAGTTTTCTATTGATACCTTCAGTTACAGTTGGCCAAATCAAATGAAAAGTGGTATGTAGGTGTATCAACATACAATACAGGTCAAGTTCGAATCGGGTGTGGCCCAACAATTTCTGCCAGATTTATGCCCCTTATTCAACTTCGAAAATTCTTTTTGGGGGGTTTCCCGATGATAACTTTATTTGTTGTTGACTGATTCAAATAAAATTTGCTGTGTAGGTGTATCAACATAGAATACAGGTCAAGTTCAAAACTGGGTTTGGTCAGACCTTTTTTACCAGAGTTATGTCTCTTTTTTGACTTCGAAAAATTCAATTTTTTACAAGTACCTCAAATTGCACTCTTTTTTTTGAGAGGTGTGTGGCCAAGTGGCCTTTTATTTCAATTATCCTAATTCTTGTCTTATTTCATAATCCTTTCATAAACATTGAACATTATACTTTTCTTCGATTCCCCCACGGGAACCCCAGGAAGTGAAGGAGTGACTGTTCACTGCGGTAACCAGGCTCTGTTTTACAAGTAAAATAGGACCCAGTCACCAATGCTTGGGAGGTGCAAATCCTCTCTAAAATGGGCAACATGGCTTGTTAATGCTCACCCCTGGTCTGAGTTGATACTCATGTTGTGGTCATGATTAGCCATTGTGCAAAAATATATGACCTCAAACACCAATAAATAAATAAATAAATATTTCTTCGAATACACACAGTCAAGTTAAGCTGCACTTTCATTTTATTTTGGCTTTGGCAACTCATGGCAAGACATCATGTCTAATCCAAACCTGATTGGGAATCTGATGATTCCTTTTCCTAAAATGAAAAGTCAACAACATTCGCAAACAGAATTCTTGAATAACTATTTTTTTCTTTTTTGTCCAGAAAACATAGGTTAGGACCTCTCTTTGGAACGAGCTTGACGAGATCGTTCCAAACAAGGGTCATAAGCTATGTTTTTGAGACAAAAAATAAAAAAATAATGAAGAGTAAATGGCGATTTTTGTGAATAGTTGTGGCCGTTACGTTGAGTAAAAGGTTAAAAAAACATTCATGTGAAAAATCCAATCTCAATGTTGATTACTCCGGATTGGTGACAGAAACATACTGTCCATTTGTAAACATGGTAAAGGGAACTCTGTGGCTAAGTAGGTAGAGGTGCAGGCTGCAATCCAAGAGGTCCTTGGTTCGAATCCCACCTGCGGCAACCGCATTTTGTTCTTGGGCAAGACACTGCATCCCCATTACCCACGTGGGGGAACGGTGGCATTGTGTATTAAGGTGTACTGCACGTCGATGGTGCACTTGTCTTCAACCAATGCTAGCCCTGTTTGTGTGCAGTTAGTATGTTGTGGAGCTGACAGCTCCTCGCTGTTGCTCGGTGGTTCACTCCAGGTACTCCGGGTTCCTCCACCCGTAAAACTGTCATGGTCATAAGCTATTGTGCAGAAATATGTGACCTTAAACACCAATAAATAAATAAACACAGCAAAATAATAAGTTAAAATTGAACTAAATAAATATAAATGCTACTGTGCCTGAGAGTTACATGCAATTACCGGTAAGGCCTAAAAAAATTAAAAATCTATTTCCCAGGCCCTCCCACATGGTCCTTTTGGCTGCCGCATGCTCTCTTTTTATAGCCAATGTAAACTTAAATAAAATGAAAATGAAATGGTTTTGTCTGATATTTTACCCAATTTAAAAAATTCATAAATTTGTCCCTTGAGTGCAAGAAGGCTTTGCAATGCCTTAGCATTGCAAAGCCTTCTTGCTCTCAAGAGACGAAATACACCACCACCCATGCTATTCCGCAGATTATGACGCCTAAAATATAAAACAATAACATGAACTTTTGATGACAAAGAAATAATTACAGAAATAAAAAATAAAATAAAAAAACGGTCGCCCACATGCAATTTTACAAATAATGGCCTGAGAAACAGAAGGTTTGCTTTGTGGGGCCTAACACGATAATTATGCCCCTGACATCCTTGGGAGATTCGGTTGGTTTAGTTGAGGTATCTGTACGTAAAAACATTTTTTACTATAACTCTGGCATTGGTTGTCACATTTTGATGTCCTTTTGGTATTATAATAGACCAGCATGGGGGAAATGACATCCACAAATCGTGGGTTTTTGTCCACACATTCATACCAGAGTTATGGCCCTTGTTGCACTTAGAAAAATAACAAAATGAACCTTTTACATTATAACTGGATTGTCAGATTTTCTTGTCCTTTGGTATGCTGATAAACCAACATGATGGACATGATATCTACATATTGCAGGTTTCGTCTTTAGAAAACTCTCTGTATGAATGTTTTACCTTATTACTCAGTCAGGTGTGTACAGATATTGATTTCCTTGGGTATGGTGAGAGACTAGCATGGAGAAGACATCCACATATTGCAGATTCTGTCCATGCATACAGACCAGAGCTATAGCCCTTGTTACACTTATAAAACTTTCCATACAAATATATTGTATTTTTTCCATATATCCCAATAAATCCTGTCCATTGATTGGCCAGAATGCCCTGGAGAAATACCCATGGCAAAGGGTGCACCCAACATCCAGGGTATATGAGAGTGTGCAACATCCAGGGTATAAGGGCACATGAAACATCAGGGGGTATATGGTTAAAATGAAATATTTTTGCTTTCGCTCGCCTCGATATTAAAATCAAAAATATTCACAAATATCATTAGATTTTTGACAATTTGATCATATTTTTCTGTTAAATAGTCAAATAATTAAATCAAACAACTTGAGAAAAATGAAAAAAGTGTAAATCTGTCAACAAAATCTGTTTACTCATTTTCAACAACAACCCAAGGGATATAACTCTGTCGTCTTCTGCTTTTGTAAAAACAAAACAGTTATTCACGCGTTTGGTCCAACTGATTGTGGAGCATGAGAAACATGTTCACAAATTTGTTTCCACTATGTTTCTATTGTGTTTCAAATGGGACAAAAATGAAATCTCCGCCAACATGTATGGTATATGGGGATTTAATATCTGGATGTCTCATTTAGGCACCTCGCCAGTGGCTCGGTGTTTAAAATCTGACATCCAGGTATTAACACTTTACCCAATGAATCGGATACATCTGCCTGCATAATTTGCAAATTCAGTAGCTGAAAAGATGCTCTATTTCAAAAACATTTCAACAAAACTATATCATGTGACCCCTCTTTGGAATGAGCTTGTCGAGTTCATTCCAATGAGGGGTCACATGATATGGTTTTGCGGAATTGTTTTGAAAAATTAAAAAAAATGATATTTAAAATAATAAATTTTGATGTCTGCATTTGGTAAAGGGTTAAATCTCCAAATACCATACCATAAAATTTCTGAATGTTAATTGACCCTCTTCCTGCAATTAGATCATGGTACATGTATGAGTGAATTTACCTGAGATTAGAGCATGGAGCCATCTGGCTCTCAATCAATCAAATTATGCATTCAGAAAGAACAATGAGGTCAAATTTAACTGTTGAATTACACAGACCTTCATTTTAATGGCGCACGATTGTTCTCACTCGCCATCGCTCACGTGATTACAATTTGCAGGGAACGATCAATCACGCACATGAAAAAAAAAGCAGTTACTTTTTTACTTACGTCAACAATGTCAGAGTTTCAGAAACTGACTCTGAAAACACTAGGGCTGCCTCAACTATTAATCGAATAACTGTCGTAAGGTTCTACAGTCTACTATTATTTTTCATAGTCGACTATTTTTTTTTACCCGTACACATCATGCCACTGAATGATAATATTGGTTTACAATGGACATGTAACGTTTCTCGGTACCTGTTATCCTTCGTATTCATTGTTTATGTCATGAAAATAGGCAGTAATTTTGACTTTACCCTCGCATATTATTTCATGAAATGGACGTCATACCTAAACTCTGCTCTGGATCAAGCCATTGTGAACAAAGTGTTGATAATTCATGTTAATTTTTGCCATTTTAATTTTTAAATCTGATAAATTTAATATCGATGTGGAATTTATTGACACTAAATTTCAGAAAGCATGTCCCTACTTTGAAGTGTTAGCATCACATGATGATAGTAACTGACACAAAGTTGATTATGTCAGGGAGGAATTCCCGGTAAACCCTAGTTTTTAGATGACCCAATTGGCTGGAATAAACACCATGTGCTGTATTCCTGGCAATTTTCATCAAGTGACAGTTTCTAGATCCCCAAAATGACCCCAATGAAAACTTCAGAGTCCAGACGGTGCTTTGATTTTCCCTTACGTTGTCAGGATTTTGAACTGCATTTACTTGTACCTCGCTAAATATTCCAATGTATATTAGGCCACACAAAGTAGATATTCTGTTTCTCAGGCCATTATTTGTAAAATTGCATGCGGGCGAGCATTTTTTTATTTTATTTTTTATTTCAGTAATTACTTCTTTGCCATCAAAAGTTCATGTTCTTGGTTCAAGTTTTAGGCCTCAAAATCTACAGAATAGCATGGGTGGTGGTGTATTTCATCCCTTGAGTGCAAGAAGGCTTTGCAATGCTAAAGCATTGCAAAGCCTTCTTGCACTCAAGGGACAAATTCATCAATTTTTTCAACTTGGGTAAAATATCAGACATAAACCATTTAATTTTAATTTTTTTAAAGTTTAAATTGGTTATAAAAAGAGAGCATGCGGCAGCCAAAAGGACCATGCGGGAGGGCCTGAGAAACAATTTTTTTAATTTTTTTCGGCCTTATGGTTAAAAGTTAGAAATTTAGTGGTAAGAAATTGTAATGTTTGTATCATTAAACGTAAACCAATTTTCACTTTATTTCAGTGCGTTATATTATTATTTCGTAATTGCATCTCCTTTTTACCTGCGTCGCCAGCTAGTAACTGCTCGACTCCGTCCGTCAGTCCGTCCGAAACACTTTTTCCGTCAAGCTTTTCTTGGCTTCTATGAAAGGGAATGATTTTATATTTGGTCTGCTGCTTCATAATGATGAGTTGTATCGTGTAAGCAATTTTCAGATCTGCCGTGCAGCCACTTCCTGTTTGCCGATACTTTGAAATTTTACTGTACCCACTGAACATTGAAATTTTTTGTCAAACTTGTCTCGGCTTCAATGCAAGGGATTGATTTTATATTTCATCTGGAGTCTGATAATGATCAGTTGTATCGTGTATGCAAATTTTCAGATCTTCCGTGCAGCCACTTCCTGTTTGCCAATTCAATTGCATGCAGCGACGCAGGTCCAGACCCGGTATTGGTCTTGGCTTGTTCCATTTTGTACCCTACAAGGTGTTTTTTCAATTCGGTGGGCCACCAAAGAAACTGCGTGCCTTGGCATCATCTTGGGCGCGCGATGTATAGCACTCCTGGATTTTTTAAAATGAAGGTCTGATTACAATTGGAAATGTCCAGTTACATGAACCCACTGTTACAGTAATAACAACCATGTGAACATCCAGCATCCTTTCTTTTCAAATGTATTTTTTTTTACCACTTCTTTGCCAAGAATAATAAATTGTAAGCTGAGGACAACACTTCAGACAGATGATGGTCAGATGAGGTCAGACTGTAATTCAAGATCACCTGGGGGCCCATAATTATATCTCTTACTCTTCAATTTTCTCTGATTTATATTAAATTGAATACTTGCTTAGAGAGGAGTATAATTACATGGACCTGGGTAATCGTAGCATTAAATTTTCTTTTTCAATCTCTGTTGATGATTGGGTTTATACAAAACATTGAATATCATGAGTGGGATACACCTTACATGTTTTCAATAGAGTACTTTATCAAGCTTCAGTTAATCCCTTTAAATCAAGTTGAAAGATCCTCTGATCAGATTAAATTGCTGTCATTCATACTTTGTGTCAAGTGCTTATGCTCTGGCTAAAGGGACAAAATCTTTATATTATAGGCAGGTTTCTTGTGGTTAGTCCCTTTCCTTCAGGTCCACAACAAAATCCCCCCATGACCAAATCCCCTAGACAAAATTCACCTTGACTAAATCAGCCATGACAAAATCCCTTTCATTAAGTACCAAATATGACAAAGTCCTAGTTTTGACTGAAAAAAGTACCTATTAATATTATTAACGAATATGGCATACATTGACGCATGGCTGAGGTCAGTGAAAAAAAAGTAAATTAATTATTTCTGTGTTCTGCCGCATATTGATGAACACAACTGGAGGAAGGAAAAGAAAACACCAACCACCACCACCACCACCACCACTAAAACCACAAGGGCCAACAGAACAAACAGAAAAAGAAGAAATCTCTGTCGACCAAATGCCCGGATGCCGACCTCCTCAAGAAAACTCACCGCCCACATGAAGGCCCTGGGTATGACGACAAAGTCAAACACGCTATAGATAGCTTCATGAATAAACACCCCGGGGTCTACCGAGTCCCTAAAGTCAACTATCCAAATTATATTCACTAAGGACATTTCACAACCGTTATGGACTCAGTCATCCTTCACTACATCCCCAGAGATGGTCATCCACCCCTGGATAGGCGAGTATTGGTTATGAGTCCCTCGTCTTGCCCTTTGTGTAAATGCCCCCTGGATTCACAATACAGTCCCCCATCTTTACTGTTCAGGTGAAGAAGTCAGAACCTGAAGGAGGGGGGGGGGGGGGGGAGGGAGAGTCCAAACATTGCTTAGAAGATCGTATTTTAATTTTATGGTTTGGTACGTCCTTAAAACACAGTCTTTTAGTTTAAGCCATGTTTGGGATTGGGGCAGCCCTAACCCAAGTATCCTGGGCCAAACCGAGGCCCCATAAAGTTCCGGGCTCTGGGGTTACTACTCTCCAACCTGGATTCATGATACAACCCCCGTGTTTACGCAGAAGTCAGAGCCTTGGGGGTTAGTCCAAACATGGCCTGAACACCTGTATTTTAATTTTATGGTTTGGTATGTCCTTTTCAAAGGACGTTCAAAGCAAAAACTTAAAACACAGTTTTTTGTGCCATGTGTGGACTGGGGGCAGTCCAAACCCGAAATTACTGAGTCCCGGGATTACTCTTATTTAACTGCAAAGACGTAACCGGAGGGAGGTGGGGGGGGGGGGGGGGCATTTCTTTGGGTAGACTCCGAAAAGGGCCCATTGGTTTTGTACATGTCTCGGTTTACTGCTGCGAAAGAAGCCTTCCTGCTGAAGCCAGCTCAACCTCTCTGATATAATTGCCAGAGGCAGACTGTACTTGCCAATGAAGGCATCAGAAATAATATTTAACCCTTTACCCAACGAATCGCCTGCATCCACCCACGTAATATGTAGGGCTGTCGCGATTATTCGATTAGTCGACTAACCGTCGACTATTGAAGTAGTCGACGTTTTTTATTTTTAGTCGATCGTCGTTCATTTTCAAGGTGGTACACATCTACTACATGTCGGGGCTAAATTGCATTGTTTTGTGAGGTGAATGATCAATGAAGGTGAATAACTTTAAATATCTAACCATAGTTAACATTCATATCTGGAAGACTGTACGACTGTCACTGACTGTGTAAGAAAGAACACTCACAGTTACTCGAGAAGAATAGATTCTTCTGAATTTCTCCAGTCTTGTACACACAAATGCACCCATTGGAAAACCCAAAGCGCGGAAGTGACAAAATTATGACGAAAGTCAGAACGTCAGATCACTTCTCAAAGTTCGGAACTTCAGGCTAAGATCCAATTTTAACAACTGACGAGGGAATGCATAGATCTCAATGTTCAAAATTTCGAGAAACTTATTGCAGAAAGGAAACATATACAGGAACGTTCTTTGGTAAATTCATTTTAATTCATCGGCTTCAATCTAGTTCAAACTTGGACCCGCAGTCAGTAATATTATTTTGGGGGTTGGTACGTCCTACAGGATTGGACTACATGTAACTTCAGTCGGGAACGATTTGTTGTTCCCACAACCCCACTTCATCTGAACACACTGGTGCCATTGTCATTTTCAGAGTTTTACGAACAGAAGAATGATTTGCTAAAAAATCATGGGAAGCGACTATTAATCGACTAACCGTTGATTACTGGTCACGATTAGTCGATTACAAAAAATGATAGTCGCGACAGCCCTAGTAATATGCAAATTCAGCAGTTGAAAAAATATTATTCAAAAAATTTCAATAAAACCATATCATGTGACCCCTCGTTGGAACGAGGGGTCACATGATATGGTTTTGTTGAAATTTTTTGAAAAGTTTAAAAAAAATGATATTTAAAATAATAAATTTTGATATCGTCTGCGTTGGGTAAAGGGTTAACAAGTGGCAAATTATACTTGCCTGATAAAGACACCACATCAGCCTCGGGGAGAGGTAGCACCTTTGTCGAGAGGGCCCACTCTCACACTGGTCCTCACCCAAGGGAGGTTAACAACTCAACCAGATCAATAAGAACACCAAAGCCTCCTCCCTTGGACTTTCCTCCTCTACTGCTTGAAATCCTGTCATGGTCGGCATCTGTGAAAATGCTTCAACAAATTATTTCAAATCATCGAAGAGTCGAAAGGGGCTTGCCTCAAATCGTCCCAGAGTGCTTTCGGCGCATGAAATCATTTGATCTCACATTATATATTGATGTCGTAAGAGAGGAATTTCTCCAATTCCATGGGGCAGACAATTTGAGACAAACTAAACGCTGAAGCTTTTACCCAACAAATTGTGAGAGAAGTAAAATCTCTTGGATTTGGGAGCATTAATTTTGTTGCACAGTGTATAATGACGGCGCAATTGTTGTATCAGAACACCTATATTTAGTGTTCAAACCCATTTGAGGGAGCAGTTTACCAATGCTTTCTTTGTTCATTGTTATTCACATCGATTAAACATTGTTCTCGTTGATGTGTGCAGAAGGGTTAAATCAGCAGGTGAATTTTTTGTCCCTGCTGAAAGTTTATATGTCTTTACAGGCCTGGACTTTTAAAAAATCTAAGGGAGCTATTACGGCTCCCCTAAACCTGTGCCATGAGAGCTATTCTATATTTAACTGGTTGAGTGCTGGAAGCCCATATTTGGGCTTTACTCTCAAGTTCAGGTATTGCAATGCAAAGACTTCAAACTCTGTGGATGTCATTCATATCACCTTTGAAGAGAAATTATTTAGTCTGCAGGGAATTCCCTTGTAATAACTTATGGGAGAGTGCCATTAGGCACTCTCCCATAAATTGTTACAAGGCAATAATGGCACTCTCCCATAAATTGTTACAAGGCAAAGACTTGTGAACAAATTTTGATTACAAAAAATAATTCAGTACTCTGCCAGTTGAGTCATTTATTAATAAGGGAATTGTTGGTTTAAGGAGAGCTGTTATGCTCTTTAGGAGAGAAATTATGGCTCTCCTTAAATTGATTTTGCAGGAGCCATGGAGGGCAGGAGCTATAGCTCCCCTCCAAAGACCAGGCCTGCGTTTATGTCCCATTCGCGTGTGCATAAATTGTTTGTGGAAATTCAAGAGAGGGATAACGTGTGTGTTGAAGAACTTGTTTGTATTAGTGACATGCACTGGTTATGTCACTATTATTCGCAAACTGCCCATACACACGGTTAAATCTGACTTGAATGATTTCAAGCAAGAAAGTCTGGTACCGGTACCACTTGAAAAGACAATTATTCCTTGCTCAACACTGCCAAGTTTACAAAAAGCAGTTAAGCTAGCGCTCACCCTACCAGTGTCTTACGTGTTATGTGAACACAGTTTTTTGGCTCTCCAATATATAAAAAACTGTCTGAGAAACAAAATGGTCAACCAAAGATTGTCAGACTTAGGGGTCATATATTTGTCATCAGAAAGGGGTAAATTATTACTCGAAAATCCGTATGATGTGGCTGATACATTTGCAAAACGAAATGGTAATACTAGAATATCTTTACATTGACCACTGTTTCGAGTACAGTGGAGCCCACTTAATTAGATATCTCTTAATTGTATATCCCTGTTAATTGAATATAATTTTCAAACGTAAAACCATTTACCATATCTTCAGTACAAATTTGATCTGTTAATTGCATATGGGTTGTAGAGTAAACTTCTTTTAATTGTATATAAATTTTTGTAATATGTCGAAAAAATTACTGTGACATGCACCAAATTCCCCTTATTTATCAACCTTTTTTGGCCTCACTACATCCAGTACAGGCATTTATTCTATTATATCTTGTTTGACAGAGCTCTATGAGCCCTGTCAAACAAGATATAATAGAATAAATGCTCAGTTTACCTCCAGAACACAGGAAACTGACCAAATCCCTGTTAATTGTATACTCCTGTTAATTGAATAATTTTCACTGGCAAAATGGATTATTCAATTAAGAGGATTCTACTGTATTGGTGTACCATGATTGACTATTAATAAAAATGTATTAAAATGTGAAGAATTATGTTTTTGGCATCTCCCCCCCCCCCAAAAAAAAAGAAAAAAAAAGAAGCAAACCCTGGTTATGTGCCTCACATATTTTCATCAGGTTTGCACTGTCTCTGTTTGTATGTGTAAATGTTGTAGTTGCATACTGTTTATTTATTTATTGGTGTTTAAGGTCACATATTTATGCACAATGGCTAATCATGACCGTGACAGTTTTACGGGTGGAGGAAGCTGGAGTACCCGGAGAGAACCACTGAGCAACGATGAGCAGCTGTCATCTCCCCAACATCGTAACTCCGCACTGCAGCTCAGGCAGGGTTAGATTGGTTGAAGACATGCATACCATCGACGTGCAGTACGCCTTAGTACACGGTGTCATCGTGCCCCCACATGGGCAATGGAGATGAAGTGTCTTGCCCAAGGACACAACGCAGTTGCCGCAGGTGGGATTCGAACCGAGGAAGTTGCATACTGTATTGATGAGAATAACTCATGGCCAAATGTGTAATATACTGTGTTCATATATGATATTATTGTATGTGAGAAAAGCTAAAAAAAAATCAAAATGACGATCTGAGGAAAATTAAATATTTAATTGTGTATCACAGTGTTGTTCTTAAATCTTTTGGTTTGGTTCCACTTTTGCCAGCCGCACTTGTAGCCGTTCTTGCCAGTTCGGTGTCGTTTTTTGTCAGTGAGAGTTGGTGCCATTTTTGCACGGTTATGTTTTCATCTGAACCCATTTATTTGACATCACAGTAAACATATATTTACTGTCACCATACCACACAGGCCAACTTGTCTCCTTTAGGGTAACTTGTCCACCGGACAAATGATCCACCAATGACGGACAACTTGTCTGCATCAGAAGCTATAAAAGGCAAGCTATTCAACAATTACCACAAAAAAAAACTTTGACAGGATCCAAGTGATCGAAACCGGTCTGGTAATACAAGAACTCCACATTTCTTTTGGGACAACTCTGGCTTAAAATACATTGATGTTCATTTCACCAGAAGAAATAGCAAAGAAACCCACCTCTTTAAAATATCAAAAGTATGTTAACAGATAAGCTGCCATTAAAAACTTTGGAATCTGAAACATTTGTTGTTTAAATTAGACAAAGCCAAAAGGCTAGGGAAGAGGAAAGCAGCAATAGATACAACCAGTATGTACTGATCAATTTTCTTTGAACAAAGATGTTCACCAAAGATACCATGATCAAAGGATTCACATGCTGAAGTTATAGCGACACATTGTTTTCCCTATGCAAGTGTTTTGAAGTAAGTAGAATGCTCCAGCCAGCAGGCCTAAAATGGTTGAACTAGCTAGGGTAACCCTTTTCAGTAATATATTTAACCCATTCCCATCATGCAAGTAGAAATTTTAACTAATTCAATTTTGTTTGACAGAGCCATTGAGCTCTGTCAAACAAGATTAAATTGTTAAATTCCTAATTGTACGATAGGAAAAATTTGTGAAAAGAAAATTTGATTTTTTTGCCGTCAGTGTGAAGAGGATTAAAGCTATAACTGAAAAGCTGATAATGTTCTTCGACCCAGGCTAAGTCAGCAGATGAACAGAAAGGGGATTTTTTCAGAGACGTTTTTTGTCTGGGAGGGGTTTTGTTGAGGATGATTTTTTGTGTGGGAGAGGTTTATGTTGTGTGGGTGGGGGGGTTGTGGTATCCCCTTTTCTTCCAAGTGTATGCACGGTGTTCCTCTTGATTTCTTCAACAATGTTCCTACAGTTAAAACTAGAAGTCCTGTCACGAAATGTGCGCTTATCTAGGCTTAATTGCGCGTTGGAATTGCGCGCTGTTGCCATATCGAATGGCATCCAAAGCCCGACTGGTTCTCCTGGTTACTCATAACAAGCACAAGCAATGTTTCTGTCAATGGATCTCCGGGTTACCCGGAGGTCCATTGGCTGAAACATTGCTTGTGCACATGCCATATGTACAGAATTTGATAGCATTGTTATGGTCATAACGCGTGGATTAACGCGCAAATTAACGTGCTATTTGTGCGCATTTCATGACAGGACTTCTAGTTTTAACTGTATGCCTCCTAGAATGCCTGAAACGCGTTGAATTTAAAAAAAAATCAAGGGCCCTTCAAAACCCTTGAATGTTGTGCAGTGTTTAGATTCAGAGACGTGCAAGCGCATCAGCACACCTATCCCACCCCTCACTCAACCACAAGGAGTGTGGAAATGAGCATGCCTCAACCCTTCCAAATCGCACCTCTCTACTTTAGTGTGATGGTTGATCACTTTGCCAATAAAATGATAACTCCTAATGTTGGGTAAAACTCAAAGAAACCTGATCCACGTTCAACTGCTGATCCCCCAGTAACTGCCCACACCCCAGTCACCCATATACACATGAAGACACTTTAGAAGAGCCAACACATTGGATCAATATGATGAAACCCCCAGCCATTCTCACACTAGTGTATATATATATTATGCCTCACATTCAGGCTTGAAAATAAGGAGTCTGACATTTGCAAAATGAGGTCTCCAGAGGGTGAATTTGATGATGCTGTCCCATACAGTGGGCCATTTTATCCTCTGGGTATCTCTTTCTGTTTAGTTTTGAGATCCTGATTCAGATTGAGGTTCACAAAGGGGAAATTTAGTGATGCTACCCTGCTGTGCAAGGTAGCATCGCTAAATTCACCTTCTGGGGACCTCATTTTGCAGATGTCAGTCTGCTTATTTTCTGGCTTGCTCACATTTGTAACATCAGCCGTGATTGGTTAATTTGACACCTTCTAAAAGTCATGGTACTGGAGTTTTTGGACAATACGTGGGTAGTATCGGAACGTTCTTCCCTGGAGAGATGAGAACAAAGAAAATGTAAGCTCCACTTCCGTTGATCATCGTCGATTACGCTTGCACTGACTGGAATTTCTCAACACCAAATGTTGGCGCTGTGTCTGTTTAACTTTTTTTGTCAGCAATAAACACAAATTTACCCACAAATATGTCATCTTCGATTGGTGTGTTTTCAATTTTAACTGCAAACAATGAATTCAATAGAATCAGAAATATTAAAAACTTGCATGTTGTTGAACCACTTCTGGTGAATCATGGATGTGACTTCAATCAATTATATTTCCACAAGTTCAGTAATACTAGTACTATTAGTATTAGTCTTCCTCGACCTCACTGAATCTTCGCCTCAAGTTCAAAATAAATTGTTGTACTCTGCTAAATTCTAACAACTGTCGTCGTCCAAGAAACATTAATTTATATTTCATCATACCACTGATCACAGAAGCATCCGTTAATTTATACAGTGGAGCCCACTTAATTGGATATCTCTTAATTGTATATCCCTGTTAATTGAATATAATTTTCAAACACAAAACCATTTACCATACCTTCAGTACAAATTTGATCTGTTAATTGCATTTGGGTTGTAGAGTAAACTCCTGTTAATTGTATATAAATTTTTGTAATATGTCGAAAAAGTTACTGTGACACGCTCCAAATTCCCCTTATTTATCAAACTTTTTGGCCTCACTACATTCAATACAGGCATTTAGTCTATTATATCTTGTTTGACAGAGCTCTATGAGCTCTGTCAAACAAGATATAATAGAATAAATGCTCAGTTTACCTCCAGAACACAGGAAACGGACCAAATCCCTGTTAATTGAATAATTTTCACTGGCAAAATGGATATCCAATTAAGAGGATTTTACTGTACCACTTATTACAGAAGCATTAATAATGAATTATAACATGAACAGCATGATGCAGTTGTAAACACTGACATTTGGTGATATAGAAACTCCCAAAGTGACAACACTTTTATTTGTAACAAGTCATTTTCGAATTTGGTGATCCGGAAACTCCTAAAGCGACATCCATTCTTTTGAAATGATGTCACTAAAAGCATGTATCTGAATTCGGCTACATTGTCAATACAAGATTGATGGCATGTTGCAGTTAACGCTTAACAATGAAAGCTATTTTTTGTTTGGCATAATAAAATAATTAGAACGTTTCTCTTCATGTTCTATCTGTCGATAGTACCCGAGTTTGTGTGATTTCTGTTAAAAAAAACCTTCAGCAGTTTCGCTGCTTCATGTTTTATTTCAGAATTCACACAAACTCAGGTACTATCAACCGATAGAACATGAAAAGAAACGTTCTGATATTATAATAGTTACCTAAATCTCTGAAGTACACAATGGTATGAGATGAATTTACAGAAACGTTCATTCTCTTCATACTTCTAGCACCTTATTTGGGAGGATGGTGGCTCAATGCAGGGACCGACCTGGGCATGCGCCAGTGCATATTTGGTTCTGAAACATCAGGACCTGGCTCTTAAATCTCAGAAATAGACTTCTCAGTTGGCGCGTAACTTCTCAGATCATATTTGGATATTCTTTCGATGGATAATCGAGAGAGACACTCTTACATGTATTATATATATGATTATCATTTATCATTGTTGTAGAGTGCTTAAGTTAATACTTCAAGTCTTAATTACCAAGCATTAATCTTCACTGTGGTTTCTGATCAAGTCTTGGCTGTCTAAATAGGCAGCCAAGACTTGATCAGAAACCACAGTGAAGATTAATGTTTGCTATAGTGTACTAAATGAAAATGATGAGAGCTATTACATACTTGCAGTGTGTGTTACAAACAGCAGTGTGACTCCGTAAATTGAAATCTGGCGCATGAATTGAAAAAATAGGCTCCGAGGCTAGAGCGTATTTTAAATAGTCCTGTTCGGTCCCTGTTGGTTGTTATGTTCTTCTGAAATGTATTAGTAGTAATAGACTGATCTCTAGATCTGTCGGTCATGTTCCACTCTCCTGAAATGTTGAGGTAATCTGATCTCTGTCACAAATCTTTTGTCGAAAGTTTGTCATGTTCCACTCTCCTGACATGGGGAAGTAACAGTAGTTGGAACTCTGATTCAGTACATTCACGAATTTCTTGCCATACATTCACTCTGACGGGTGTTGAAGTCGCGGCAATTTTACACTTTCCAATGAGAAATGTCCATGAAAAAAAGAGGTTTCTCAATAGTTTGCTCTGTCTCGGTATACTAGTAGTCGGTAATCTCTTATCTGAAAGTTTGTCATTGTTTCACTTTCCTGAAATGTCGTGGTGACAGCAGTCGGATTCCCCTATCACAATATGTTCGCGAATCACTTGTTCAAACGTTTGGCATGTTTCACTGTCCCTAAATGTTGTAGTAATAGCAGGTAGATCTCTCTCTATATCAGTACGTTCACGAATCACTTGCCCGAAAGGTTCGTCATATTCCATTCCCCTGCAATGTCGGGGTGATAGCAGTTGGATCTCTGTATCACAATATGTTTACGAATCACTGGTTATGGAATCAGACTTCAAACCAAAAGGTCTATGGGTTTTCCCCTCCAGGAGTAACTGCTTTGTATCCTTGGGCAAGACACTTTATCTGATTGCCCATGTGGGAGGGCACAGTGACGCTGTGTATAGTAAGGTGTACTGCACGTTGATGGTGTACTAGTCTTCAATCAATGCTAACCCTGCCTGTGTGGAGTTAGTATGTTGGGGAGTCTGACAGTTGCTTGGTGGTTCTCTCCGGGTACTCTGGCTTCCTCCACCTGTAAAACTGTCTGACATGAGGTGACCCTGGCTTGAAAGTGTTGTTAAACCCAAATAAATAAATTAATAAATAAATAAATAAAGAACCTTATTCACCAATCAACCCAACAAGTCCCCACTGAACTTGAATGTAAACTTCCATGGACTGGAAATCACCCAACAGTAACTATAACAATTAATAGGATGATGCACATAACTTTATAAAAAAGAACCACAATTAACCCTTTGAACTCCAGAGGCTGTTTTTCCAGCCGGGTCACAAGCTGCGCAATAATGTCATTAAGGGGGATGACTGCAAGGTAAATGTGTGGTGTAGACCTGTCAATATATTTGCAACGTGCAGCCCTAAGGCTGCACGTTGAAAATATTAATTGGTCTACCCCTAAATAATAAATATGGACTCTTCCTATTGCTACCATAGAACTAACATGGAAGATACCACCAGTTTCAAAGGGTTAAATGTGACTTCAAGAACTTGGCAAAGACTGAACCTAAAACCAAATTGTCGATTGCGAGGTTGCACAGCCCCTAACCACAACTCATGTTAGGTTGTAGAAATAATAATCCTTTTACTAGGATTCTCATATCATTACCCTCTGAAGGAAAGAGGGAGGAGAGAAGGTTATGACCTGAGCGTCCTATTTGGGACTATAGGGATAGCAGTCTTGGACCTTTTGAAAGGTGTAATTTTTTGCACCTCTCTGGATTTGAGAAACTGAGAACTGTTGTGGTAGGATCAAAACCTCCTTCAAATCGACTTATGTTTTTATTATTTGTTACAGTTAACACTACAGTAAAACCTGTCTTGAGTGTCTTGAGAGACCACCTGTCTTGAGAGACCACATCTACGTACCAGGCACCGATTGGTTTTACTCTATAATGGACCTGCTATGGGAGACCACCTGTCTTGAGAGACCACCTGTCTTGAGAGACCGCTGTGACCTGGTACCAACTTGTATTTTTATGCCATAATCGACCTGTCTTGAGAGACCGCTCCTTTGAAGAATGAAACCATGACAAAAACTTCTTACCTTTTCTGGAATTGGAAAATCCATTGTGTTATACTAACACAATTAAAAGTATTGAAACCTCTTAATTGGGTTTCAATTGCTAACTCATTAAAGATGGAGATGTTTTTATAAGACCCCTGTGAAAAGATTAAGATTATTGCTGAATAAACAATTTCATACATACCTGAAATGTGACAGATAGGAATAAAAATAAATTTCTGTTGAAAATCTTTTTGTAACAAATTGAAATGGACTGTTATAAAAATTATAAAAATAAATTAGTGTTGAAAATCTTAAAGATTTTCAACACTAATTTATTTTTATAATTTTTATAACAGTCCATTTCAATTTGTTACAAAAACTTCATAAAAAAGAACAACTACAAAGTAATTACAAAAATCTATTCTTCTCCATTTCTGAATTTTGTGGTTGGTTATTCACTGACTTGAGAAAACCTGAAACCTGTTATGAGAGACCACCTGTCTTGAGAGACCACTTTTGTGTGGCCCAATGGGCGGTCTCTCAAGACAGGTTCTACTGTATGGGATAATGAGTAGTTGCAAGCAATATGGTGTATGATATCAGCAAAAGTAACTTAAGTGAATTGTTCAATGATTTTTTTTTATTAACCCTTTAACCAATGAAACGGCTGCATCCACCCACGTAATATGCCAATTGAGCAGCTGAAAAAATATTTTTCAAAAAATGTCAGCTAAACCATATTATATGACCCCTGATTGGAACAAGCTCATCAAGCTCATTCCAATGAGAGGTCACATGATCAATATGGTTTGGTTGAAATTTTTTAGACAATTAATAATATTTAAAATAATAAAATTTGATATCATCTGCGTTGGGTAAAGGGTTAATTGGTTTCCTGACGTGTTACCCAAGTGTGGAACAGTTACATTGTGTATTATCACTGATATTACTTTTTTGAGATTTAGCCAATTCACTTTTTATGTGTACCCATACTATGTATGGTACACATTATGCCGGCATACGGGGTGGCCATCCGTTGTTCGTCCAGCCTTCGTCCGTTCGCCCGTCTGTCCGTCCACCTTTCCGTCCGGCATCCATATCCATTTCTTGGGCATTCGATAACTTGAAAAATATTGCTTGGATTGTCAAGTTACTTTATCTTTGTGTTCAGGTTACTGATGTGCCGAGCTGTATAGTTTTTGGTGTAAATCTGTTATTTTGATCCTGAGATATTGACCCTGGTGGACGGACGTTTCGGACACGGACGTTTCGGACTAGGACATTTCGGACCGGACGTTTCGGACATGGACGATTCGGACTAGGACGTTTCGGACCCCGGACGTTTCGGACTTTTTTTATATTTTATATAATTTTTAGTGGATATTTTTATATGGATATTGTTAGTGGGTTTTCAATTTATTTAATTTTGCACAAATTTTTGTTACAAAAGAGTTTTGCTTATTAGGGAATTTTTTTTTGGGGGGGGGGAGCCTTTTTGTAAAACATAGTGGTAATGCAAACTGATGAAAAATTTTGAAATAAAGCTACAATGTATCATACTCCATTCATTCAGTTTACTATCAAAAACACAATTGTAGGCATCTGTTTTACTTTCTTTCTCTCAGGCTTTTTAGACTTCAAAGCTTCTTATCTTCTGGCTTTGTGTTTTTATAGCAATTTCACCACAGCTACAATTAATAGCAAGAGTGTTTCTCAGCTTCCCTCATTGTTGAGTGTGTTTTTACAGTGATTCATACTAAATTTTTATGGCAGATAATTTTTAGATCAATTCTTGTTGTTGTTGCAACACTTAATTTCAAAGTGTCCTTTTATTTTTTCTGACTTATGTGGCTTCAAAACTATTCTGCTTTTTTTAATATAAATTCTCTGTTATCACTGTCTCCTCATAATTTGTTGCTTCTTAGTTGCCTCAAGATGGAAATATTATCAACAAAAAGAGGTGGAAAAAAATTGTGTTTTGAGGGACACATGTACACTATTAAGTCAATCTCAGAGAAACTATTGTTTTGCTATTGTAATATTAGTTATAACTGTTTTTAAATGTTCATGTTTGTTGTGCTATGTATAATATCAGGTAAATTTTATGACAGTTTTAAAAAATTATAAAACTTTCAAATGTTGTTCATTTTCATTTTACAATTTACATCCCACCCCACCCCCTCCCCCTCCCTTCCACCCTTTATCCTTCAAATTGAAAATTCCTCCAATCCCTTTGGCATTTGATAACTTGAAAAATATTGCTTGGATTGTCAAGTTACTTTATATTTGTGTTCAGGTTACTGATGTGCTGAGCTGTATAGTTTTGGTGTAAATCTGATAATTTAATCCTGAGATATTGACCCTTTATCCTTCAAATTGAAAATTCCTCCAATCCCTTTGGCATTTGATAACTTGAAAAATATTGCTTGGATTGTCAAGTTACTTTATATTTGTGTTCAGGTTACTGATGTGCTGAGCTGTATAGTTTTGGTGTAAATCTGATAATTTAATCCTGAGATATTGACCCTTTATCCTTCAAATTGAAAATTCCTCCAATCCCTTTGGCATTTGATAACTTGAAAAATATTGCTTGGATTGTCAAGTTACTTTATATTTGTGTTCAGGTTACTGATGTGCTGAGCTGTATAGTTTTGGTGTAAATCTGATAATTTAATCCTGAGATATTAACCCTTTATCCTTCAAATTGAAAATTCCTCCAATCCCTTTAGCATTCGATAACTTGAAAAATATTGCTTGGATTATCAAGTTACTTTATATTTGTGTTCAGGTCACTGATGTACCGAGCTGTATAGTGTTTGGTGTAGATCTGTTATTTTGATCCTGAGATATTAACCCTTTATCCTTCAAATTGAAAATTCCTCCAATCCCTTTGGCATTCGATAACTTGAAAAATATTGCTTGGATTGTCAAGTTACTTTACATTTGTGTTCAGGTTACTGATGTGCCGAGCTGTATAGTTTTTGGTGTAAATCTGATATTTTGATCCTGAGATATTAACCCTTTATCCTTCAAATTTAAAATTCCTCCAATCCCTTTGGCATGAGATAACTCAAAAAATATCAATCCGATTGTCATGTTACTTTATATATTTATTCAGGTTACTGATGTGCTGTGCTGTGTAGTTTTTTATGTAAATCTGATAATTTGATCCGGAGATATTAACCCTTTATCCATCAAATTAGACACTCCTCCAATCCATTTCTATATGTACCCATACCTTGTATGGTGTACATAATGTCGGCATCCGTGGTGGCCCTCTGTCATACAGCTTTCTACTAGTTGCGCATATGGATACACATCTGACGATTTTATCGACCTATTTTTGTTATGTATTTTTCAGGAAGTTAAATTAAAAAGTATTGTTATATGTGCTTGAAATGAAAACTGCCAAGAGACACATCAGGAGAATATGAAGCCTTTATCAGAATGAGGGGTCACATGATAGGGTTTTGTTGACATTTTTTAAAAAATTTGGAAAACTAATATTTAAAATAATAAATTTTGGTATCATGCATTGGGGTAAATGGTTAAATATGGAAACATTTTACAGGAATAAGGCAATAAATTTCTAAAGTGGAATGTCCAATAATATTCTTGTACAGAATTGATTAAATCCTGTTTAGAGAACAGTACAAGTACTTAATAATCAGAAGTGGCATGCTGATATTCATTTGTTGAAGGATTAGCAAGCTTCTGTGACATCTTACATGATGGAAATAATTGAATTGGAAGGTCACAGCCTGTAGCTAGATAATCAGTTGTCATGCTTTCACTATTTCCAATTTCCAGTCTTTTCTCATTTTCACTCAACTGTCAATTTGGGAGACAATTATTTGCATTTTTACGTTTTTTTTACAGAGTTACTGTCTAAAGTAGCTTTACATTTTAGACATTGGCTAATGGGGAGATATTTTTAAAAATAATCCAAAACTCATGAGCTTTAGATGTAACTTCATTGTCAGGAGGTATATTACTTGATTTAAATCTCTCTCCCCCCCCCCCCCCCCTCGACATTGTATTTAACCCTTTGAACCCCGGTGGTATCTTCTGGGCCAGTTTCCCCGTGGGAACCCCGGGAAGTAAGCAGCACTTGTTTACTGTGGTAAACCAGTTCCGCTTTACTAGTAAAATAGGACCCAGTCACCAGTGCTTGGGGTGAAAGTCCTCTAAAATGGGCAACATGTTGATCAACGATTGACTAAACTTGACTTCATCTCCATGTTGTGTCACTATTAGCCATGGTGCATAAATATGTGACGTTAACCACCAACAAAAACAAAAATCTGGGCCAGTTCATGGGCAGCAATTGGAAGAGCCCAGATTCATTATTTGGGAGTAGACCAAATAATATTTTCAACGTGCAGCCTTAACTGGTAGAGTGCTAAATTATTTCTGGTCCTCCAACTTTGTTCACATGTCTTTGCCTTGTTATAATTTAGGGGAGAGTGCCAATAGGCACTCTCCCCTAAATTATAACAAGGCAAAGCCTTACAGACAAAATAATTTCACTTATAAAGATAATGTGATACATATCCACAGAATATGAAGCCTTTAAGTAATGGTACCTGCACTTCTGAACAAAGCCCAAATATGGGCTTCCAGCACTCTACCAGTTAAGGCTGCACGTTAAAAATATTGATTGGTTGACCTCACATATTCATTTGGCAGCCATCCCTCTTAATGAAGTCATGTTTTATCATGTTCCTGGGCTGGAAAAAAGGCTCTGTGGGTTCAAATGGTTAACCCTGCTTGAGCGGAGCTTGAACAGAGTTAGAATGTTGAGGAGTTGACAGTTTCATCACTGCTCGGTGATTCTCTCCGAGTACTCCGGCTTCCTCCACCCATAAAACTGTCACAGTCATGATTAGCCATTGTGCATAAGTATGTGACCTTAACCACCAATAACTAATAACTAACTAACAAGGCAAATACTCACAGACTAAATTTTAATTAAAAAATAATATGAACCACATCAACAGAATATGAAGCCTTTAAGTTGCGGCACCTGCACACGAGAGTAAAGCCCAAATATAGGCTTCCAGGACTCGACCAGTTAATACTAGAGAGGATATTGAAGGAAGGAATGGGAGCGTGGTGGCTCAGTGGTAGACTGTTGGACTTCTATGCTAGAGGTCTTGAGTTCTATCCCCGTCCAGGACGACCTGCGTTGTGTCCTTGGGCAAGGCACTTTATCCCAGTTGCCTAAATGGGGGCACGATGAGGACGTGTATTAAGGCGTTATGCACGTTGATGGTGCACATGTCTTAACCACTGTAAACCTGCTTGAGCGGAGTTTGAACAGAAAATGTTAAGGACCTGACAGATGCTCATCGATGCTCGGTGATTCTGAGTACCTCCACCCGTAAAACTGTCACAGTCACGATTAGCCATTGTGCATAAGTATGTGACTGTAAACACCAATAAATAAATAATAAATGAAGGAAGGAATGATTTTATTTTCAACATATAATTCAGCCAGTGCATGCCATCAGTATGGAATGAATCATTCTAAGTGTGTATCTTGTTGACTGAAGATTTGTTTCAAGTAAAATTGTAGCTAATTTCTTTTACAGCACTGAGAACCTGAGCCCTAAAGACAGTAAATACCTTGATCTTTCTGATGAAATTACTTTTTGTTTACAATGTAAGCACATGATCTACACTCTGGGTGTGTTAACAGATTGTTATACTGTGTGATGTCTAGCATTTTGATTTGATTATTATGTAGGAAACACCTGTTAGCTGGATGTGAATTTTCTAAGGAATTCTTTTATGTTACTATGAAGCCTTATCATGTGTAAGAACTAGTATCATAGTAGATTGGTCTTAACTCTTTAACCCTTTACCCAACAAATCGTCTCCATTCACCCGCATTATATGCAAATTTAGTAGTTGAAGAAATATTATTTTTCGAAAAAATTTCAACAAAACCATATCATGTCACCCCTCGTTGGAACGAGCTCGATGAGCTCGTTCCAACGAGGGGTAACAAGATATGATTTTGTTGAATTTTTTTTAACATTTTTTAAAACTTATATTTAAAATAATAAATTTTGATATCGTCTGCATTGGGTAAAGGGTTAACCCTTTGCCTAACACAAAAAGAAGATGGCACATGCAAATAAAATTCTTGACTAATTTTTTCATTTTTTGCATCAAAAACTTAGCTTTTGACTCCTCATTGGAACGAGCTCGTTCCAATGAGGGCTCATAAGCTATGGATAGTAATTTTTGTGAATAACACTGGCCGGTTTGGCCATTAATTTGAGTAAAGGGTTAACCCACAGAGTATTTTAAAAATAAATCCATTTCATTAATCTAGTCATGGCTGCTGTAAAGCAGCTAATTTTTGGGGAGGAGGAAGCCGGAGTACCCGGTGAGAACCACCAAGCAAAGATGCGCAGCTGCCAGCTTCCCAACATCGTAACTCAGTCTCCACACTGCAGCACAGGCAGTGTTAGATTGGTTGAAGACATGCGCATCATCGACATGCAATATGCCTTAGTGCAAAGCGTCATCATGCCCCATGTGGACAATCAGGGTTAAGTGCCTTGCCCAAGGACAGAGCGTGGAAGTCCGAATTGATTGTTAAGTCTGGGAACGACCTCAATCTCCTGATGGAGATGGCCAACAATGAATTATCGAAAATCAACAATTGGTGTTTAGCAAATAAGTTATCGTTAAATGCTAAAAAGACAAAAGTTATACTTCTTCACCCTCAAAACGACAACTATAAATACAACAACGCACGGACCAAAATGTCCTTGAACAACTCCGACATAATATTTGCAGGTAATAATAGTCATGACAAATTCATAAAATTCCTGGGAATTAACCTGGACGAGAATCTTAAATTTAATCAGCATGTATCTGCTCTCTGTACAAAGCTATCCAGGGCAATTTATATTCTGAGAAGAGCAAAAAATTTTCTGCCGCTCGAGACGTTACGTTCACTTTATTTCACCCTAATTCAAAGCCATTTAATTTACGGGATCCAAATATGGGGTAACACACCAGCAAGCAAACAAATTCTGAAGTTGCAGAAAAAGGCTGTTCGTATCATAGCGAACAAAAAGTACAACTCACATACGGACCCCCTTTTCAAACGTTTGAAAATTCTCAAATTTAACGATTTGTACAAGCTATACTCACTTCTATTCATGCACGACTGGTCAGAACACAACCTCCCTGTCAGTTTTTAAACTACATTCCAAGTGTACTCAAACCCCTCAGGCATGAATACAAGGCAATGTGGAAACCTGAACACACATAAACCCCGCACCCAGTTCTCGGCATCTCTTCCATATTTTTCTATTCCAAAAATGTGGAACGACCTTGATACAACGTTAAGAACCTCCAACCGCAGGTTATTCAAAAAAACATTAATTGATCAATTTCTAGACACATATAACGCTGATGTCAGCTGTTCCTACCTGAGATGTCCCGACTGCCTGCTGCCTAATAGTTAGTCTCCTGGGTTGTTATCGCCTTTTTTCTCCTAGAAAGCTCAGGAACATATTACCTTGCCATTTACGGTTTTCAGATTATATATCACCCATGACTTTACTGGTCTACTCAGCATAAATATATTATTTCATTTATTCGGAAATACAGTCAATTAATTAATTGATTATTTGATTACTTACTTGCCAACTACCGCATAATAAGTAGACTCTCGGGTCGTTATCGACTTCTTTTTCTCCTCGCGAGCTCAGGAACATGTTTCCCCTCCAATTTACGATTTGCGGTTTTCCGATTATACATTACCCCGTTACCTTACCTTACTGGTCTACTTGCAAAAATATATTTTTATTATTTCATTTATTCAGAAACACGGTCAGTTTATTAATTGATTAACTGATTATTAGTTGAGTGCCCAATTGTTCAATTGACTGATCAGCTGATTAACCAGTTACTCGATTACTCATTCAATGCGCCAAATCAAAATAACAAATGATAGAACATTCTGGAGTTTGATTCATGACGAAGAAAATTTTAACCAGTTCCAATCAACTCGATCTCAAAATAAAAGTAACAACTACTTGCTGTCCAGATAGAGCTTATTTAACCTTACCATTTCCTATTCTGTTCCTTTAACTTACACTATTAGATTGTCCAGGGGATGGCAGGAAGACAGTCGTAAGACTATGTCATTCCCCACAGTATACATCTGTCTATGATTTTGTAACCTTGTTTTTTTCACCTTATGCTTGTATTTGTATGCTGTGAAATAAATTGAATTGAATTGAATTGAATTGCTCAAATGGTCACCCATCCAAGGACTAACCGGGCTCGACGTTGCTTAATTTCGGTGATTGGACAAGAAACGCTTAACACAACGCTACCGTGTCCCCGATTTTCAACTTAAATCACTTAAATAATCCCTACTTGTGCATTTTATCTGTGCCACATTAGTGTTTTCTTACACTATTTCCAGGAAATAGCTTCTAGGCTATATAGAGTAATTCAAAATGCTAAAATCATGCTCACATGTTGCAATAGGATATGTAGATATGCACAGACGTTTCTGATTTTTCATGACATACTTGACTGTACCACTTTAGTGTTTTCTTACACTGTTTTCAACAAAGGGCTTCGAGGGTATGTAATCTGAAGTGTTAAAACCATGCTCAGATGGTCTGTAGCTGTGCATGAATTTTTAGATTTTCCATGCACTATTTGGCTATGCCACCTTAGTGTTTTCTTAACCACCCTTTACCCAATGAATTGGCCACATCTGCCCACGTAATATACAAATTCTGCAGCTGAAAAAATACTATTTTTCAAAAAATTTCAACAAAACCATATCATGTGACACCTCTTTGGAACGAGTTCGTCGAGCTTATTCAAATGAGGGGTCACATGATATGCTTTGCTTGAAATTTGTTTTAAAATTTAAAAAAAATGATATTTAAAATAATAAATTTTGATATCGTCTGCATTAGGTAAAGGGTTAATCCATTTTCCCCAAAAGGCTTGTAGTCTAATAATTTGAAATGTTAAAATCCTGGTCAGATGTTGCAATACAATCTATAGATTGTGTAAAACCATCCTTATCTGATGATGCAATATGGTTTTTTGAAGTGCATGGAAGTTTTCGATTTTCCACGTTCCAGTTGGCTGTGTTTTCATTGAACAGCTTCCTGGGTATGTAATTCGAAGTGCTAAATCCATGCACATATGTTCCAATAGGGTCTGTAGATATCCATGAAGATTGTAGATTTTCCAGGTGCCACTTGGCTAGCTTTGCCACCCATGCCATTTTCTTAGACCATTTACTTCGAATGGCTTCTTGGCGATGTAATTTGAAATGCTAAAAACCATGCTCATATGTTCCAATAGGGTCTGTAGATGTCCATGAAGATTGTAGATTTTCCAGGTGCCACTTGGCTAGCTTTGCCACCCATGCCATTTTCTTAGACCATTTACTTCGAATGGCTTCTTGGCTATGTAATTCGAAATGCTAAAAACCGTGCTCATATGTTCCAATAGGGTCTGTAGATGTCCATGAAGATTGTAGATTTTCCAGATGCCACTTGGCTAGCTTTGCCACCTGTGCCATTTTAATGTTTTCTTAAACCATTTCCATCGAATGGCTTCTTGGCTCTGTAATTTGAAATGCTAAAACCATGCTCAGATATTCCATTACAAGCCATAGATGAGCTTGAATGTTTCAGATTTTTCATGTGCCACTTTCCTGATCTTATGGCTTATTGTGATCGTGTGGCTTATCAGACCAGGCTCCAACAAAATGCAAGGCCTGCTTCATACTTCAATTACAGACTTATAGCACAGGGCATAAAAATTTGGATCTGCACATAGCATGGATGTATAGCTGTGAACAGGTTAAATAAAAAAAACTAACTACAGTTAAAACTAGAAGTCCTGTCATGAAATGCGCACAAATAGCACGTTGATATGCGCGTTAATGTACGCGTTATAGCCCAAGTAAAGCTATCAAATTCTGTGCATATGGCCTGTGCACAAGCAATGTTTCTGCCAATGGACCTCCGGGTAACCCGGAGGTCCATTGGCAGAAACATTGCATGTGTTTGCTATGAGTAACCAAGAGGGCCTGCCGTGCTTTGGATGCCATTCGATATGGCAATTGCGCGCAATTACACTGCGCAATTAAGCCTAGATAAGCGCACTATTCGTGACAGGACTTCTAGTTTTAACTGTATAGTCATTGCAGCATTTTTAGAGTTAACTATACAAAAGTGAGTAAAATGATACGGCAGTGATTTTTAGACAAGACTCTTCTTAACCCTTTACCCAATGCAGACAATATCAAAATTTATTATTTTAAATATCATTTTTTAAACTTTTTCAAAAAATGTCAACAAAACCATATCATGTGACCCCATTCTTGGAACGAGCTCGATGAGCTCGTTCGAAAGAGGGATCACATGATATGATTTTGTTGAAATGTTTCGAAAAATAATATTTTTTCAGCTGCTGAATTTGCAAATCATGCGGGCAATTCGTTGGGTTAACCCTTTAGCTAATTCACACAATATCCAAATTTGTTATTTTAATTATTTTTTGTTCAAATTTAAAAAAAAAAAATTCCAACAAAACCCCATCAAATGACCCATCATTGGTATGAGCTCTTTCTAATGAATGGTCCCATGATAAAGCTCTGTTTAAATTATTTTTTTTCTTAGTTGGACTCAAATGTTATATCAATAACTAGTGAATGGAATTGAAATCGTATTAACTGTAGAATTCACTGAAAATCTTTGTTTTATAATTTCAGCATGCAGTCCTCCATTCACATTTTACTTTGGTGTGAAGTTTTATGCTGCGGATCCCTGCAAGTTGAGAGAAGAAGTTACAAGGTAAATATTAAAACTTAAGGCCTAAAAAAATAAAAATCTGTTTCTTAGGCCCTCTCACGGTCCTTTTGGCTGCCGCATGCTCTCCTTTTATAACCAATGTAAACTTTAAAAAAATAATAATTAAATGGTTTATGTGTGATATTTTACCCAAGTTAAAAAAATGATAAATTTGTCCCTTGAGTGCAAGAAGGCTTTGCAATGCTTTTGCATTGCAAAGCCTTCTTGTTCTCAAGGGACGAAATGCATCACCACCCATGCTAATCCGTAGATTATGAGGCCTAAAACATAAACCAAGAACATGAACTTTTGATGGCAAAGAAATAATTATAGAAATAAAAAAAAAAAATAAAAAAACGCTCGCCCGCATGCAATTTTACAAATAATGACCTGAGAAACAGAAGATCTACTTTGTGTGGCCTACGCTGTGATTTTTTAAAATTATTTAATGATTGGCAAATCTGAGGACTACCACCACTACTTGATAGCTAAAATTTAATACATATTATCTACGATTTACTTAAAAATGCAATCGCATACAGCAGTATCAGTTGTGATAACAATTTGACAATACAGTGGAGCCCACTTAATTGGATATCTCTTAATTGTATATCCCTATTAATTGAATATAAATTCCAAACACAAAACCATATACCATACCTCTAGTACAAATTTGGCCTGTTAATTGAATATTGGTAATAGAGTAAACTCCTGTTAATTGAATAAAAAATCTTGAAACCTGTTAAGAAATTACTCCCAGTTTTTCTTTGTTTATAGACCTATTTGGCCTCAGTACATCCAATATAGGCATTTAATCTATTATATCTTGTTTGACAGAGCTCATGGAGCTCTGTCAAACAAAATATAATAGAATAAATGCTAAGTCTATCTTTAGAATACAGGAAAGTGACACAATCTCTGTTAATTGAATACTCCTGTTAATTGAATAATTTTCATTGGCAAAGTGGATATTCAGTTAACAAGGTTCCACTGTACTACTCAAAGTTTGCTAAGCACCAGGTACATCCCACTACCTCTTTTACATTTTAGTTGAACTATTGAAACAAAAAGTGTATATATTTTTTATTTAATTATATCTTTAATGATTGAAGTACAGAAATTAAGATTTTATTTGCGTTCGACATTATTTTTAGCTTTGGAATACGATAACCATGGAAAATGGATATTATTGGTAAAAGACGAAATTTTTCAATTTGCCAAAAAGTTGACGGAGTGAACTGGTATGGGTTCAAAATCGAGTATGAGACCCATTACTGTTAATTACAGCTTGACAACACCTTCTCATACTCCCACTCAGGTTCCTGGTGGTCCTTTGTGGGATGTTGTTCCATTCTTGGAACAACATGGAACCAAGCTCCTGGACACTTCTTGGCTGGACTGCACAGGCTGAAATTGCAAGCTGCAACTCATTCCAAACATGTTCGATTGATTTGAGGTCAGAGGATCTTACTGGCCAGTCCATACACTCAATGCCCTCCCTCTACCGGTACTCCCCGACAGCATGGGCAACATGAGGATGGGCAGTATCATCCATCAGAATGAATCTATCACCCACTGCACCTGCATACAATCTGACATGGATATCCAGGATCTCATCAATATACCGCTGTGCAGTCAATGTACCAAGTTCAAAGACACATAGCTCTGTATGTCCATCCCGGCTAATGCCGCCCCAGACCATGATTGACCCTTTACCATAGCGGTCATGCTCAGCAGTGTTGGCTGCATGGAATCACCCTCCTGGTCTTCTCCATACCCTAGAATGCCTATCTGTGTGGTCTAGGCAGTAACTTGACTCATCTGTAAAAAGGACAGGTCACCAATTTTCTCTGGTCCATCCAACGTGGTGCATGGCCCATTCATATCGTGCCCGGCAGTGGTTCTGAGACTGTGGACTGCGAATACATGGTCTTCTCGATTGGAGATAACATTCGTGCAGCCTTGCCCGGATAGTCGGCGTTGAAACATTTACCCCAGATGCATTCTGAAGGTCACTGCGAAGCTGGGTTGCTGAGGCAAAGCAGTTCCTACGGGCCTGAATGATCAAAAACCGGTCTTCAGCTGCAGATGTTGCCCTGTCTCTGCCACCACCATTCCGTCTTACTGGTGTGCCATACTGCTGAAATCTTTCCCATGCTCTGGTGATCACGTATGGTGAATACCAAGGGCCTCACCAACCTGACGATGGGTAGCCCCTTGCTCCACCATCCCTATAGCCCCACACATTTCTGCTTCAGACAAATGTCTTCTTACATTTGTATTTGCCATGTTCAATCATTAAATCACAAGGGTTTGTGTTGAAATGAAGATTGAATACCCTACACATGTCATGTACATGTAGACAGTACACGAAAACATCATGGAAATCAAGGGGTACATGCTTTCCATGACTATCACGAAAAGTCTGCCTGTCAAGAGAGCAAATGTAAACACTAAGGACCATCTCAATACATTCCTCAATCATATCCACCAAAAATATCGCAAATACGTCACAAGCAAATTTCACAATGATGTGTCAAATATGTGGTGCTTAGCAAACTTTGAGTAGTATATGTCCAAACATGTTTCCATTTACTCTATCAAATGCATTTTTCAAGACTTACCAGTTTCACATCAGTTCACAAAGACACATTACTGTATAGCTTGAACCCCATGTGGACCCGGATATAATAGGTCCACATTTGGTAGCCAGATTGTTAACGCATAGCAGCGATGGTCTGGCTGTTCATACAGACATTTTAATACTATATTGATGTAGCAAATTATAAGGAATTTGTTTTGTCCTTATATTGAGGTGTCTTTGTGGATGAGCTTGTTAGTTCCTCCGATGGTTGGTGGATTCCTTTAGCCATCCAGCGGCTCTATTTGAATAATTCTACCTTCACCATCGTTGTGATATAGGCATCATATAGCCATAGTTGTTGAAAGCAATGTAAAACCCCAATCAAACCAGATCAGACAATTGAGACAAACTAAATGTGTAGCTTAATATTCTTACAAATGTAGTTACTCGGTGTTTACCTTGCAAATGAAACTCAATTATTCTTTTTCCAAGAAACATTTGATTTTAAACCAATTTTAAATAAGCTTTTCCTAATTTTATCTCTGATATTCAGTGATATGCACTTCGAACAGTCTAGTTTCTGTAAATCATGGCATATCCAGGCACATGTGAGCACTGTGCCTGTTGTGCCCATAATTAATTTACTGCTGCTTATACTGTAACTGTGTATATGTTGCAAATATTGGTTGAGTAAAGGGGAACTTATTTTTATTCTTGCTCAAGAAGGGCAAACCTTGTGTTTTTGTTTTTGTTATCACATCTGCATTCCAGGATAGCGATCAAAAAAGACTTTTTAGCTCAACTTTGGCGAAGCCAAATTTGAGCTTATGCCATGGCCCGTCGTCCGCCTGTCCGTCTGTCCGTCAACAATTGGATATAGCTCGGGCTAGAGGCCGTATTTATGAACCGATCTTTACGAAACTTCTTGGGTACCTTTGATATGACCGTGGGACGAGAACGAGTGTTTTGGGGTTTGGTCCGAAATTCAAGATGGCTGCCAGCCGCCATTTTGTACCGACGATGCAGAAATCTGTTTTTTGTACAGAACTTCCATATGAAAGCTATGATTTGAATAATTTTTTGTATGAATGTTTAGTACCATGGGATACATCACATATAATACAGTTTTTTTTCTCGTGCGTAAATTATGCAAATTAGACTAACTTTGATGTTTTTTGGTGTTACTTTCAGCACTGTAAGTGCAAATGGCAATATGGCTCGGGCTAGAGGCCGTATTTATGAACCGATCTTTACGAAATTCCTTGGGTACCTTTGTTATCACCGTGGGACGAGAACGAGTGTTTTTGGGTCCGGTCCGAAATTCAAGATGGCTGATGGCAGCCATTTTGTACAAAATTTGGTGCAATCAGATTTTTGCACAGAACTTCCATATGAAAGCGCTGATTTGAATAATTTTTTGTGTGAATGTTTAGTACCGTGGGATACATCACATATAATACGGGTTTTTTTCTCGTGCAGAAATTATGCAAATTAGATGAACTTTGATTTTTTCAGTGCTACTTTCACACAGTAAGTTCACATGTCAATACGGCTCGGGCTAGAGTCTGTATTTATTAACCGATCTTCACGAAACGTCTTGGGTACCTTTGTTATCACCTTGGGACGAGAACGAGTGTTTCTGGGTGCGGTCCAAAATTCAAGATGGCTGCCAGTGGCCATTTTGTACCGAAATTAGGTCTAATCAGTTTTTTGTACACAACTTCTATATACGGCTCAGGCTAGAGGCCGTATTTATGAACCGATCTTTACGAAACTTCTTGGGTACCTTTGTTATCACCGTGGGATGAGAACGAGTGTTTTGGGGTGTGGTCCAAAATTCAAGATGGCCACCAGCAGCCATTTTGTACCAAAATTAGTGCAATCAGTCTTTTGTGCAGAACTTCTGTATGAAAGTTCTGATTTGAATATATTTTTGTATGAATGTTTAGTAACATGGAATACATCACATATAGTACAGGTTGTTTTCTCATGCAGAAATTATGCAAATTAGATGAACTTTGATTTATTCAGTGCTACTTATACACTGTAAGTGCACATGTCAATACGGCTCGGGCTAGAGGCTGTATTTATGAACCGATCTTCACAAAACTTCTTGGGTACCTTTGTTATCTCCTTGGGACGAGAACGAGTGTTTCTGGGTGCAGTCCAGAATTCAAGATGGCTGCCAGTGGCCATTTTGTACTGAAATTAGGTCCAATCAGTTTTTTGTCACAACTTCTACACAGCTCATATTTGTGAACTGATCTTCATGAAACTTCTTGGGTACCTTTGTTTTCACCTTGGGACAGGAATGAGTGTGTTTTGGGGTGCCTTTGTTATCACTGTGCTATGAGAACAAATATTTTGGGGTTCAGTCAGACCCACTCTGGGACTCAAAGATTTTTTTCTAGTTTAGCATCTGACTGTCACCCACCTTTACAATACTTTACCTATACATTTGTTACAGGCTACGGTCAGTATTTATGTACAGACCGTTACAATACTTTATATGTACCTTTGTTATCAGGTCATTACCTAGATGTTTGTCATTGCTGTGTCGCATACTATACATGTACATGTCTTTGTCTTGACAAGTTGATCTACAGTGTCATTGACACTTTCTTTTTGTTTTTGTTGAAATAAAAATTAATATTTTCACTTTTTTCATTTTGAAAAATCAGTCCCACAGAGCTATTATTACTTATTAGACATTATATATACTATGCTTTATTTTAACCCTTCGCCCAACCTAACGGTCAATACCGGCCAGCACTATTCGCAAAAAGTGCCAATTAATTTTCATTATTTTTAAAAAATTTTTTGGTCTCAAAAACATAGGTTATGACCCCTCTTTGGAACGAGCTTGTTGAGCTCGTTCCAATGAGGGATCATAACCAATGTTTTGGAGACACAAAATGAAAGAAATTAGTTATTCAAGAATTTTTTTTGCATGTGTCTTCTGCTTTTCATGTTAGGTAAAGGGTTAAAGAATGTTCCATTAAAAACAAACTTGATATGAATGAATTATGTTGTGAATGGATATTTTTGTTGACTTTACGAGAAAACTGTCGGGCAATTTTTTCCACTCAATATTGGGTACCCACCCCCATCCATAAGTCAGTTTTGGATAAAATTCTCCAATATTTTCATATTAAGGGGGTTAGTTTTGTTAATAATGCTTCTAAATTGGCTTTTATGATCAACTGGTGACATTTTGGGACACAAAAGATGCCATAACAGTGAAAATGGAAAAAAAAATGCATCAACTGATTTCGCACATTTGTTGGCACTTGACCACCCACCCCCCCACACCTATGTTCATGCAATTTCCCTGTTCTGACTGCTTGATTCTTGACAAATACTTTCTATAACTGGCAGTGGGCAGGGGGGGGGGGGGGGTCAGAAAAAAATTGCATGGACATAGGTGGTGGTGGGTGGGTGGTCAAGTGCCCAAAAAATGTGCGAAATCAGTTGATGCATTCCTTTAAGTCAACTACAAGTCATACCATTCACCATGGCTGAAACCTGCACCTTCTGCAGTGCAGTTTATGCGACCAAAGAGGGACTGCATCGACACCAGAGTAGTGCTCAAACGACTGAATTCCAAAGTCAACTGGTCAATACCCAAAAGTCAAGTCGACTTTGACTAGTCATTGGTGATAACTTGTCTCCTTATAACAGTGTTGGTGTTCCAGTAGAGTGCTGAAGGTCCAAATTTGGCTTCACTTGGGAATTCATATACAGCAACTTCCTGGAACATTATTCTGTTAATGTGCTTCTAATTATGCTAAGAGTGAAATGATATAGTCTTATTTAATTTGCCTTGTTGCGATTTATGGGAGAGTGCCTGTAGGCACTCTCCCATAAATTGCAACAAGGCAAATTAATAACATATCCTGATAGCCCAAAACAATTCAGCACTCTACTAGTACTAGTTAAAACAAACTACTGTCACTACTATTAGATGGCAATAGATGTATACATTGATTGCCCAATATTGCTGTTCAAACTGTCTGACAGTGGCACAGAAGGGATACTATTTACCTAAAAGCTTGAACTCCTCCGACCAGTCGACTGCACAATTGAGAGTCGACTACTGGTTTGCCCAGAGTCGACATCGACTAGTCGACTAATCGTTTGAGTACATGTACTACACCAGAGAGTCGAACATTTAAGAATAGGGTTCTCTTCCTGTACTGACTGTAATTTAACCTTCAAGAGGAAAGAGTATCATATCTAACATTTAAATCATAAACGTCACCTTCAACGAATACAGCTAAACCGGATGGCAACTGAATGAGCTACAAACGACACTGATAGACTTCAGATCTACCAGGTTTACCTACCCGCCTAAAAACTTTTTTGCTATAACAATCAAGCCGTTCTACACGCCACCTCTACCCGGCATTTCGCCTGGCATTTTATTGTCTCCTGCTTTTTGAAAAAAATGGGAGATATTAAATTCGGGGTGTCCTTCAGTCCTAATGTCCTTCCGTGTTTTTTGTTTCCACACTCAAACTTTCCTTCCAGTGACTGGATTTCAATGAAATTTGGGTAGTAGATCACTTTCATCAATTGTGGCTCAAAGTTTGAATATGGGCATTTTCCGCACATATTTAATTAGGTTGCTGAAATTTGATTGGCTGATGGTTTCCAGACTCTAACTTTCCTTAAAATCAACCGATTTCGATGAAATTTCATATATGGATTACTTTTATCAATACCTAGGTCAAGTTCGACTGTGGGAAATTTTGTACCGAAAATCTGTCCGTCTGCCTGTCCATCTGCCCTGTGCATCAACACACCTCGGAATAAAAGCTGTATTTATGAACCGATCTTTACAAAACTTCTTGGGTATCTTTGTTATCATTGTGAGACCAGAATATGTGTTTTGGGGTTCAAGATTCAAGATGGCCGTCAGCGGCCATTTTTGTTCTGAAATTGGGTGTAATCAGTTTTTTGTACAGAACTTCTTTTTGAAGTTCTGTACAAAAAACATAAAATACGGGTTTTGTTCTCGTGCAAAAAAAATTATGCAAATTATGGAAACTTTGATTTATTCAGTGCTACTACAAATACACAGTAAGTGCACACCTTCCGTGTTTTTCGTTTCCAGACTCTAACTTTCCTTACAGTCAGTTGATTTCAATGAAATTTGGGTAGTAGATCACTTTCATCAATTGTGGGTCCAGGTTCGAACATGGGCATTTTCCGTGCATATTTAATTAGGTTGCTTAAATTTGATTGGCTGATGGTTTCCAAACTCTAACTATCCTTAGAGTCAACCGATTTCAATGAAATTTCATATATGGATTACTTTTCACATCAGTTTAATGTAATATGTCTTATCATACAGTCTTAATTTTTAGTGGTTCTCACAGTTATACTCCACATCACTTTACTTGCTTTGACAGTGACCTCCGTGAAAATAAATCTGATAACCACTGTCTGAAGCACTGTCTGTTCTGTCTCTCCTAAATAACTTCCACTTGCAACTCAACTATATTCCACTTTAATTCCCCTTGAAACTACTGCCCAGTAGGAGACAAGAATTCACTGAATTTGCTTGAAAATATATGAGAGAGCTACCACATAATACAAAAGTCTCTGACAAAGCTCAAATCGAGAGAAACCAGTTAGACAATCACCAAATTATTATATTTAGTTATCAAATTCATACGGGATCTCCACCTTCAGAGTCTTCTCGCACTTCAGAGTGACTTTTCCTATTGACAGGAGTTTATAGCCTGTATGTAATTTACAGGTCAGATTTGTCCTGAAGATAAATAGTTTGGTCTTTGGAAGTATATGCAGTAAATTCAGTAAAGATTATTATTATCCAATTAAGTAAGCAAACAGTCAGTTTTCCTTGTGATTGCTTAGGTCTGTCAGTCAGCTGATAGGCTGTGGTCTATTAATTCTGCACAGCATCAAAAGCCCATGGAAAGATGGTCCAATCACCACTGCCTTTTTAGCTCGCCTGACTGAAAGTCAGGTGGAGCTTAAATGATCACCGTCTGTCCATCTGGCGTGAAGTTTACATTATCGACATCTCCTCATAAACCATTGGGCTGAATTGAACCAAATTTGATATACATGTTCTTCATCATATGTCAATTCAGATTTGTTCAAATAAAGTTGCCATGCCCACTGGGGGCACCACAAGGGGCATTTCTCTGATGGCACCCATAAATTATTATCCAAAATTAAAAAAAATCATCTCCAGAACCATCAATTAGAATCTTCTGATGTTTGGTATACAACATCTCCAGGGGGGGTCAGATTCAAGTATGTTCAAATCGAGTCCCTGGATTAATATTTGGGCTCTCTATATGAGAACCAGAATTTTAACTTAGTGCAATGTGAGGACATTTCTTTAAAAATCTTCTTCAGATCCACCAGTCAGAATGCTTTCATATTTGGTATACAACATCTCAAAGGGAGGGGTGGGGGGGGGGGGGGAGGGGGGCAGATTCAAGTTTGTTCAAATTGAGTGCCTGAGTTAATATTTGGGCTCCCTATGGGAGCCCAAATTTCAACTTAGTGTAATATGAGGACATTTCTTTAAAAATTTTCTTCTTCAGATCCACCAGTCAGAAAGCTTTCATATAATAATATTTGGGCTCTCTATTGGAGCCCAAAGTTTAACTTAGTGCAGTATGAAGGAATTTCTTTAAAAATTGTCTTCTCCAGAACCGTCATTTGGAATCTTTTGATATTTGATATACAACATCTCTTTGGGGGGTCAGATTCAAGTTTGTTCATATCGAGTCCCTGGGTTAATATTTGGGCTCTCTGTGTTATATGAGGAAATTTCTTTAAAAATCTTCTTCAAATCCTCCAGTCAGAATGGGGTGGGGGTGGGGAGGGGATCAAATTGAAGTTTGTTCAATTCAGGTCCCTGGCTTAATATTTGGGCTCTCTGGATGGGGGAGGCAGGTTAGGTTGAAGGTTGTTCATATCCCTTCCTCAGTGATTTTCCATACAGTTTGCCTTTCAAACTGCAGTGACGACAACCCTTGGAAATTTGGCAGTGCTTGACTGCAGCTGATAAAATTGGAAGCAGTCTGGAAGACCTATGATAATAATCATCTGACATGGACACTGGAGTTGTGAATAATTTCATGACTTAATTCCTCTGTAGTGTTGATGAACCATGACTAACTGAATCTGACCCAAAATACTTCTTTGAACCGTTTTGTCAGGTGAGCGATTAAGGCCACTTGGGGCCTCTTGTTTCATTAGCCTGTTGATTCTCTTGTTGAGTTCAGTCAATTTACTAACATCTCTGAATGGATGTATTTATCATTACAGGTATCAGGTATATCTTCAGGTAAAAAGAGATGTGCTTCAAGGGAGATTACCAGTGGCGTATGAGGATGCATTAGAATTATGTGCTTATGTTGTTCAATGTAGGTATTTCTTTATGTTTGTGGAGTACTATAAAATACTGATTTATGACAAGTTTATTCAGTGTGTTCATCCTATGTTCCATACACAGAATGACACAAACGTGTGAATGGGTTAGCTGATATGGCACGAGAGCCAGCGTGGAAGGATAGAATGAGAGGTCGCACGTCTCGAGTTTTATCCTTCCGCAAGGGCACAAGTGCCATATCGATTAACACATTCATACGCACATGTCATTCTGTGTTTATTACACACCTTCATGCCTCTAAAAGCAATTATTGGAAGGACACTAAGCAATTCATGTGACAACTATCAACAAAAAGAACACATTTTATCGCCAACCAAATTTGCGAGGGGAACCTGTGTTACTATTTCGTCCTGTGAGTTCCAATGTGTTCTGTGTGCCTAATGGCACATAGAACACATTGGAACTCAGGGGACAATTTTTAGCTATCGCTTATGATTCAAATTGTAATTGTAGAAAATTCCAGAGAAATTTTGCTTCTTTATAAAAATAGTCCATCAACGATTTCCATTCCACACATATGTGCGGAACAGATTTTCATTTTCTGTACGGTTTAGTGTTGCTGTAGATGGTCATTGCATGGAACAGGCATGTAATAAACAGTGTTTACTATTGTGGATAATAGATTTCATCAGCATTTGCCATGTTGGGTCACATGGTGGTGGGCACAGGTCACATTTGTTTTCAAAACAATTGACACCTGTGGAGCAAAATAGGGAGCCAATCATACCAGAAAATAAGTGGTCAGACAAGGACAATGTCAGATGCAAAATGGCCAATGTCTGACAGAGGTTTAAAATCATCAGTCAAAATGTCTGATGCCAAAATTATCCATTAAGTTCAGTGATCAGTACATTATGCATGCTGGAAATCATGAAAATAACTAGCAAGCCTAAAATTAATGATTATTGTGATTTCTGGCCCTGACATGTTGGGAAGTGTGAAGAAAGTGACTGTACAGCTCATCAGTATTAACAGCATGTGAAGGAATATGATATGCTATAGCCATACATGTACCTAAGTTATGCATGAAGGGTAATTCAGTTCCAATTCAGAATGACACCAATCATACCTTGTTTGGCAAGGCTCATTGAGCTCTGCCAAACAAGGTATGGTTGGATGAATCCTGAGCAGTTTTAAGATGAAGGTTCATGCACACCCTGAACATTATTTTTATTTCGAAATACTGTTTATTTATTATTTATTAGTGTTTAAGGTCACATACTTATGCACAATGGATAATCGTGACTGATTTCAAATACTCAAACTCCATTTTGTAATATGTCAGATATCATTCTTAAATGACAGACATGATTAATTTGGTGTCTGACATTTTGTCTGGAAGCGCAATGAAAATTATTTTCAGGCTTGGGGCCAATGGTGGCTGTCAATCAGTAGATATTCACTTCAAATGTCACTCAATTCCTTACATTTTACTCACCTATGCAAAACTCCTATGACACAGGTATTGACAATACTTATTTATATTAACCCTTTACCAAACACAGGCCATATCAACATTTGCTATAAAAAAAAAATATTTTCAATTTTTTCAATACAGTGGAACCCTGTTAATTGAATAGCCACTTTGCCAATGAAAATTATTCAATTAACAGGTGTATTCAATTAACATGGATTGTCACCTTTGTGTATTTTAGAGATAAACTTAACATTTATTCTATTATATCTTGTTTGACAGAGCTCCATGGGCTCTGTCAAACAAGATATAATAGATTAAATGCCTGTATTGGATGTACAGAGACCAAATAGGTCTATAAACAAATTAAACCTGGGGAGAGTCAAGGTAATTTCTCTACAGGTTACAAGATTTTTTATTCAATTAACAGGAGTTTACTCTACAACCTATATTCAATTAACAGGTCAAATTTGTACTGGAGGTATGGCAAATGGTTTTGTGATGGAAAATTATATTCAATTGACAGGGATATACAATTAAGAGATATCCAATTAAGTGGGCTCCACTGTATCAATAAATTCCAACAAAAACCATATCACGTGATCCACTTATTGGAATGAGCTCCATGAGATCATTCTAATGAGGGGTCACATGATATGGCTTAGCTGATTTTTAAAAAAAAAAATTTCTTTTTCAACACCTCAGTTTTCACATTTCGGCGACGGATGTGGTCGATGTGTTATGTAAAGGGTTAATGCATTTCAAATGTTGAACTTTTGATTAAACAAGCTAATAATTGAAAATAGAATATGTTTTCATTTCTGGAATTCACTAAAAACAACCCCAACGAGGGTTCTTAAGCCAAGTTGAATAGTACAGGCTTATTTTAACCATTGCATTGCGTAAAGAGTATAGATGACATTTACACTAAGGCTGTACAGTGCACAGGGTTATTCACACTTTCTGGTTATAAAAAATTGGTAACTGCCATATCACATGCTACATGAAAATATATAATGACTAAGGCTGTAAAAATGTTTTGGGTAAGTTAGTTACATGTTGTTTCACAGGGTGCTGGATTCAAGGAACTATTGGAAATACTTATACTGTTTTGTGGAAATTTTTTAAAGTGAATTCCAAAATTGAAAACATATTCTATTTTCAATTAATAGTGTGTTTGAAATGCTTTCTCAGTTTTACTTTGCAAAGTAACAATGGTACGAAACACAATTCTGACTTTGCAAGTCACATTTCAAATGTTTTTTTTTTTTAACTCTTAAAGGCCTATTTCCAAGTTGTGTCCTTGGGTAAGGCACTTAACCCTGGTTGACCACATGGGAGCACGATGGCACTGTGTACATAGACAATAAACATATAGTGTGTTTTTATATCTGTGTTATACAACGAGTTGAAATATGGTTTATTTTTTCGAGGCCTCACCGGGAAAAAATAAACCATATTTCAACGAGTTGTATAACACAGATATAAAAACACACTATATGTTTATTGTTTTTATCTGATAACAAACAGACACCCGTCTCGTGCATCTACCCGACTTATATATGCTTCCCACGGGCCTCCGAAGAAAACCAGTCTACGAGACAAAAGAAATAGGACAAGACGCATAGAGTTGTGTCCCTTACATTACAAAATCGATGACGGCGATTGTAAAGTGCGATTGCACTTCTTGCATCATGTAACTGCACTGGAACAAAATAAATTTCAACTATTTTATTAACAGTAACAAAATGGTGTTTCAGTAGAGTTATTCTTTTTTTGACATAGTTCCAGTTTTCTTCCGTGTTTTATACTGTAGTCCCAATATAACAAATAATTTTGCGTTTGTTTACAATTTTTACGAAGTGTTTTTTTTTCAGGTAGAGCAGACAAACTTTTAATTAGCGCTGTTCCGCAAGTACTTTTGATCGAGGCCGTGACTATAAATAGTTCGCAGTCGCCGCATACTAATTACTATTAACATTCAAGTAATTTCTACAATGTTTTGAAGCAAAATTTTAGGTTGCCTTTATTGAAGCAAAATAAATAAGAAATGACACCATCAGAGGATTTTGACAAAGTGCAATAAGCGTACAATTAAAACCTGCCCTGTGATATAACGATGTTTCATGAATGAATGAATGAAAATGGAATTGAAAGAGGTCAGAGGTCGTTCGCATAAATTATAATTATATACAACACCCGTTGTATATACTTCAAGTATATACAACGGTTGTTATACTCTATGGTTATCAGATAAAAAGGCGTACTGCACGTCGATGGTGTGCATGTCTTCAACCAATCTACCCCTGCCTGTGTTGCAGTGCAGAGTTATGATGTTGGGGGCTGGCAGCTGGTCATCGTTGCTTGGTGGTTCTCTCCGGGTACTTTGTCTTCCTCCACCTGTAAAATTGTCTCCTCCATATGCCCTTGGTTGTTAAAGTGTCGTTAAACCTTAATAAATAAATACAACACAGATCAAGCATGTAATATATCTAAATATGTGTTTTTTGCTTTGAAAACAAAGGTGGTGTATGCCCCCCCCCCCCCCCCACCACACCTGTCCCAATATGGGGAATGATGATCTCTATTGGAATGGGTGCAGCTCTATAAATATTAGAAAGCTGATAAGAAATAAGCAAAACAAAAAAGTAAATATTTTCATTGCAATCCAGTGTAGACAAGTAATCACTCAAACTTTATTCTCTGGTAAAATTAAAATTTAATAACCAACAATCTGCCTTGAACGGTCTTCATATGATATTTTATCCCATAAATCAGGGTTTCCTGTTCCGCTAGAGGAAAATTTGTGGGTCCGGCAGTTTAAAGAAAGTGAAACTCAGATGCCGAAGGCGTCTAAAAGCACGTGCGTATAGAGGGGGGCTTGGGAAAGAAAATTTTGATTTTTAGGTGCTGTCTGGTGGCCTGTGGGGGCATTCTGGTCGCTAAAATGCTGAATAATTGATGTGGAAAATATGTATTTTTTCCTCCTACAATTCTCTAAATTCCCACGGGACACACAATACTACATCTGGTCGGAGGTTTCATAAAAATACAAACCCAAAACAACACAAAATCCACGAATCCTAACAGTGACTGAGCTTTGTTTACTACCGCTCACGGTAATATTCGAAAAGAACCATGATGCGGACGTGTGACATCATGCACGTGCAATTACCGTACTGACTCGTGTAGATGCCCAGGGGGTGCATGTAAGTATGTTAATCAGCACTGCAAACCACCCCCCTGAAAACAGACAAACGTAGTCTGTTTAAAAATAGCTGAGTTTTTTTTAAATATGTACATTTTTTTACGAATAAAACAAAATATAGCTTCACACAAACTCAACAAAAAAATTCATAATATGAAGACCAGATAAAATTTACACAGCGAAATATGAATAACAAAATAGTTGCCTCCCTTGGCAACATTCGAAAAATTGATTTTACACTGAAAGTCAACTTCACATGTTGCAGGGCATGATGAAATGATAAATGAGCATGTTTTATTGAACCAATAAGTCATAAATCATATTCTTGGTTATATTGTTATATAATTCTCGAATACCACAGTTGTAATTATTTTTTATTTTTAGCTCAACTTTGGCGAAGCCAAATTTGAGCTTATGACATGGCCAGTCTTCCGTCTGTCCATCAACAATTCAATACGGCTCGGGCTAGAGGCCGTATTTATGAACCGATCTTTACAAAACTTCTTGGGTACCTTTGTTATGACCGTGCGTCGAGAACGAGTGTTTTGGGGTCTGATCCAAAATTCAAGTTGGCCGCTGGCGGCCATTTTGTACAGACTTGGGTGAAATCAGATTTTTGCGCGGAACTTCCATATGAAAGCGCTGATTTGAATAATTTTTTGTATGAATGTTTAGTACCATGGGATACATCACATATAATACGTTTTTTTTTCTCGTACGTAAATTATGCAAATTAGACTAACTTTGATGTATTTAGTGTTACTTTCAGCACTGTAAGTGCAAATGCCAATACGGCTCAGGCTAGAGGCCGTATTTATTAACTGATCTTTACGAAACTTTGGTATCACCGTGGGACAAGAATGAGTGTTTTGGGGTGTGGTCCAAAATTAAAGATGGCCGATGGCAGCCATTTTGTACAAAATTAGGTGAAATCAGATTTTTGCGCGGAACTTCCATGTGAAAGCGCTGATTTGAATAATTTTTTGTATGAATGTTTAGTACCATGGGATACATCACATATAAAACGGGTTTTTTTCTCGTACGTAAATTATGCAAATTAGACTAACTTCGATGTATTTAGTGTTACTTTCAGCACTGTAAGTGCAAATGCCAATACGGCCTTGGCTAGAGGCCGTATTTATTAACTGATCTTTACGAAACTTTGGTATCACCGTGGGACGAGAATGAGTGTTTTGGGGTGTGGTCCAAAATTAAAGATGGCCGATGGCAGCCATTTTGTACAAAATTAGGTGCAATGATTTTTGCACAGAACTTCCATATGAAAGCGCTGATTTGAAAAATTTTTTGTGTGAATGTTTAGTACCATGGGATATATCACATATAATACGGGTTTTTTCTCGTGCAGAAATTATGCAAATTAGATGAACATTGATTTTTTCAGTGCTACTTACACACAGTAAGTACACATGTCAATACGGCTCGGGCTAGAGGCTGTATTTATTAACCAATCTTCACGAAACTTCTTGGGTATCTCTGTTATCACCTTGGGACGAGAAGGAGTGTTTCTGAGTGCGGTCCAATATTCAAGATGGCTGCCAGTGGCCATTTTGTACCAAAATTAGGTCTAATCAGTTTTTTGAACACAACTTCTATATGGCTCAGGCTAGAGGCCTTATTTATGAACCGATCTTTACGAAACTTCTTGGGTACCTTTGTTATCACCGTGGGATGAGAACGGGTGTTTTGGGGTGTGGTCCGAAATTGAAGATGGCCACCAGCAGCCATTTTGTACCAAAATGAGTACAGTCAGTCTTTTGTACAGAACTTCTGTGTGAAAGTTCTGAATTGAATAAATTTTTGTATGAATGTTTAGTAAAATGGAATACATCACATACAGTATGGGTTTTTTTCTCATGCAGAAATTATGCAAATTAGATGAATTTTGATTTATTTAGTGCTACTTATACGCTGTAAGTGCACATGTCAATACGGCTCAGGCTAGAGGCTGTATTTATCAACCGATCTTCATGAAACTTCTTGGGTACCTTTGTTATCACCTTGGGACGAGAACGAGTGTTTCTGAGTGCAGTCCAAAATTCAAGATGGCTGCCAGTGGCCATTTTGTACCGAAATTAGGTCCAATCAGTTTTTTGTCACAACTTCTATACAGCTCGTATTTATGAACTGATCTTCACGAAACTTCTTGGGTACCTTTGTTCTTCTTGGGTACCTTTGTTTTCACCTTGGGACAGGAATGAGTGTGTTTTGGGGTGCCTTTGTTATCACAGTGCTATGAGAACAAATATTTTGGGGTTCAGTCAGACCCACTCTGGGACTCAAAGATTTTTTCTAGTTTAGCATCTGACTGTCACCCACCTTTACAATACTTTACCTATACATTTGTTACAGGCTACGGTCAGTATTTATGTGCAGACCGTTACAATACTTTATATGTACCTTTGTTATCAGGTCATTACCTAGATGTTTGTCATTGCTGTGTCACATACTATACATGTACATGTCTTGACAAGTTGAGCTACAGTGTCATTGACACTTTCATTAATTACCACTTTCTCATTAATTTCTGAACACCTGTTATTCACAATGAGTTGTGCATGCTCGAAAGTGGCAGTGTTCTTTCACAATGAATTGTGCACCTCTCAAAAGTGGCAGTGTTCAATCAGTATCTTTCTGATGATATTGAACCACTGTCCACTGTGACAACTATATGTTGTGGGCGTGTTTCAAACAACTACTGACAGCAGTCTGCACACTCATTTGAAACAAGTGACAGCTTCCTCCAAAAGAAGTACATCATTTATCGCTCAAAATAAAAGCCAGTGATTTCGGACCAAACACGACAATTTGAGTCCGAAATTTTATAGGCTACGTTTAGGATTTGAACTTTGTTTACCCCCCCCCTCTCGTCTGGGGGTTATAAGGTATCAGGTTGTCGTCAGTAATAGTAGGCATAGTATACAACATAATTATGCCTATATTACGTGGAACCATATTATGTGGAAACAAAGGATCCCGAGTGTCATTACGATACAGCATTCTACTCGACATTTTAACCACCAGCTTTTCTGACTGATCATAGTATGATCGGCGGGGGGGAATGGGTCTGGTCGATGGACCCGCTGCTGGTCTAGTGGAAACCCTGCATAAATGGACGTTTATTCGAACAATAAAAGTCTTCAATTTTTGCTTTATTCACCTTGTAGCAGCTGCTAGTAGGGTGATAAATTTTCCCCGTAGGTTTAACACTGAAAGAATTTATTCCTATAGTAGAGATGGACTTGTTGACCTCTGACCAACTTCGCATTCGTGTTGTAATGACGTGTTTCACCTTTGTGGGAGACAAAATGAACCAATGTTTATCAAACGTTGGCCGTCGCTGAAATGTTCAGTTTTAGAATATATGACACATTTCAACTCTAACAATAAAATGAACAACAATTAACAAAGAAAACACAAAGTAAATCAATCGAAATCAAGCATTGAAAAGCATTCAAGTTCGATTGAGAAAGGTGGGGGCATGATGAGTGATGTTTCATTTTTCAAATTAGGAAAGTGTAAATAAACAAATGCACATGTCGTCTGCTTTGTTTATAAAACTTCAGTTGAATCGATGACAAAAAAACAACAATAAACAATAAAAATAAGAAAGATAAACATTGTTCATTTAATAAAGTATTTTTGCAACATTCGATCAAGTTTGTGGGGGAATTATTTCTAGACAGAAATGTATCACTGCGCCTTGTTTATTTTTGGCAGTTTTGCTTGTCGATCGAATTGGACCAATGTGCTCCTCACTTCTCGGTGTTTTGTAGCGAGTAACAGCATGATTTCGCCGCGACTGCCCTGTAAATGATTTATGGGATAAACAAAATAAACATATAGTGTTTTCAAGTAAAACATTTATTCTTCTCGTAGGATTAAGAATGAAACCGACGTGCCAAAGGCTCATCTGTTTCATTCTTAATCCTACTCTTAGAATAAATTTTTTACTTGAAAACACTATACGTTTATTCTATACTACTCAAAGTTTGCTAAGCACCAAGTATATCCAACTACCTGTTTTACGTTTTAGTTGAAATATTGTTATGAAAAGTGTATATATTTTATATTTAATTATATCTTTAATGATTTAAGTACAGAAATTAAGATTTTATTTGTGTTTGACATTATTTTTTTTAGTTTTTGAATACGATAACCATGGAAAATGGATATTTTTGGTGAAAGAGGAAATTTTTCAAATTTGCCAAAAAGTTGACGGAGCAAACTGATATGGATTCAATATCGAGTATGAGACCCATTATTGTTAAATACAGCTTGACAGCGCCATCTCATGCTCCCAATCAGGTTCCAGATGGTCCTTTGTGGGATGTTGTTCCATTCTTGGACCAGCATTGCACCAAGCTCCTCGACACTTCTTGGTTGGACTGGACGGACTGAAATTGCAAGCTGCAGCTCATTCCAGACATGTTCGATTGGATTGAGGTCAGGGGATCTTGCTGGCCGGTCCATTACGCTCAATCCCCCCCCCCCCCCCTCTGTCGGCCTCCCGGACAGCATGGGCAACATGAGGATGGGCATTATCGTCCATCAGAATGAATCTATCACCCACTGCACCTGCATACAATCTGACGTGGGCATCCAGGATCTCATCAATATACCGCTGTGCAGTCAATGTACCATGGTCAAGGACACAGAGCTCTGTACGTCCATCCCAGCACATGCCGCCACAGACCATTATTGACCCTCCACCATAGCGGTCATGCTCAGCAGTTTTAATGTTGGCTGCATGGAATCACTCTCCTGGTCTTCTCCATACCCTAGAATGCCTGTCTGTGTTGTTTTACCTTGACTCATCTGTAAAAAGGACAGGTCGCCAATCTTCTCTGGTCCATCCAACGTGACCTATGGGCCATTCATATCATGCCTGGGAGTGGTTCTGGGACAGCTGAATGCGAATACATGGTTTCCTCGATCGGAGACCACCTTCGTGCAACCTTGCCCGAATAGTCTGCGTCGACACATTTACCCCGGATGCATTCTGAAGGTCACTGCGAAGCTGGGTTGCTGTGTCAAAGCGGTTCCTCCAGGCCTGAATGATCAAAAACCGGTCTTCAGCTGCAGATGTTGCCCTGTCTCTGCCACCGCCATGTCTGACTGGTGTGCCATACTGCCAAAATCTTGCCCAGGCTCTGGTGATCACCGTATTGTGCACACCAACCTGACGATGGGTAGCCCCTTTATCCACCATCCCTATACAGCCCACCACATTTCTGCTTCAGACAAATGTCTTCTTACATTTGCATTCGCCATATCCAATCATTAAATCACAAGGGTTTGTGTTGAAATGAAGACTGAATACCCTACACATGTCATGTACATGTAGACAGTACACGAAAACATCATGGAAATCAAGGGGTACATGCTTTCCATGACTATCACGAAAAGTCTGCCTGTCAAGAGAGCTAATGTAAACACTGGAGACCATCTCAATACTTTCCTCAATCATATCCACCAAAAATATCGCAAATGTGTCACAAGAAAATTTCACAATGATGTGTCAAATATGTTGTGCTTAGCAAACTTTGATTAGTACAGTGGAGCCCCCTTAATTGGATATCTCTTAACTGTATATCCCTGTTAATTGAATATAATTTTCAAACACAAAACCATTTACCATACCTTCCGTACAAATTTGATCTGTTAATTGCATATGGATTGTAGAGTAAACTCTTGTTAATTGTATATAAATTTTTGTGATACGTCGAAAAAATTACTGTGACATGCACCAAATTCCCCTTATTTATCAACCTTTTTGGCCTCACTACATCCAATACAGACATTTATTCTATTATATCTTGTTTGGCAGAGCTCATAGAGCTCTGTCAAACAAGATATAATAGAATAAATGCTCAGTTTACCTCCAGAGTAGAGGAAACTGACGAAATCCCTGTTAATTGAATAATTTTCACTGGCAAAATGGATATTCAATTAAGAGGATTCTACTGTATATATTTACAATCATTATAACTTTCTCCAGGTTATCTGAAATCTCATATTTTACTTGAACCCACAACTGTGTATTCAGAATTTGTCGAAACAAACAAGGATATCAATGTTAAAACCAACCTGACTTCCATATTTGTGTGGGTTTTTTTTCAGGTTTAGTGTGAATTTGGAAAATCAAATATTTATTTTACAGTAGACTGCAGCACTTGGCACCAAGTTTTCAGGCCACCACTCTATTTTTAAGAAATGCTGTTATGGCCTGGAATGAACCTCATCCATAACTGGTTGAGGGCTAGATTATTTTTGATGGTCTAAGTTTGTTATTCAAAATATATATTTTTTTATTACAAATTATTGGAGAGTGTCATCAGGCATTCTCCAATAAGTTGTAATACAACAAATTTATATGAACAAAATATTAACAGTGTAAGGCATTAAGATAGGCCTAGCCTGTTCGCCAAACCCAGTTTCAAATGAATGAAATAAAAACACCAATAAATAAATAAATAAATAATCTGGGATTAAACCTGGACAGAAAGTTTTCACACAATGTCAAAATTTCATACGTTAATTGTATTTTTTTCAACAAATTTCAACAAAACCATATGTAAACCCTCATTGGAATGAGCCCAGTTGGGGGCGCGGTGGCTCAGTAGGTAGAGATGCAGGCTGCAAGCCGAAAGGTCCTCGGTTTGAATCCCACCTGCGGCAACCAAGTTGTGTCCTTGGGCAAGACACTTCACCCCCATTGCTCATCTGGGGGCACGGTGACATCGTGTACTAAGGCGTACTGCATGTCGATGGTGCACTTGTCTTCAACCAGTGCTAACCCTGCTTGTGTGGAGTTAGTATGTTGGGGAGCTGACAGTGGCTCGCCATTGCTCGGTGGTTCTCTCCGGGTACTCCGGCTTCCTCCACCTGTAAAACTGTCATGGTCATGATTAGCCATTGTGCAGAAATATGTGACCTTGGACCCCAATAAATAAATAAATATAAATAGAATGAGCCCAGTTAGATCTTTCCAATGAGAGGTCACATGCTATCCTTTTGTTGGCATTTTGTATAAAAAAAAAAACATTTTCAAATGCATTTTCAGCCATGTGATTGGTAGGTCGCTTCCTCCACCCGTAAAACTGTCACCGTCATGATTAGCCATTGTGCATAAATATGTGACCTTAAACATCAATAAATAATAAATAAATTGGTAGGTCAGTGATCCATGCCGATGTGGGAATAATTTCAATTGATGGAGTTATTATTCTATTGAATTTTCTTATGGGAATATGGTGATTAATACAGGGAGTGATAAGAACTAAACAGTAATTAATTTATTGACAATTTTATTCTATGAATAATATGAATGAAGGTGTTCCTGAAAAAAAGAATTTACCACAATCATAAACAACTTCATTGAACATCCAAACAGCAGCTAGCAAGAACAGGTGGGTTTTTTTTTTAACTCTTAGCCTAAATATGGTAGCTTTTCTATTACAAAATTGAAGTTTGTCCATGTCCATATATTTTAGTTCTTTATTGGGTAAGCTTGTTATAATTCCTGGATGTGGTGTTATTGATTGCAGGAAAAAAAACACCATGGAAAAAAAAGCCCATAGAAAAAAAATCTGGTAAAAAACACGCCCAAGATTTTAGTGAGGAATTTTGTTTTCCAAACAAGTGGCAAAAATTAAAACAAATTTATATGTATTTATTGACAGCACACTTCATTGAAACCAGCCAGTGCTATTCACAAAAGTCGCCAATTAATTTTCATTACTTTTAGCTGCGACTAGCAGCTCTATAAGTGGCAATGTTGGTCTGTCGGTCTGTCTGTCGGCCAATCGGTCTGTCTGTGACCAACGAGTTTCAAAACTCAATAACTTTTGCAATACTTGATGGAATGACTTTATATTTGGCATGTAAGTGTATCTTATTGATGTCTAGCTACTGTTGGAATGTGTTGTTCCAAATATTTTTCGTGGAGTTATGTCCCTTGATGAACTTGGAATGTCGGTTGGTCTGTCTGTGACCAACGAGTTTCAAAACTCAATAACTTTTGAAATACTTGATGGAATGACTTTATATTTGGCATGTAAGTGTATCTTATTGATGTCTAGCCACTGTTCAATGCATGTGTTGTTCCAAATATTTTTCTTGGAGTTATG
>CM062293.1:495194992-495551020 GCA_031216915.1 Pictodentalium vernedei
GGGGGGGGGGGGGGGGGGGGGGCAGATTAACATTCTGCACCCGTCTTTTGGGTATTCCTTTTATATTTTTGCAACCGCCAAGTTGAGTGGGAACATCGCCTTGTAAAACATGGATGCTTTGCCGCATCACTGGGGCGAGTTCGCAATGGACCAGCTCGTTCTCTGCACACCTTGAAATCCAACGTTACCCGTTGAACGCTTATTTTTTTATTGAGAAATGTTGTATATCATCCTCGGATTAAAGGGGATGTCGTCATTCGGAGTTGCTGTGCATCCCGCCCCCAGGTCCCACTGCCTAGTCTAACCACAGACGTCTGGAGACCTGATTAATATCACATCACCCCAACGTCACACCTCCCTCTTCTATATGCCCCCCCCCCCCCCCCCCCCCCCACACACACACTTTCACAATAAATAACACACAGATCTGTGTATTATATATTTCGGGGAGGGGGGGGGGAGAGGGGGGTGCATATAAGAATGAGGTGTTTTGAGATAGGGGTGATTTAGATCAGGTTTTCAGACATCTATGGTCAAATAACTGTGGCAATTTGGACCGTTTAGTAACGAAACTACGTTGTTCTCAACCTGTTAAGTCGACTTCAGCTGTCCTTCATGCGAATACCTGGAAACGCAACCAAATTGTGTAAAAGTCTGTTTCATTGCCCAGAATATGTCTCCCACTGCAGAATAAAAAGGTGTGTATTTGAATGACTCTTTTCGAAAGGTTCTTCAACCTGTTACAAATGAGAGGTTTTTTTATTATTTCCATTTTTGGCGTAACTTCACTAATAATAGTCGGATTGTAAAAATTCAAGGACGAAATCGCACTGGTTTTTACTCAATATATTCGAAACGAAACGTGTTTTTAAAATTTCCCTGTGATATTAAAAATAGTAATTGCCTGACTGGTTGGAAAAATGTGCTAATTTTGGGATCAAAGAAACACCGACATCGACAAAAAGTAATGAGAAGGTCTTCACAAATATTCATGCGAGATCGAAACTGCCCTCAAAAGTCATTTTGTACGATATTTCGAAATAAATTTTAACGATTTTATTTTTATTTGTGTAATTTGGGAGCGATGCGCATTTCCCCCTAAATATCAACGGCCGTTTTGCAGAGAAATGATGCTTGGAGGTCCTATTTTGGGTCGGAAGCATAACCTTGTCACAACACTGGGAAACACTTTGTGCTAAATATAACTGATAGTACTTCTTATTGAAGTCACGTGGTTGGGTTTTGATACCCCACCTCATAGAGCAGTTAGTGGGGAGTCGATTGGCAGTGTTTTACAGGGAGCGTACACGTAATGTAACCCCTCATTGGGACGAGCTCAATTAGCTCGTTCCAATGAGGGGTCATAACCTATGTTTTGGAAGCAAAAAATGAAAAAAAATTATTGTACCAGGATGTTTTTTTCAAGTGCCAACTGCATCTCAAGTTAGGTGATGGGTTTAAAAAGTCCCTCCTAAGTGGCTAATTTGTGCGTGTGTGTGTCATATGATAAATAGAATATGAAATGAGTGTTTTTCTCATATAATATTTATGAAACTCGTCCAAATTTTCGGTTTGGGCTCGCCAGAGGCTCTCCAAAACGGAAAATTCTTAGACTCGTTTCATAAATATTATATGAGAAAAACACTCATTCCATATCCTCTATTTATGATAGGGTGAATACATTTGATGAAATAAAAATGTGTTTTCATTTGTATCTTCTGTGCCCTTGGACACTCAATTTAATTGTGACAGATGAAAGGAGACAAGGATGACTCAGATGAGTATGTACAACATTACTTGCTAGTGGAAAAAAAAAAACAAAGAAAAAAACAATCATAACTGTATGACATAAAGGATATGGAATGAGTGTTTTTCTCATATCATATTTATGAAACAAGTCTAAGAATTTTCCGTTTTGGCAAGCCTCTTGCAAGTCCAAACGGAAAATTAGGACGGGTTTCATAAATATTATATGAGAAAAACACTCTTTTAATATTCTATTTATCATATGACTCACACACGCACAAATTAGCCACTTAGTATGACTTTTTAACCCATCACCTAACTTGAGTTGCAGACGGTACTTGGAAAAAACATCCTCGTATAACTAAAAATTTTCATTTTTTGCTTCCAAAACATAGGTTATGACCCCTCATTGGAACGAGCTCATCGAGCTCGTTCCAATGAGGGATCATAACCTTTGTTTTGGAAGCAAAAAGTGAAAATATAAAAAAAAATGAATGGCGTTTCTCTTGTAGGTAAAAGATTAATACAATATAACCCACCCTAAATAGGACAGATAACGTAAATTCTCCCATCTGAAATTATGCAATGTGACCCAGTTGTATTTTGTTTAGCCAATCAAATTGTCCAGTTTTGAAATTGCCCAATGAAAGCTCCCAACTCTTATTATGCAAATTATGCAAATGTGGCGCAGTTGTATTTTGTTCAGCCAATCAAATTGTCTAGTTTTGAAATTGACCAATGAAATTGGTAGAGGCTTTATTTATCACTGATTAATATGAAAACAAAATATCAAATGTTTTAAAGTGAACAAAACAGACGAGTCATATGATAAAATGAAATATTTATTTTGCTTTTTACTTCAAAGTTGAACAAATAAAGAAAAAAATTAAATTAAAATTCTTTGTGTATTCTGATTTGGGGGGGGGGGGGGTGGGGGGGGACCAATTTCTAGCAATGTTTATCGCTCTGTGACCAACAAGTTTTTAAACCCAATAACTATTAATACTTAGTGGTATGACATCATAAGTGGTGTGCCAGTGTATCCCATTCATGTCTAGCCCATGTTCAATACAAGTGTTCTGAGTGTTTTTGTCAGAGTTATGAGCCTTTATGGACTTGGAATTTGTTTCATTTTTATATGCCCGTTTTGAAAAAACGTGTCGTATTATGGTATACCGCTGTCCGTCTGTCCGTCCGGTCACATGTCGTACAATAACTCAAGAACGCTTTGAGAGATTTTTGTGATTTTTGGGTAGGTGGTGTATATCGATGGAGGGAAGCGCCCCTTCGTTTAGTGTCGCCGTTCGATTAGTCCTTCCAGAGTTATGGGACTTTATTACTTAGAAAATTGTTGATTTTATACACGTCGTACGATAACACGAGAACACTTTGAGAGATTTTCGGGATTTTTGGGTAGGTGGTGTATGTCGATGGAGGGAAGCTCCCTTTCCTTTAGTGTCACTGTTTGATTACTCATTCCAGAGTTATGGGACTTTATTACTTAGAAAATTGTTGATTTTTTACACGCCGTACGTTAACTCGAGAACGCTTCAAGAGATTTTCACGATTTTTTGGTAGGTGGTTTATGTTGATGGAAGGAAGCTCCCTTTCAGTTGGTGTCGCCGTTCGATTAGTCATTCCAGAGTTATGGGACTTTATTACTTAGAAAATCGTTGATTTTTGCTTGAAGTTATGATCTCTATAGACATAAGATATATACATGAAATTCAAATAATTTTATTTCCAAATTATTGAACACAGTATGTTGTTGGTTATGCTTATTGTACAAGAATATAAAAAAAAACCTGACAATGTATCTCATATTAATATGTGTGCTTCCCTCTTGTAAGTAATAACGGGCGTATCATGCGCTCATGGCACAGCTGTTTTATTGCCACCCTGTAGTTGCTGTTTGGGGAGGCTTGACTGTTGCTTACCCATGAGATTTAAGAACATTAATAACTGATCTGCTTACCAACACTAATTTTATAGGCAGTGAATTACATGCCTGAACAATATTGCAATTATGTCGGTTATTAAATTAATTTCTCTAAAAACTTATGAGCTGTTGTGGTCTCATTCTGGTAATTTGTGTGATTTTGTCCACCAAGTGGCATCTGGCTATTTCTGTCAACATATTGTAGAATTGACATAGATTCTTGCAACGTTTTGGTGGCTGTAGTGATCAAAATCAGTATGGATCCATCTTTCAAACAATACGGTTGTGTGAGGAAGAGATTTTAACCCTTTACCTAACATCAAAAGCAGACAACACTGGGTAACAAAATTCTTGAATAACTAATTTTTTTTCATTTTTTGTCTCGAATAAGTAGGAAAAATAAGGAGAATTAATTGTTGACTTGTGTGGAATAGCGCTGGCCATTTTTGGCCGTAACGTTTAGAAAGGGTTAAATTTACGATCATATTAAATTTCACAATAGTTAGTGAACAGAAAAAGAACTTTCTTCATCTTCGGCATTCTGTCCTTGACTTTGGTTTTCCAAAATCGAGTAGCAGACTTCACAAAGCCTTCTTTACGTCACAAATATAGTTTGGCTGCAATCAAATTATTTTTTCATAAACATACAATTGTGAGGCCTGCAATTTTTGTTGATGTAAATATATTTTTGTTTTCAAACATAATTTTCCAGTTTTATATCTTGCTCATCGACAATAACCAAATAATAGTAGTTTGAATCGCTGGTGTAGTAATCCGTTGTTGAAACTTGCGTAATTTCTGTACTTTCTGAATTCAACATTGCTACTAAGGACTGTATCTCACAATCGTCACATTGTTAGTTGAATATTTTCCTGTTAAGGTATCGTGTTATACAGCAAGAGGACTTCACCCCCAATGCCCACGTGGGGGCATGGTGGCGCTGTGTACTAAGGCGTACTGCACGTCGATGGTGCACTTGTCTTCAACCAATGCTAACCCTGCTTGTGTGGAGTTAGTATGTTGGGGAGCTGACAGTTGCTCGCCGTTGCTTGGTGGTTCTCTCTGGGTACTCCGGCTTCCTCCACCCATAAAAATGTCATGGTCATGATTAGCCATTGTGCAGAAATATGTGACCTTAAAAACACCAATAAATATATACTAAATAAATCGTGTTATACATTGCATTGTCTCTCAGATTCAAAAACTGCAGTGAAATGTTTGAAGATTTTAGATCTTAGGAAATCAAATCGTTTATCAGCTTGGCCTGAAAGCCACATGATCATAACAAACATGTTGTGAAACACAATCTATAGTTTGTGGTCATCCATTTTTCCTCTGAGCGTTCTCGATCACCACGTTAGTGATGAAATGATAAATATGCTTTCTCCGAGTATGGAGTGTGTGGTCTTTTATTTGAAACTCATATATTCGAAATACTGATCTATTCCTTGTTTTTCTTGTCGGTTACTTATGCGACTGGCAATTATTTTGTCATCAAAAGCAAAAAAAAATTTTAAATTTGAAAAGGTGGATAAATTCAAGTTTTGTGTACTTTTGTCATTATTTCATTTTATAATATGCCGCTATTCACTGCTTTAATTCGTATTTAGGACTTTGGTGAATTTTTCAAAATTTATCAATCAAAGTTATGTTGGACGACCCCTTAACTGGTAGAGGGCTAAATTATTTTTGGTAATCAAAATTTGTTCACATGTCGTTGCCTTTTAACACTTCTTGGTAGAGGGCCCAAAGGCACTCTCCCATAAATTGTAGCAAGGCAAATCCTTGCAGATGAAATAATGTGACTTGACTGACAATAAGAAGCAGATCCACAGGATTTGAAGCCTTCAAGTTGTGGTATCTGTACTCCAGAATAAAGCCCAATTATGGGCTTCCAACACTCAACCAGTTAAAGCCTGGAGATTGTTTTACATTTTGTCTAGTCGACATCCTATGGCTTTGCAATTGGTGCTTTGAAAATTTAGGCTGTCCACACAGGCAACCAAGACTTGCCAAGAAACAACTGCCAAAGTAATCAGAGTATAACATGTAAGTTTACCTGAAGCATCCACGATTGGGCACCTGCTCTGTTACAATAAAAAGATTAAATTCTGAATAACTCTTTACACATCAAGTATTTTCAAATTATTTTTATTCAGATCTATTCATTCTCATTCCTGCTCTAAAGTAGTCATGACCAGGCCTGAAAATAAGCCGTCTGACATTTGCAGAATGAGGTCCCCAGAGGGTGAATTTGATGATGCTATTCCATACAGTGGGCCAATTTATCCTCTGGGTACATCTTTCTGTTTAGTTTTGAGACTCTTGATGCAGATTGAGATTCAGAGAGGGTAAATTTAGTGATGCTACCCTGCTGAGCAGGGTAGCATCACTAAATTCACCCTCTGGGGACCTCATTTTGCAGATGACAGTCTGCTTATTTTCTAGCTTGGTCATGACTAGACTTGATGAAAAGTTCATCTAAATTTATATCAAGAAATCGTTCGTCAAAAAGTCCATGCAATTTCAGTGGGGACATTTGGTTGTGTCCAAATTAGAGAGAGGCAAGAGATTTTGTGTCCTGGACAGGAACATCTGCCAGCAGCATGCAAGGAGTTAATGTTCAAAAAGTTATATTTATACCCCCACTCTCAAAGAGAATTGGCTGTATACTGGATTACATATGTCCGTCAGTCCATCTGTCCATCCATGCATCCATCCTTGTGTCCATCTGTGCATCCTTCACCCCCATTGCCCATGTGGGGGCACGGTGACGTTGTGTACTAAGGCGTATTGCACGTCGATGGTGCACTGTCTTCAACCAATGCTAACCCTGCTTGTGTGGAGTTAGTATGTTGGGGAGCTGACAGTTGCTCGCCGTTGCTTGGTGGTTCTCTCTGGGTACTCCGGCTTCCTCCACCCATAAAAATGTTGAGGTCTTGATTAGCCATTGTGCAGAAATATGTGACCGTAAACACCAATAAATAAATAAATCTGTCCATCCATCCATCCATCCATCCATCCATCATCCATCCATCCATCCATCCATCCATCAGTTCACCCATCTATTTACCCGCAGGGACATCTTAGCAGTGAGTGTATGAATTTCAGTGAAACTTGGTACAAGTGATCCTTGTGACAAGCCACTCAAGCTCATATTATAAAAAAGTTGCCACCATTTTTTCAACACAGTTACAGAACCTAGTTTGTCAAATTTTAAGGGATTTTTCTTTATTCATTTATGCTTCATCGGTCCAGCACTGTGGTGGGTGTGTGAATTGCCTTCAGCAGTAGCTCTTTTTGATATCACAATAACATTAACAAGAATATTATTGTTTTCAGTGGTCATGTTCCTACTGCTGCAGAATACAAGTATTTAGATAAAGTAAAATGGCTGGATATGTATGGAGTAGATCTACATCCTGTTCTGGTAGGTTTGTTTAACCCTTCACCCAACGAATCGCCCACATCCGCCTGCATAATATGCAAATTTAGCAGTTGAAAAAATAGTATTTTTCGACAAATTTCAACAAAACCATATCATGTGACCCCTCTTTGAAACGAGCTCATTGAGCTCGTACAAAGTGGGGTCACATGATATGGTTTTGTTGAAATTTTGGGAAAAAAATTTAAAACATGATATTTAAAATAATAAATTTTGATTTCGTCTGCATTGGATAAAGGGTTAACTGGTTTAGTTCTAGAAGCTTCTATCATGCTTAAATAAATTAGATATCTATGCTCTGAAGACTGCCAAGTATTTAGATAAAGTAAAATGGCTAGATATGTATGCAGTAGATCTGCATCCTCTTCTGGTAGGTTTGCTTAACTGGTTCATTGCTAGAAGCCACTATCATGGCTACATTGAACAGTGATGAAAGCCACTATAGTGGCTTTACAGGGTTTTTTTTGTTGTTTGCTCAGCAGTAGAAAAAAAATGATTCTATAAAATTGTTTTTTTTTACCATTTATTGGAGAGTGCCAGCAAGCACTCTCCAATAAATGATAATAAAATAATTATTTATGCAGAACATCTTGCTAAACTAAGGCTCCCCTTGTTGGTTTCATGATATCTTTGAAAAATATTACTTGTGTCATAAATTACCGTTGAAAAATAATATAGCACTCTACCAATCTCTTAATTGTATATCCGTGTTAATTGAATATAATTTCCCAACACAAAGCTATTTAACATTACTCCAGTGCAAATTTGACCTGTTAATTGTATATAGTTTATAGAGTAAACTCCTGTTAATTGAATAAAAAAATCTTGTAACCTGTCGAGAAATTACTGTGACTCTCCCCAGTTTTCCTTTGTTTATAGACCTATTTGGCCTTGGTACATCCAGTACAGGCATTTAGTCTATTATATCTTGTTTTGACAGAGCTCATAGATCACCATGGCGGAAAGGATATTGACAAGTAATAGGTTTTGTCCATTTTTTCTGGAGTAAAATAGGCCTTTTTCTGCTTTTTTCAACTTAGATACCCTTGGCTAGGGATACCTGTGGTGTTGCTTCTTTTAGTCCCCTACCGGCATCACCGGAGGAGACTATAGGTTTGCACTCCGTCAGTCTGTCTGTCTGTCAGTCTGTCAGTCACACTTTAGTTTTCCAGAGTTTTTTTGGAAATGCTTCAACGGAATGATTTCATTTTTGGTAAACTACTATAGAATGATGACTTATAGATCAAGTTTAAGTTTCATGCTGATTGCATTATTCTTGTGTGAGTTATGGTCCTTGGAAATATGGAAAAGCCCCAAAATATCAGTTTTGCGGAGTTTTTTTTGGAAACGCTTCAACGGAATGATTTCATTTTTGGTAAACTACTATAGAACGATGACTTACAGATCAAGGTTGAGTTTCATGCTGATTGCATTATTCTTGTATGAGTTATGGCCCTTGGAAATATGGAAAAGCCCCAAAATATCAGTTTTCCGGACTTTTTTTGGAAATGCTTCAATGGAATGATTTCATTTTTGGTAACCTACTATAAAATGATGACTTACAGATCAAGTTTGAGTTTCATGCTGATTGCCTTATTCTTGTGTGAGTTATGGCCCTTGGAAGTATGGAAAAGCGCCAAAATATCAGTTTTCCGGACTTTTTCTGGAAACGCTTCAACGGAATGATTTCATTTTTGGTGACCTACTATAGAACGATGACTTACAGATCAAGTTTCATTTGCACTTTGTCCATCCGTCAGTCTGTCAGTCAGTCTGTCAGTCTGTCAGTCATACTTTAGTTTTCCGGACTTTTTTTGGAAATGCTTCAACCGAATGATTTCATTCTTCTTGGTAACCTACTGTAGAACAATGACTTACAGATCAAGTTTGAGTTTCATGCTGATTGCATTATTCTTGTGTGAGTTATGTCCCTTGGAAATATGGAAAAGCGCCAAAATATCAGTTTTCTGGACTTTTTTTTGGAAATGCTTCAACGGAATTCATGCAGATCACATATAGGTTATAACATTTGTATAATTATTAATGCTCATTAGTCCGGTAGGGGACATTGTATTGCTTCAGCGATACGTGCGCTCTTGTTTTGTTAAGATGGTCAGTACAACATAACTTTTGAAGGTTTTTGATTTGGATCTTGCAACAGGGATAGAAGCAGGCCTTTGTAAACAATTTGCTTAGTCACATGTTAACTGTTATTACTGGCACAACAATACATAAGGCCTAAAAACGTTAATACAGTAGAATCCTCTTAATTGAATATCCATTTTGCCAGTGAAAATTATTCAATTAACAGGAGTATACAATTAACAGGGATTTGGTCAGTTTCATGTGTTCTGGAGGTAAACTGAGCATTTATTCTATTATATCTTGTTTGACAGAGCTCATAGAGCTCTGTCAAACAAGATATAATAGAATAAATGCCTGTATTGGATGTTGTGGGGCCAAAAAGTTTGATAAATAAGGAGAATTTGGTGCGTGTCATAGTAATTTTTTCGACATATTACAAAAATTTATATACAATTAACAGGAGTTTACTCTACAACCCATATGCAATTAACAGATCAAATTTGTACTGAAGGTATGGTAAATGGTTTTGTGTTTGAAAATTATATTCAATTAACAGGGATATACAATTAAGAGATATCAAATTAAGTGGGTTCCACTGTAATCTGTTTCTTAGGCCAGACTGGAGTGAGGCATTTACAAATTTCAAAATTGGTGTACCCAATTCTGAAAGACGTGCTTTTAACAACCATGTTGGAATGACATTCTAATGCACACTGCTCAGATGATGCCTTGGACATTAGCTTATGGATATCTTTGAGTGCTAAAAGTTTGAAATATGCAAGCTGTGCGAGTGCCTTTGGGTAGGTGTGTGTTGAGAAAAATCAGAGAGGGTTCTTGTATCATGTAACCCGCTTTGATTTGCAAGGTCTGACCATGACAAATGCTCAGACAGTATTGTGGTCTTTTGTCAATGCAAAAGCTTCTCAATAGTCCAGGCACATCAGACATAAAAATGAGAAAGTAAGGAAAAAAATCGGAGAAAGCTGATTTTTTTATATGTTTCCGGGACACACATTGCGGATAAAGTGTGAAAAGTCCCCGCGAATCCGAGTTGAGCTTTTTTAGTTATAGCGTTTTTTGATGAAAAAAAATTTTTTTTTTAAAATTCGACCCAGCTCCATATTTCTCATTCTTATTCGCCTTAGTAGGGTGAGAATCATAAATATCGTGCTGAATTATATTGAGAATACATATCCCCAACAGAAAATGCCAACTTTGTACCAATCCTCACACTCAATGGTGAAATATTCACGAAAATGTACAAAATTACGAAAAAAAATTTATTGTTTTCATACACACAACGGTACACAACGTCCATTAAATCAAATCTACGACTACTTTGGGAGTTAAATTATATATCAAAAATTGCAGAAAAGCAGTGGCTTTATAATGATATATAACAATAGTCATTTATTCCATAATGAACTGGTGAAACGTGTGAAATATTAACCATACCCCCTAAACTCAAATTCAAACGGCATCGACTTTTCTCATTCAAATACCGTATTATAGCATCATTGTTTCAATTTCCATGTTCGATTAAATCACATAATGTGGTGTTCGCCTACACTCAAGATGCATTGGCATGTAATGTGTGCACGCCCTTGATGTGTATATATCAAAGCAGTGGAGATTGTGTCTTCGTCAGATAAGTTGACAAAAGTTTTCGTTAAACTCGGCGGCTTCCATATGATTATGTCATATTTAGGGGCAATTGGTTCGATCATGGCTGGTAGCGGCTTGGATGAACTTTGGGGGACTGTTTATGCTGGTGGGTCAATCCATCATTTGATCAGTGGTCATGCATATTCAAGAGCAGTTCGTGCCCATTTGCTAACACAAATTGCCATTACAAAACTTGTGTTTGAAGAAAGCCGAACACTAGATAACATAGACTGCACAGAAGTCAATGAAATATTCTGTGGACTTGCCAGAGGTGACTGTACAACAGCTGACGCTGTCAATCAAGAAAGTGTCAACCATCTACTGTCAAAATTACACGAACTGCTCCAGAATGCGTCCGTAGGACGCACAGGAAAGCTTTGGGTACAATACTATGAGCAAATAGGTCAAATAGCCATTGTGCATAAGTATGTGACCTTAAACACCAATAAATAAATCAATATGTGGGTGTGCCAAGTTAAAGAGAATTATGAAATGGTCAGAGATTGCCACATCAACGTTTGTTTCTCCTTTGACCGGATCAGAGTCCGATTCTCTTGTGATTAGCTGATCTAGTGTTTGGCTACTTTTGTGTGTGTGTTACCATGGAAATGTTGTTTTAAATTTATGGAGCTGAATAAATCACAAAGTTTAAAAGAATCGTGGTACATATATACTTTTTCCAATTAAACATCAAAGTCACCTCCTATGAGAAATTTTCATGTTGAGGCTGTGATGCAACCAAGAAAGTTTGTTCAGTGCACAGGTGATTTTTTGCTATTGGGGCACACAATGACTTGGGTAATTTAATTTTGACTTCACTGAAATAAATAATAATAATAAAACACTTAACACACACATGTTTTGAAAAACATGGCTTGAGAACGATGATCAATTTTGCCTCCTCTAATCATTGGTACAGCATTTATCCATCCATTTCACGTCACATAGATGTATTTCATTAAAAAGCGCCACAATTATACATCATGTCCCTTGAGTTCCAATGTGTTCTATGTGCCAGTAGGCTGCCAGTAGGCTGCCCGTAGGCTGCCCGTAGGCTGCCAGTAGGCTGCCAGTAGGCTGCCAGTAGGCTGCCAGTAGGCTGCCAGTAGGCACATAGAACACATTGGAACTCAAGGGACGATCAGTTAGTTAAAATAGTATAATAGTTCTTCCTTCTACCATCTGGATCAAATCCTAAATAATGCCCACTTCTCCCTGAATGGAATAAAATGATGATAAATGAAGGAAAGCTATTAAAGGTTTTTTTTATAGCTTATTGGGCAGTTTTAGATGATTAGTTAAATAACGAATGGGACTCATTACTGTTTCATTAACCCTTTACCTAACATGAAAAGCAGACGACACTTGCAAACAAAATTCTTGAATAACTAATTTTTTTCATTTTTTGTCTCAAAAACATAGGTTATAATCCCTCATTGGAATGAGCTCGTTCCAAAGAGGGGTCATAACCAATGTTTTTGAGACAAAAAATGAAAAAAATAATGAAAATTAATTGGCGATTTTTGTGATGAATAGCACTGGCTGTTTTTTGCTGTTATGTTGGGTAAGGGGTTAAAGGTTTTTTCTTCGTTTCTTCCAGGGGGAAGGATCCACAGAGTACTTCCTTGGTCTCACTCCGACAGGAATTGTAGTCTACAAAAATAAAACAAGAGTGGGCAATTACTTTTGGTAAGTATTTTAAATGCACTTTGAAAAGCTCCACTCTTTCCACACAATTAAAAAAAAAAATCATATAACCCTCATCTCAGTAGAAGTTGAGGATGAGAGAACCAAGAAATTATTATAAAAACAATTATTTTTGGCTTCCAACTCATAGCTGTGACCCTCATTGGAAGTGCCAGTTATTGAAGGGTCATAATGTATGGTTTGGAAAGAAGAAATGGTATAAAATAGAAACTGAATTGCAAATTTCGTATTTAGAAGTGGATGAAATCTCATTATTTGTTCAGTAAATATTTAATTCTTCAAAGCCTATTTCTGTAATAGTTCTATTCAAGCATCTGAACTATTTTTGTACAGGGTTTGTAAAGGTACATGAACATGCTCCACTTTTTTAACTGAAACTCCCAAGACTTTAAAAACTGGAATCACCTGAGAAAAGTCTTGGAAAGTCCTTTGAATGTTTGTTTTTTTTCAAAATGTACACTTATTTGGACCTACAAAGCAGACCTTCTGTTTCTCAGGCCAGTTTTTGTAAATTTGCATGTGGGTGGGCGTTTTTTTATTTTATTTTTTATTTTTGTAATCATTACTTTGCTTTCAAAAGTTCATGTTGTTGGTTTGTTTTATGTTTTAAGACTCATAATCTACAGAATAGCATGGGTGGTGGTGTATTTCATCCCTTGTTGCCCTCAAGGGACAAATTTATAAATTTTCATCCCCCTGCGGATGAAGTCGAGAGGGGGATAATGAAATGGTGTTCGTCCATCAGTCTGTCCATCACAAATATTGTCCGCAGTATGTATACAGTTAAAACTATTTTGCCATATCGAATGGCATCCAAAGCATGGCAGGTTCTCCTGGTTACTCATAGCAAACACAGGCAATGTTTCTGCCAATGGACCTCCGGGTTACTTGGAGGTCCATTGGCTGAAACATTGCTTGTGCCCAGGCCATATGTATAGAATTTGATAGCCTTACAATGATCATGGCAGGTAGATTAACGCGCAGATCAACGTGCTATTTGTAAACATTTCAGGACAGGACTTCTAGTTTTAACTGTACAAACGAACGTTGTCGAGTACTCGACAATGTTCGTTTGTATACACGGAATAGTTTCTGAGAATACTGTTTTCCAGTTCCTATAGTTTTGATCCCAGATTCGTTGAAATAATGGCTACAGATAATCGGATATTATCTGGTTATAGCTCTCGGTTAGTCGGTTGTGAATATGGGTCAACCGTTTCAGCTCTATATCGGACAGAAACCATTTAATTTTTATTATTTTAAGTTTGCATTGATTATAAAAAGAGAGCAAGCGACAGCCAAAAGGACCATGTGGCAGGACCTGAGAAACAGATTTGTAACTTTTTTAGGCCTTAGCTGTGATATTTTGGCACTTTTTGTTGTATAAATTTCTAACCATTGAGGACTTTCCAAGGATCAGTAACATGTAGGTATTATGTCTCCCCTTCCCAGAAGGGAGACATATTGTTTTAGTGCATATTCTTCTTCTTCTTCTTCTTCTTCTTCTTCTTCTTCTCATACAAACTTGTCCGGGCCATAACTTTTTTGTCTTTTGACCTACACCTTAGATACTTGGCATGTGGATGTATCGCCACGAGCCGGTGTGCAGTGTACCATAGTGACCTTTATGTCTTTATGTGACCTTTAACTTTATACTGAAGGTCAGATTTATGCGCTTTTTTGAGGAAAACTGTCTGGACCAGAACTTTTTTTGTATTTCGAGTCAGGCTTTAGATATTTGGCATGTGGATGTATCACCATGAGCCGGTGTGTAGTGTACCATTGTGACCTTCATGTGGCCTTGACCTTTGAACTGAAGGTCAGATTTGTGCTTTTTTCAAGGAAACTTTGTCCAGACCAAAATTTGTTTGTCTTTTGAGTCAGGCCTTAGATATTTGGCACGTGGATGTATCACCATGAGCCGGTGTGTCGCATACCATTGTGACCTTCAAGTGACCTTGACCTCAAGGTCAAATTTATGTACTTCAAATAGGGAGTAATTGTCCAGACCAGATATTTTTGGTTTTTTGACCTAGGACTTGGTTATTTGACATGTGGATGTGTCACCGCATGTTGTCTACCTCGATGACCTTCATGTGACCTTGACCTCTGACCTTAAGGTCAAATTTATGTACTTCAAATAGGGAATAATTATCCAGACCAGAACTTTTTTGTTTTTTGACCTAGAACTTAGATATTTGACTTGTGGATGTATCGCAATTAGACCGCATGTCACATGTAATCATGACCTTCATGTGACGTTGACCTCAAGGTAAAATTTATGTACTTCAAATAGGGAATAATTGTCCAGATCAGAACTTTTTTGTTTTTGACCTAGGACTTTGATGATTGACATGTGGATGTATCACAATGAGACCACATGTCATCATGACCTTCATGTGATCTTGACCTCAAGGTCAAATTTATGTACTTTAAATAGGGAGTAATTGTCCAGACCAGAATTTTTTTTTTTTGACATGTGGATGTGTCACCATGAAACCGCATGTCCACTACCTTGATGAACTGCATGTGACCTTGACCTCTGACCTCAAGGTCAAATTTATGTACTTCAAATTGGGAATAATTGTCCAGATCAGAACTTTTTTTGTTTTTTGACCTAGGACTTAAATGATTGACATGTGGATGTATCACAATGAGACCACATGTCATCATGACCTTCATGTGACCTTGACCTCAAGGTCAAATTTATGTACTTTAAATAGGGAGTAATTGTCGGGACCAGAATATTTTTTTTTTTGACATGTGGATGTGTCACCATGAAACCACATGTCCGCTACTTTGATGAACTGCATGTGACCTTGACCTCTGACCTCAAGGTCAAATTTATGTACTTCAAATAGGGAATAATTGTCCAGATCAGAACTTTTTTGTTTTTTGACCTAGGACTTAGATGATTGACATATGGATGTATCACAATGAGACCACATGTCATCATGACCTTCATGTGACCTTGACCACAAGGTCAAATTTATGTACTTCAAATAGGGAGTAATTGTCCAGACCAGAATTTGTTTTTTTTTGACATGTGGATGTTGAGCTAGATCATAGATATTTATAACCCCGCTCCCCAAAGGGGAAGTTGGGACATACTTGTTAATCATGAATTAATACCTGGGTGCATGTTCGACAATTAATCATATTGTTGTTGAGTAGCGCTCTTATTGTTTCCAGAGCTCTCCCCCTTTTTATACCCCATGCAACAAAGTTGCAGGGGTATAATGTTTTTGACTGGTCTGTCTGTCAGTCTGTCAGTCCATCAGTCCGCCAGTCAGTCCTACTTGTTTTCCGGACTTTTTTTCTACACGCTTCCAGATATTGAGCTGATTTTTGGTATGTGAGTCTAACATGGTGGCCTACAGATCAGGTTTGCATTTTGTTCCGCTCCACCGATTTTTACCAAAATTATGGCCCTTGGACTCTGAAAAATTCATCAAAATTACAGTTTTGCGGACTTTTTTCCTACACGCTTCCAGATATTGAGCTGATTTTTGGTATGTTAGTCTAACATGGTGGCCTACAGAACAAGTTTGCGTTTTGTTCCGCTCCATTGATTTTTACCAAAATTACGGCTCTTGGACATCAAAATTACAGTTTTCCGGACTTTTTTTCTACACGCTTCCAGATATTGAGTTGATTTTTGGCATGTTAGTCTGACATGGTGGCCTACAGATCAAGTTTGCATTTTGTTCCGCTCCACTGATTTTTACCGAAATTACGGCCCTTGAACTTTGAAAAGTTCATCATAATTACAGTTTTGCGGACTTTTTTCCTACACTCTTCCAGATATTGAGCTGATTTTTATTATGTTAGTCTAACATGGTGGCCTACAGAATATGTTTGGGTTCTGTTCTGCTCCACTGATTTTTACCAAAATTACGATTCCATAGACTTTGAAAAGTTCATCAAAATTACAATTTTCAGGAATTTTTCTCTACATGCTTCCAGATATTGAGCTGATTTTTGGTATGTTTGTCTAACATGGTGGCCTACAGATCAAGTTTGCATTTTGTTCGGCTCCACTGATTTTTACCGAAATTATGGCCCTTCGACTTTGAAAAGTTCATCAAAATTACAGTTTTCCGGACTTTTTTTCTACACGCTTTCAGGTATTATCGAAATTACGGCCATTTTAGTGTGTGAGTCTACCACAATGACTTACAGATCAAGTCTGTGTTTCGTTCTGCTCAGCTGATTTTTGTGGAAATTACGGGCCCTGGGCTCTGAAAAATACAAGTAACAGATTTCCGGGTCATTTTCCTAAAAATTACAGTTTTCCGAGCTTGAAATATCGGGGCGCGTGGGGTATGTGAGCGTGCTCACTAAGGTTCTCTATTTTTATTTTGAAGGTTTCTTCAAAAAGGGTGTGGCGGGGGGGGGGGGGGGGGGGGGAAGGTGGTTTATGGGTAATCTGGCTTAAAATGTATGTATCTTTGAAGGATGCTGTTTTTATCTGCATTTATATCCTGCATATAACTGAAAAGTTATTGTAAGGCTATGTTTGTGGGAGATTTTCTCTTATTCTCAGATAGGCCATCCTAAGTTTGGGGGCTCAGTCTAGGCTAGCCTTGGAAAATTCAGAACTTGTCTTGACCTTCATGTGACCTTGTCCTTTGACCTGAAGGTCAGATTATGTGCTTTTTATGTGTACCCATACTATGTATGGTACACATAATGCCGGCATCCGGGGTGACCATCCGTCGTTCGTCCATCCTTTGTCCGTCCGACTGTCCGTCCGTCCATCTGTCCGTCCGGCATCCGTATCCATTTTCTTTGGCATTCGATAACTTGAAAAATATTGCTTGGATTGTCAAGTTACTTTATATTTGTGTTCAGGTTACTGACGTGCCGAGCTGTATAGTTTTTGGTGTAAATCTGTTATTTTGATCCCACGATATTAACCCTTTATCCTTCAGATTGAAAATTTCTCCAATCCCTTTGGCATTCGATAACTTGAAAAATATTGCTTGGATTGTCAGGTTACTTTATATTTGTGTTCAGGTTACTGACGTGCCGAGCTGTATAGTTTTTGGTGTAAATCTGTTATTTTGATCCCGAGATATTAACCCTTTATCCTTCAAATTGAAAATTTCTCCAATCCCTTTGGCATTCGATAACTTGAAAAATATTGCTTGGATTGTCTAGTTACTTTATATTTGTGTTCAGGTTACTGATGTGCCAAGCTGTATAGTTTTTGGTGTAAATCTGTTATTTTGATCCTGAGATATTAACCCTTTATCCTTCAAATTGAAAATTTTCCCAATCCTTTTGGCATTCGATAACTTGAAAAATATTTCTTGGATTGTCAAGTTACTTTATATTTGTGTTCAGGTTACTGATGTGCCGAGCTGTATAGTTTTTGGTGTAAATCTGATAATTTAATCCTGAAATATTAACCCTTTATCCTTCAAATTGAAAATTCCTCCAATCCCTTTGGCATTTGATAACTTGAAAAACATTGCTGGGATTGTCAAGTTACTTTATATTTGTGTTCAGGTTACTGATGTGCCGAGCTGTATAGTTTTGGGTGTAAATCTGATGATTTGATTCCGAGATATTAACCCTTTATCCTTCAAATTGAAAATTCCTCCAATCCCTTTGGCATTCGATAACTTGAAAAATATTGCTTGTATTGTCCAGTTCCTTTATATATTTGTTCAGGTTACTGATGTGCCGAGCTGTACAGTTTTTGGTGTAAATCTGATCATTTAATTTTGAGATATTAACCCTTTATCCTTCAAATTGAAAATTCCTCCAATCCCTTTGGCATTCGATAACTTGAAAAATATTGCTTAGATTGTGAAGTTACTTTATATTTGTGTTCAGGTTACTGATGTACCGAGCTGTATAGTTTTTGGTGTAAATCTGTTATTTTAATCTTGAGATATTAACCCTTTATCCTTCAAATTGAAAATTCCTCCAATCCCTTTGGCATTTGATAACTTGAAAAATATTACTTGGATTGTCAAGTTTCTTTATAATTGTGTTCAGGTTACTGATGTGCTGTGCTGTATAGTTTTTGGTGTTAATCTGATAATTTGGTCTGGAGATATTAACCCTTTATCCTTCAAATTGAAAATTCCTCCAATCCCTTTGGCAGGAGATAACTCAAAAAATGTCAATCCGATTGTCATGTTACTTTATATATTTATTCAGGTTACTGATGTGCTGTGCTGTATAGTTTTTTATATAAATCTGATAATTTGATCCGGAGATATTAACCCTTTATCCATCAAATTAGACACTCCTCCAATCCATTTCTATATGTACCCATACCTTGTATGGTGTACATAATGTCGGCATCCGTGGTGGCCCTCCGTCATACAGCTTTCTACTAGTTGCGCGTATGGGTACACATCTGACGATTTCATCGGCCTATTTTTAAGGGAAACTTTGTCTGGGGCATAACCTTTTTGTCTTTTGACCTAGACCTTAAATATTTGGTATGATTGTCAATATTATTCATGTATATATAATTTGCAGTGCATTAAATAGAAAGGAAGGGGAGACATATGTTTTAGTGTGCTAAAACAGTTTCTAGTTATTTTTGTTTTAAAATAGAAAATTGTTAATTACTATGTACATTTTGTGTGCACATATGATTTGAATATTTTTATTGAAGGTCCTGGAATGTGTGTGAAATTTCTCTAGAAAAGCCTCATAATTTTTTGGCCATAGGGTGTGCAAACCCTCTTAATACTAAGACTTTTTTAGGCAGAATGTTGAAAGTCATTTGAAGAGTTTCCTTATTTATTTATTGGTGTTTAAGGTCACATATTTATGCACAATGGCTAATCAGTTTTACGTGTGGTGGAAGCCGAAGTACCCGGAGAGAACCATCAGCTTCCCAACATACCAACTCCACACAAGCAGGGTTAGCATTGGTTAAAGACAAGTACACCATCGACGTGCAGTACGTCTTAGTACACATCGCCATTGTGCCCCCATGCGGGCAATGGAGATGAAGTGTCATGCCCAAGGACACAACAGGGTTGCCGCAGGTGGGATTTGAACCGAGGACCTCTCGGCTTGCATTTTGCACCTCTACCAACTGAGCCACTGTGCGCCCAAGAGTTTCCTTAATTATTGGATGACATTGTATTTTCTCATTTGCTGTTCTGTAGAGCTTGTTCTTGATTCATCATTCGGTGTTACTTTCTATCCTTTAACTCTTTGCATGCGGCTGGCAGATATTCCTGCCCAGCAGAAGGTTCCTCTTGTCACTGAAATAAGTATAATTTCAGTACATTCAATCATATTCCCCCCCTCGCCCTCTGTAAATTGAATTGATTTTTTCACCAATGATTTCTTTTGTTACATTTAGATTAATTATTCATCAAATCTGGTCATAGCTGCTTCATAGCAGCCATGACTGGATTTGATGAAAAATTCTTTAAAAATACTCAGTGGGTTAACTGGTAGAGTGCTGGAAGCCCATATTTGGGCTTTATAGTAAAGTGCAGGTGCTCCAGTTTGAAAGCTTCATATTCCCTGAATGTGTATAATATTATCTTTGAAATGAAATTATTTACTCTCTATGGATTTGCCTTGTTACAGTTTATGGAAGAGTGCCAATAGGCACTCTCCCATAAATTGTAACAAGGCAAAGACATGTGAATAAACCTTGACAGCCAAAAATAATTTAACTCTTAAAGGCTTATTTCCAACTTTGATCATTGATCAGTTTTTACTGCAACAAAACCGGTGTCAAAGTAAAGTTGCAAGGTACATTCTAGATACCTTGGCAGTTGTTTCTAGGAAAGTCTTGGCTGCCTATGTAGGCAGCCATTGCTTTCCTAGACGCAACTGCAAAGCCACAAGGTGGAGATGGTTAAGTGAAGAAATAAAGTGTAAAAAATCTTCGGGGAACATTATGAAACAGTATTTCATTTAATGCAGCACATGCCTTCAACCTGTTTGAGACCGGATCAAGCCTTACTTGTTTTTGATGAGTAGGACAGTACATGAAAGTTACTTTATTTAATGAAAGTTTTAAAGTGCTTAGGTATCCTCTACCCGAAGAACTGTCTGATAGCATGTAATCCTGCCTGGTTAAAATGTTGCAGAGATCTAATAAATGACGGACAATAAAATAAAATGACATAAATTATATAAGAAATGAAATTTATGGTAAATATATTTATGGAATAACTTGCCACATTTGTATGTCATTCCACCCCTTAATGGCATCAAGATGCCATCTGGAATGCATTGCTGATGACACATTAATGCACTCAAGGGATGATTTCTTCTACTGAGAGTTTCTGGAAAATTCCATTTTTTTCCAATCAGGGTGCATTCCATTTGCTCCAGAATCTGTCACAGTTTGTAGTTTAGTGTTACTTCTGAACAGGAATCAGATATTTTGCACCAGTAGTTTCTGACACCAAAATAATTGGTATAATACAGTTTTAAGCTCAAGGGTAACAGTCTCCCCATTTTCTGTGTGACATTCAGCCACACACTTCTTATCTTACAGTTTTTATACCATGATTACCTATTCTACTATATATGAAAAGCCTATGACATAACTTTTTGCTTTATACACCAACCATGGTGAACATGCCAGCAATGGGATTTCAGTAGTTAAATTTTACACCTACAGTAGAACTACATCCAAGTTGACCTTTGGTGGCGGCGACCTGAATGCGAACTTGTCTAAATTTATTGCACGTCGCCTTGCGAAGAGTGAAATGAAAGTAGCAATTATTTATTGCGTTTTTAAATGAGTTTACCCCCGTTTTTCCATTTCATTTCAGCGATAAAATTGACAGCGGAAGTACCGCCCATCAATTCTCATGTAAACAAAAACAGATTTCCACGTATGTACGTCTGTGATTCAGTAAAGTCAAGAAAAAATAATAGCGACTCTTAATAATCTGACGGTCATGGTATAATTAAAATATACCCCAAGTAGTTTCGAAGGCTCACGGTTAACACCACTTCACCACTCGTGGTGAACATTTGGTACACCAAGCTACTATGGGTATATTCTGTATTTAGCCACTTTTCACAACAAACTGTCTGTATCAAGAACTGGTAATCCAAATGCTTCCATTGCAAATATTTATTTTCATTTGGTATTTCTTTAGTAAACAATATTAGGTTGACCGATTCCGAGGAATCTGCTTCTGTAAAGTTGACATCCAATTGTTGGGACATCTTGTAAGAACATTCATTAGAATAATGAAACACTGAATCACATTGCAATACTCCACAGGTGCATTCCATTTACTCCATAATCTGCCACAGGTTATAGATTAGTGTTACTCCAGAACAGGAGTCAGATATATTTTACACCAGTAGTTTCTTACTCCAGAATAATTGGTATAATACAGTTTTAAGTTCACAGTAACAATTATTATACCCGCAGTCTCAAAATGACTATGTTATAGCTACACACTCGAAGAGATTGTTATACCCCCACTTTAGAAGAGATTTTTATACCCCCACTCTAGAAGAGATTGTTATAACCCCACTCCAGAAGATATTGTTACACCCCCACTATCGAAGAGATTAGGAGTTTACTGGATTACAAGCATATGTCTGTCCATCGATCTGTCTGTCTGCCTGTCCATTGATCCATCTGTCCATCTGTCTTTCTACCCGGATCCTCACCTCGGCAATGAGTGGATGGATTTCAACAAAATTTGGTATGCAGTATGCTTGGGGAGACACACTTCTTCCAAATGTGTAACGAAGTTGCTCACACTATTTTCTCCTCAGTTACGACCCTTACTTTGTCTAATTTTCAGTGTTTTCTTTTAATTCATTCATGCTTCATCAGTTCAACACTGCAGTGGGGGTATGAATTGGCTTCAACAATATCCCTTGTTTACGATTCTATCTTTTTTTGCAGGCCTCGAATATCTAAAGTGAGGTTTAAGCGAAAGTTGTTTGTTGTCAAAGTGAAAGATAAAAATGTAAGTATTGATACTCTACTAAGGCCCCACAAAGTCGATTTTCTGTTTCTCAGGCCATTTTTTGTAAAAATGCTTGTGGGTGGGCATTTTTTTATTTTATTTTTTACTTTTTTAATTATTTCTTTTAGTTTATGTTCTTGGTTTGTTTTAGGCCTCATAATCTACACAATAGCACGGGTGGTGGTGTATTTTGTCCCTTCAGTGCAAGAAGGCTTTGCAATGCTAAAGCATTGCAAAGCCTTGTTGCACACAAGGGACAAATTTATCAATTTTATTAACTTGGGTAAAATATTAGACATAAAGCATTTATTTTTTATTTTCAGCTCAACTTTGAGGTATTGTCATGACCTGTTGTCCGTCTGTTGCTCGGACACACGGCTTGGGCTAGAGGCCGTATTTATGAAATGATCTTTACAAAACTTCTTGGGTACCTTTGTTATCACCGTGGAACGAGAATGAGTGTTTTGGGGTCCGGTCTGAAATTCAAGATGGCTGCGGGCAGCCATTTTGTACCAAAATTAGGTGCAATCAGATTTTTGCGCAGAACTTTCATATTAAAGTTCTGATTTAAATAATTTTCTGTGTGAATGTTTAGTACCATGGGATACATTACATATAATACAGGTTTTTTTCTCGTGCATAAATTATGCCAATTTGACTAACTTTGATCTATTTAATGTTACTTTCAGCACTGTAACTGCAAATGCCAATACGGCTTGGCCTAGAGGCCGTATTTATGAACCGATCTTTACGAAACTTCTTGGATACCTTTGTTACCACCGTGGGACGAGAATGAGTGTTTTTGGGTGCGGTCCAAAATTCAAGATGGCCGCCAGCAGCCTTTTTGTACCAAAATTAGTGCAATCAGTTTTTTGTACAGAACTTCTGTATGAAAGTTTTGATTTGAATAAATTTTTGAAGGAATGTTTAGTAACATGGAATACATCACATATAATACGGGTTTTTATCTCATGCAGAAATTATGCAAATTAGATGAACTTTGATTTGTTCAGTGCTACTTCTACACAGTAACTGCACATGTCAATACGGCTCGGGCCAGAGGCTGTATTTATGAACTGATCTTCATGAAACTTCTTGGAGTACCTTTGTTATCACCTTGTGACAGGAACGAGTGTTTTTGAGTGCCTTTGTTATCACTGTGCTATGAGAACAAATATTTTTGGGTTCAGTCAGACCCACTCTGGGACTCAAAGATTTCTTTTCTAGTTTAGCATCTGTCACCCCACTTTTACAATACTTTACCTATATATTTGTTACAGGCTACGGTCAGCATTTATGTACAGACCGTTACAATACTTTACATGTACCTTTGTTATCAGGTCATTACCTGGATGTTTGTCATTGCTGTGTCACATACTATACGTGTACATGAATTAAACAAGTTGAGCTACAGTGTCATTGACACTTTCATTTAAGTTTGCATTGGTTATAAAAAGAGAGCATGCAGCAGCCAAAAGGACCATGCGGGGGGGCATGAGAAACAAATTTTTAATTTTTTAGGCCTAAAATATACTTTATTATATGCTAGCCTGTGAATTATCACCAATAATCTAAAAGATATTTCTCAATATCTATCTACTCAATAGATATCGAGAAATATTCCTCAGTAGCTTCCTAAATGACGTCATACTATCGTGCATCATGTCGCCTTGAAGGAACGTTCAGCTGATCTTTGTTATTGTTTTGAAAGGTACGCATTGGGGTCAAATTGGACTGAATAATGTGCAATAAAATGTCTCGTATCATATAATAAAAAAGAAATTTGCTTTATTTTAGTCAGTGTTGGGAATTATTTCATGAGTGTGGACCTGAAAGTTTTATTTTTGAGAAGCGCTTGCACGAGTGAAAAATAATATTTTCAGGTCCACATGATGAATTTTTTCAGCAGCTTCCTAAATGACGTTATGCTTCAGCACAAGACGTTGCCTTCAACGTCGCCTTGAAGGAAAGATCAGCAGCTTTTTGTTATTGTTTTGAAACTGTTTGCAGTCAAAATGGGCTGAATATTGCGCAGTAAAATGTCACATAGCATACAGTACGTGGAGAGTGGATTGTAACTAAATCACCTGCAGAGTGAAGTTATCACCCAAACTCTAACTTTGAAATTTTGTACGTATCGACAAAAAACACGAGCAATGTTTCAGTCAATAGACCTCCGGGTTTAACCCGAAAGTTCATTGGCTGAAACTTTGCTTGTGCTTGTTATGCTTTGCAACAAATTTGCAATTATTGCTTGGGTGGAATCTCCACTCTGTGGGTGATTTAGTGATAATACACTCTCCACGTACTGTATAATAAAAAGAAAATCTATGCTGTTTTAGAAAATATCAGGAATTATCTCATTCGTGTGGACCTGAAAGTATTATTTTTCACTAGTGCATGTGCTTGTGCAAAAGAAAACTTTCAGGTCCACACTCATGCAGATCCTTCTTGCACTAAAGGGATGAAATTCCACTCCTCCCCCCACCCCCCCCCTCCACCCCCCACCCCCCTCTGCTATTCTGTAGAATATGAGGCCCAAAACATAAAACGAGTCAAGAACATGAACTTTAGATGGCAAAGAAATAATTACAAAAATAAAAAATAAATTAAACTTCCTACCCACATGCAAGTTTACAGAAAAAAGTTGCTATTGTAAAGCAGTTACTGTTCTTTTCACCATAATTTGTTTTCAACTGAATCTTTGAACGTCATGAGGAGTTTATTTTGCTTTATATTTCAGAATGATGAACATTCCTATGCATTTGAACTTCGAAACAAAGATGCATGTAAACATTTATGGAAGTGTTGTGTTGAACACCATGCATTTTTCAGGTTTGTTTTATGTTATTTCATAGTTTAGTAGTATTACATATCTATGTTACAGTTATAAAGTCTTTTCACAAACCCTTCTTTTCAATTTTAACCCTTCACCTAACAAAATGACTGCATCCAACTTTAACAAGCTATTAATTGAAAATAGAATATGTTTTCATTTTTGGAATTCACTAAAAACAAACCCAACGAGGGTTTTTAAGCAGAGTTTGAATAGTACTGGCTAGTTTTGACTATTACATTGGGTAAGGAGTTGATATAGATGGCATTTACACTAAGGCTGTACAGAGCACAGGTTAGTTATTCAGTTAGAAATGAATTTTTTTTTTATAACCAGAAAGTGTGACCACAGGGTTAGTCACACCTTCTGGTTATAAAACATTGGTAACTGCCATTTCACATGCTACATGAAAATATATGACTAAGGCTGTAAAAATGCATTGGGTAAGTCAGTTATGTATGGTTACATAGGGTGCTGGATTCAAGAAACTGTTAGAAATACCGGATTGTGGAAATTTTTTTAAGTGAATTCCAAAAATGAAAACACATTCTATTTTCAATTAATAGCGTGTTTTTTATGAATTGGCAAATTAAGCAGCTGAAAAAAAGAGAATATTTCAACAAATTTGAACAAAACCATATCACATGACCCTTCATTGGAATGAGCTCAATGAGCTCATTCCAATGAGGGGTCATGTGATATGGTATTGTTGAAATTGTTTTTTTAAATTTAAAAAAAAACAATAATTAGGTCTCACAAAGTAGATACTCTGTTTCTCAGGTCATTTTTTGTAAAACTGCATGCGTGCGGGCGGATTTTTATTTTATTTTTTATTTTTGTAATTATTTCTTTGCCATTAAAAAGTTCATGTTCTTGGTTTGTTTTATGTTTTAGGCCCCATAATCTACTTTATAGCATGGGTGGTGGTGTATTATGTCCCTTGAGTGCAAGAAGGCTTTGCAATGCTAAAGCATTGCAAAGCCTTCTTGCACTGAAGGGACAAATTTATTAACTTGGGTAAAATATCAGACATAATCAATTCGATTTTGTTTTTTGGCTCACCAACGTTAGTTGTGTGAGCCTATGGCATAGCCCTCATGTCGGTGTCGGCGTCGGCGTCCGCTCTTAAATATTTTGAACTTTTGTGTACAGGTTTTGATTTTTTGGCTTTTCAAATTTTTTTTTAGTTTCAGCATATTGCTATAGTGGTTCACTATAACATTTAACTCTTTTCCAGGGTATTTTGTCGTAATTTTAACCCTTTGAATCAAATTTTAAACTTATTTTGATGTTTGCGTGCAGGTTTTGATGTTTTTTTTTTTCCTTTCTTTCAAGTGGAGATTTACCTTGCAGCATATGTCCATGCTTTCTATTGTATGTAAACATGCATCTTAGGGCTATGTTTGTATTATTTAACCCTTTTCCTGCTGAATTATTTCAATTTTGGACTTTTATGTACAGCTTTTGGACTTAGGCTTACAGCTTCTTACTTTTATGTACAGGTTGTGATAAAAAAAAACAATTTCAAGTGAGGTTGACCTCACTGCATATTGCAGTGGTGGTTATTATAACATTGATATCTTTCCAGTACATTTTTAAAAATTTTTTAACCCCTTCAATAGATTTTTAGACTTATTTTGACATTTGCGTGCAGGTTTTCATGGGTTTTTTTTTTTTCTTTTCTTCCAAGTGTAGAGTTTCTGCATATTGCTATGGTGGTTCACTATAACATTTAACTCTTTTCCAGGGTATTTTGTCTTAATTTTAACCCTTTGAATCAAATTTTAGACTTATTTTGATGTTTGCGTGCAGGTTTTGATGTTTTTTTTTTCCTTTCTTCCAAGTGGAGATTTACCTTGCAGCATATGTCCATGCTTTCTATTGTATGTAAACATGCATCTTAGGGCTATGTTTGTATTATTTAACCCTTTTCCTGCTGAATTACTTCATTTTTGGACTTTTATGTACAGCTTTTGGACTTAGGCTTGCAGTTTCTTACTTTTATGTACAGGTTGCGATAAAAAATACAATTTCAAGTGAGGTTGACCTCACTGCATATTGTAGTGGTGGTTATTATAACATTGATATCTTTCCAGTGCATTTTTAAAAATTTTTTAACCCTTTGAATAGTATTTTAGACTTATTTTGACATTTGCGTGCAGGTTTTCATGGGTTTTTTTTTTCCTTTCTTCCAAGTGTAGATTTACCTTGTAGCATATGTCCATGCTTTCTATTGTATGTAAACATGCATCTTAGGGCTACGTTGTATTCTTTAACCCTTTCCCTGCTTAATTACTTCAATTTTGGACTTCTTTTGTTTACAGGTTTGGATTTTTGTGCTTTTAAAAAAAAATTTTTCTTCTTTGCATATTGCTGTGGGGGTTCACGATAACATTTAACTCTTTTCCAGGGTATTTCGTCTTAATTTTAACCCTTTGAATCAAATTTTGGACTTATTTTGACGTTTGTGTGCAGGTTTTGATGTTTTTTTTACTTTTATGTGCAGGTTTTGAGGTTTGTCTTTCTTCTTTTCCAAGTGGCAACTTACCTTGTAGCATATTGCCATGGTTCCTATTTTATGTTAGGATGCTTCTTGGGGCTATTATTATATTATTTAACCCTTTAGCTGCTTATTTACTTTAATTTTGGACTTTTGTGTGCAGGTTTTGTACTTTTGTGTGCAGGTTTTGATATTTTTTTTTAAGTGGAGTTTTACCTCACTGGCATATTACCATGGTGGTTACTGTAACATTTTCAGGGTATTTTTCTAAATTTTAACCCTTGGAAACAAATGTGATACTTTTATGTGCAGGTTTTGAGGTTTGTCTTTCTTTTCTTCCAAGTGGATATTTTTCAAGTAGACTTTCACCTTACTGGCATGTTGCCGTTGTGGTTACTGTGACAGGGTATATTTTTATACTGTACCAATGACACAGACATAGCTGGTGCTAACTCTTAAAATATAGGGCCAAACACAAATTTTGCCCCCCAATCCCCAAAATTTGCATCTAAAACTAAAGAAAACATGTCCTGAAAGGCCCTCCGCACTTCGCCCCTACTGCGCATGCGCAGTGTCAAGGACGTTCCGAAATTGGCGCCATTAATCATTCTAAGTTTGGCCCTTCATCAGTTAACATCTGACTGATCTTTGTGCTTATAAATCTCAGTTTAAATGATGCCAGACACATAAATATTAGTGAAATGTGATTCTAAGGAGGATAGAGAAGGAGGAGAGGAAAAGAATGTGTGACAGAATATTATCAGGGCTGTAACTTAAAATTTTTTAATGAAATTATGTTAAGTTACCTATTTTCAAGGCAGCAGCCATTTTGTTGTCATTCTGATTATTTAGTTACACTGTTTTTTTTCAAGTGTTTTCCTCTCTCCCTGTCCTTTAAGTTCCCCCTTGCTATTCTCCCATGCTTTTGGCATAGTTTTGTAATTATTATTACTAAATTTTCTTGGGAGTTTTAGCTGAATAACAGAATGAATTCTGTTCTTTCCCCATGTTTACGTCTTCACCTACGGGTGGTTAGGCATTGTGTTCTGCATCTACCATCTGATGTTCTGCAGTTTCTTCCCTGGAAGTCTCTGTTTTGCATCAGATAGTGTATTTTTGGTAACTGATTTCGGGCCTGGGTGCCTGGAGTCTTATTTTAGTGTTTTTACACTCATTGTTTACATTTACAACAGCCCTCTGTGTGAGGGGGGGATTTCTAAAAAATAATATCTTGATGTTATTTTAATCATAACTAGATACATTATTATTGTTCGTAAGTGTTGAATAAATTGTTTAAAATATTTTTAAAATTTTTGTCCACACTTAGGCTTGGGATCCATTGGGGCTCAACGTTACTTTTCAGAAACTTGGGCTGTTCTGAAAAAATATTTTTTCAAAATATTTTGATTTCAATTATTTTTTCTATATTAATGGATCATATTATTATTATGTATTTTGATTGCCAGGGGTTAGTGCGAGTACCAGGACTTGTTTTCTTTTCACATTGAAAGGATATTGATCAATTGTTTTAAGAGGAAGTCTTCCTCTGACTTTATTATCATTCTATATGTGGTCAGTGTACTCGCATTAACTCCTGTTCTGTATCGTATGATTTCGATGACAATATGGGAAGCGTATGTCACGGTATGTTGTTGGGGATTTGGACACTCCGGTCCTTTCCCCGCAGGGTCACTCTACTTTATCAATTTCTATTTCAGACGATCAAGATTAGGGTGATGTATCTGTGATGTCTTCCAACAGTGTGCCTCCGTCGTCACAATTAATGAAGGGCTAGCGGAAAAGTGCTCATGTAAATACGCCAATTGCCTAAGAGGACCCTAGTAGGTTCGACGGCCTTTGACGTCCGCTAGCTCGCCCGGTGTAGCGTCCATTCACCGAATGGTTCGGCAGCCGGGTTCGTCCGTTGCGGTCTAGAAGGAATTTTGGGGTGATGCGAGCACTATAAATTAACCTAATGCACACCCAGTGACGGCGGATCGGAGGGAGAACGCAGGAAGCCTTTTAGTCCGATTCATAGCTCGTTCCGGTCCATCCAGACGGCAAGCGAGAGAGGCCCCTCTCTCGTTCAACAACATCTGGCCCCAGATGTTGTGGTACAAATGTGTCGTAAGCGGAGCATACGTCCGTCGCTCGGGACGCTCCGTTGTATAGGCAGTCCGCTGAGACTGCTAAGGCTTCCTCTTCTCGTCAGCGCACACGACCGCACCTTGGCTACGTGACCGCCGATATATTACCAGCTTCGCCGATCAAGGATTCTTCGGCGACCAGGTCACACCATCCGGTAGCCAGGGACACGAGGCCTGCAGACTCCGGACGTTCGCATAGGAAATGTGCGGGAGTCAACGTACACGGAGCTTCCGGCGGCAATGCATCGTAAGACCGCTACTGCACAGGCCTCGGGAACGGACATGCTTTCCTTAATAGCACAGTTTATCGCAGCATCCCAGCATCAACTGAATCTGTCGCATATATTTTATCCGATGATGCTGGGTCGGGACGCTCCGCGGAAGCGGGTACGGACGTCCGAAAGTTTCATCCGGTCCGACGGGATACCGAAAGGGATTCGGAGGATTTCGAGCTTTCCCTTTCGGAACAACATATGCTGTTGTGTATGTCATCTGACTTGGTCTTCTACAGCTTCTTTCGTCGGACCAGAATGCTGCGATGCCGGATAAGAAACTGATAGCGTCGGTGGACTTAGAAATTTTTGGTTCGGTTCAGGGACATCGTCCCTCAGTTCCGACATAGTCCAATAATGTCACACAAACTTTCGAATTATTGAACGACGCTATATATATTATTATTTTATGCTTGCTAACCAAGCATTTCTGGTTTCTTGTTCGAAGAGTTATGGAGATGTCTTTCAAAAGTGTGCCTCTGTCGTCATAGTTAATGAAGAGTTAGCGGCAATAAGTGCTCATGGAATATGTCTATCGCCTACGGAGTGACATTCGCTAGCCCACCCGGTGTAGCGTACATTCATCGAATGGTTCGGCTGCCGGGTTCGTCCGTTGCGGTCTAGGAAGGAGATTTGGGTGATGCGAGCACTTTAATTACTTTAGTACTCACCCAGTGACGGCAGATTGAGGACAGATCGGAGGAAGCCTGTTAGTCCGGTTCCTGGCTTGTCCAGGTCCGTCCGGGCTGTGAGCGAGAGAGGTCCCTCTCTCGCCCAACAACATAGGGGACCGCATGTTGTGGTTCAGATATTTTACATTCGGAGCATATGTCCGTTGGTCGGGACGCTCCGCTATATTGACAGTCCGAGAGACTGTCTTTAATGCTTCCTCATCCTCACAGCAGGGCACACGACTGCACATTGGCTACGTGACGTCGAGTTTCCGATCAGTTTCGGCATTCAGTGATTCCACGGCGAATAGGTCGCGCCATCCGGTAGCCAAGGGACACGAGGCCTATACACTCCGTTCGCTCGCATATTGGTAGTATGCACGGGGTAACGATCACGGAGCTTCCAGCGGCAATGCATCCTAAGACCGCTTCTCCTCAGGCCTCAGTGACGGTCGTGCTATCCGAGTTAGCACAGTTGTTTCGCAGCATCCCAGCAATTGACAGTTTCTCGGTCGAATCAGGAATTATCCGACGGCGCTGGGTCGGTGCGGTCCGCGGTTGCATCAGGTACGGACGACCGAACGCTTTATAGGGTCCGACAGGATGGCGAAAGGGATTCGAAAGATTTTGAGTTTTCCCTTTAGTAGTATCGGAAGATGCCTTTCATATCTTCTGGCATTATCTTCCTGTGATTATTATTTTGGACTTCATTGCTGCGATCTTGGATAAGAGACTTATAGCGTCATTGGACTCGGATTTTTCGATCGGTTCAGGGACATTGTCCCTGACTTACCGACGCAGTCCAATATTGTCATTACAACATGTGTTTTATTTTTCGACGCTATATATATATATACAAGCCTGCTACTAAGCATGATAGTTTAGTTTCTTGTCCGCGTTGCTCATTTCTGCCATTTTATCATTTATACAAATAGTTTATTTTGGCAGAGCAGGGCATACCGAGAGTTCATATGCGTCTAGACGGTGTGATTAAAGACTGCATATATTCTTTTTCGCCGTTTATGTCTTTTCCAATTTCAATGTTGGGAACGACATTATATATAGTAGACTTAACTTAGACGCTTTATTATACGTAATCCGCCTTACTGAGGCGTTATCATTACGTCTTCAAGAAAAGATTTACGGGATATTATTCTCAATGTAATTTCTTTTGAGGGCAGTAGTTTGTTCACGTATAACTCCGCCCTTCAGTGGCTGATTGGAGTTAGTTAGACGTGACGCAGCCCAAGCTACATCCACACGCGTGGATAGTAAGGTTAAGAACTCTCTCAGAGTCGCTTCGTTCTCGGAGGAGCTTCTCTTCGACGGCAACTTTTCGGCAATCCATGAATTGCTCGATTTACACGTTCTCTTGTCTATCTAGTGTTACAAGAGATTCAGACTGGGGCAAACATTCGGTGGTTGACTCAGAGAGTGCCGCCGCAGTTGCCGGACCCGAGTGTGGCTGTTATGACAGTTGCCAGTCAAACAGATTGGGATATAATACTGATCCCTACGGATTCGAAGTGCCAGGGTCTTTGGATTCCGCAGTCTTTTAGCAATCAGTTTTCTTCCGCGGAATAATGTTTTTTTTAGGCTTGCTTTATGTCATTGCATGAACATTATTCAGAAACGCATGCCCAAATTCCTGTCCTTTAATTCGACAGTAGTGGCGTATCTCCGGAACCAGGGAGGCACTCTTTCGTTTCCGTTATTCAATTTAATGGAAAGAATCCGTCTGTTGGTTATAGTACACCAAGTTCAGTTTTGGTCCGTCATATTCCGGGTCGTCTGATTGTTTTATCGGACTCCCGTTCTCTTATGGGTCGCTTGTTGCTGTCAGAATGGACTCTCAACAAACAAGTATTCAATCAGATTTGCTATCTATGGGAGCGCCCAATGATGATTTATTTATGACACAGCTTGCTAATCAATTGCAGACGTATGTGTTGGCTTGTCCAGATCTCTGAGCTAATATTGTTAATGCTCTATTGATCTATAGGACGGAATGATAGGATACGCGTATCCTCCGGCACTGTTGTTTTAGCAGGTATTGCTAAGATAAACAACCACAATACATTTCTGTTGATAGCATCTCTATCTTCACAGAGATCATGAGTAATTTACTCTCTTGTCTACTGTGGGTCTTAACGTGAAATCTTCCTCTATGTGAGGATCTTTTTCACTGGGTAAATCGTGTCATCTTTATCAGCAAGGTCGCAACCTTCATGTATTCCGTTGTGTGGTCCGTATTGCATTGTAAGCACTGTACTGGACGAGCTTTGGACGCGATTTCTTACTATAGGAGATCCTCTTCTTCGCTATTCTATGCGGCTAAAGTGGAGGCTCTTCCGTCGTGGTGTAGGGATCATTATGTTCATATTGTTGATCCCTCCATACTACTCATTGCTATTTTTTAGTATACTTGTTTCACAAGATCTACTGCAGCCTGTTATTATTTAGGTTATAGGTTTATGTTACCTCATACCTATGCACTCTACGATAGTTTACAATTGAGTCTTTTGTCTCTTTATCTAAGTCAGTTAGTAACTTTTTGATAAATAGACTTAGAATCTTTAGATTAAATTCCTATACGGATTTTAACTTCGGTTCTTATTTAGCTAAGTAATCATTTGAGCCTCTGGAAACAGTAGTTTTCAAATTCTGACCTTTTAGACAGTAATTCTGTTGGTTTCTCTTTTACTGTAGAGTCAGTGAGTTTCATGCACTATCGATGGATGATTTTCACTTTCATAGTTTCGGAATCAATACTTCCGTTACTATTTAGGTTGGATTGTTGCATAAGAGTTAGGCTCCCATTATCCGGAACCTATTATATTAAGGTCCTTCCGTCTTCGTATGGGCATAGGCCTTTACTCTTTCCGGGTACAGTTTATGTATTTATAAACAGATATCTATTTATTACTATGGGCGTAAGCTTCTTCTGTCTTTGATGTCTAGTAGAAGGACGTTACGCTCCATTTTATTGTTAATGGATTCTATTAACTATCGGTACTGCTTATGGTATATCATTGACTTAGCAGTTGTGCTTAAGATTTCGGCTCATGAAGTAAGAGTTCTTCTACTTCTTGGGCTTACATTAATAGTGTCGCTATTATAGATTTTTGAAGGCCGCTCATTGCGCTCAGCCATCCACATTCATGAATTTTATCTCAGAAATATCGAGTCCATTTCTGGAGGCCTCTATTGTTAGGTCTATTATCTACTGCTCAGAATGTCATTCACTTAACAGTTGCTACTATAGCTAGGTAGGCTGTCTGTTTCAGCAGTGTCTCCGTTCGGCTGCCCTCTTCGCTCTGGGCTATTTGACCCAGGGCAAGAAAAAGGGGGGGGGGGGAGGGTGTTCCCTTGGGTCACCTGTTTTACTATGAAAACAAGGGGATACCTCCTCCGGAGTTAGTAATTCTGAGCTGTCATTGGGATGGTTGTTTAGTGAGAAGTTTAGGTTTTTAAAATTCATTCAAGTCTTAGTTTTTAAAGTATAGCCTTTGAATATTGCATATGTCAACGGACATGATTATGCAATCCTCAGACACTTTTAGGAGTATAAGAGTCTCTATTCTCTAGACTTACTTTATTTATTGGCTTACTTTAAAAATTATTAGTATAAGGATTATATTGGATATTAATAGAGTACATGGATGTATGAAGCTCAATTTTGGAAGGTGTTGTATCTTTCTAATTTATCATAAATAAGAAAGATACATGTAAGGCCTATTACTTCTTTTTCCCTACAGGGGATGACTCTATTTTATTTTATTGAGCGTATTCCATTTTGCTCTATGTCCTTGGCCCTCCAGCCTTTTTACTATTCAGCTATGTCTGGGTCATTGGTACAGTATAAAAATGTTAAAAAATTTATAGTAATTTATATATTTTTTATACTTACCAATGACCCAGACGGGGATGGCCCTCCCAGGAGTTGGGAACTCTTGCCTCCCCGCTGAGTACATAGCGCTTACCAGGCACTGGTTATTAGAATGATTAATGGCGCCAATTTCGGAACGTCCTTGACACTGCGCATGCGCAGTAGGGGCGAAGTGTGGAGGGCCTTTCAGGACATGTTTTCTTTAGTTTTAGATGCAAATTTTGGGGATTGGGGGGCAAAATTTGTGTTTGGCCCTATATTTTAAGAGTTAGCACCAGCTATGTCTGGGTCATTGGTAAGTATAAAAAATATATAAATTACTATAAATTTTTTAACTTTTCTCAATTTTAACCCCTTGAAACAAATGTGATACTTTTTTTTTACTTTTATGTGCAGGTTTTGAGGTTTGTCTTTCTTTTCTTCCAAGTGGTGACTTACCTTGTAGCATATTGCCATGGTTCCTATTTTATGTTAGGATGCTTCTTGGGCTATTTTTATATTATTTAACCCTTTAGCTGCTTATTTACTTTAATTTTGGACTTTTCTGTGCAGGTTTTGTACTTTTGTGTGCAGGTTTTGATATTTTTTTTTAAGTGGAGTTTTATCTCAGTGGCATATTGCCACGCTGGTTATTGTAATATTTTCAGGGTATTTTTCTAAATTTTAACCCTTTGAAACAAATGTGATACTTTTTTTACTTTTATGTGCAGGTTTTGAGGTTTGTCTTTCTTTTTTTCAAAGTGGAGACTTACCTTGTAGCATATTGCCATGGTTCCTATTTTCTGTTAGCATGCTTCTTAGGGGTTATTATTATATTATTTAACCCTTTAGCTGCTTATTTTCTTTAATTTTGGACTTTTGTGTGCAAGTTTTGAACTTTTTTTTTTTACTCCGGCCACCCCTTTACATTGGCCACCTGTTGGTGAGCCATGGGGTACTGATACCCCCCTCTAGTTTTAAGTTTGGATAGGTTATAAAAAGAGAGCATGCGGCACCCAAAAGGACCATGCGGGAGGGCCTGAGAAACAGTTTTTTTATTTTTTTTAGGCCTAAATCATTTAATTTTTATTTTATTGAAGTTTATATTGGCTATAAAAAGAGAGCATGTGGCAGCCAAAAGGACCATGCGGGAGGGCCTGAGAAACAGATTTTTAATTTCTTTAGGCCTTAAAATAATAAATTTTGATATCCTGTTTATTGGGTAAAGGGTTAAGAAATAATTGTTTTTTATTCATCTTGGATTAATCTCACTGAACTGTTTTTTTTAATCATTTTATCTAATTCTAATTAAAATATACACATAAGCTTAATAGTTTTCATAATGTTTTTTTAATCTTTACTTTTCCAAATAACAAAGTTCACCAAATACTGGTGTACATAAAAAATTTCAAACAAATTTTGTTATTTCACATTTTTTGCCTCCAACTGAAATAAGCTCATCATTCTGTTGAGTTGTTGTAAGCTGTATTACAATACAAAAAAAGAAAATTTTGAATTATTTAATGATAAATATTGGAGCCAGTCAGATTATTGAGATCTCAGAAAGATGGGAGTCATCATCAGTCATTGGATAGCATATTGAGTCTCAGATCAAATGGTCATAGGTTTGATCCCGACCAACATTAGCAGTGATTTGCCCTTGTGCAAAGTGCCTAATATCAGTTCAGGCCTGGCCTTTTGAGGTGGGCGATCACCCCTGCCCACCTGGATTAAAAATAAGGAGGACGTATGTGGCTCTCTTCTTGAATTTGGGTGCCTGGTCAGTAAAAATTGAATTACCCTGATATCTGACTCCGATATCTACATCGACAATGAACTGTCAAAAGAAGGTGTATTGATGTCGCTAAATACACCGACGATAGTGTCACGATGTTATGAAACAGACTATATTATAGTAGCATTTTTTTATTTTTTTGGGTCCAACGTAATATGCGCATGCGGATTTAGTTTGTTTTGTTTTACAAATCAAAATGGACGACATCATCGAAAAAGGTAATACTGTTTGTATTCATTCAAAGTTTTCAATCAACTGGGTTAGCATGGACACGTTTAACCCTTTACCCAACGAATCGGCCACATCCGCCCGCGTAATATGCAAATTCAGCAGCTGAAAAAATACTATTTTTCAAAAGATTTCAACAAAACCATATCATGTGACCCCCTCTTTGGAACGAGCTCATTGAGCTCGTTCCAACGAGGGGTCACATGATATGGTTTTGTTGAAATTTTTTGAAAAATTTTAAAAAATGATATTTAAAATAATAAATTTTGATATCGTCTGCCTTGGGTAAAAGGTTAAAGGGATTAGAGAACAACTCTCAACTTTTAAAAAATGGAATGCTGGCAGATTAATAAATTATGAGACAGGTGTAGAAGATGACTGCGAGTATGTTAACACAAAACATGTGCACAAAACACAGCCCTCGATTCAGATCAAATCTTCACGGCAAAATGCTGAAAGATCTTGATAATGACTCATGGGGAACAAACAACAGTTAAGACATGAGTATGCATGGTATATAGTATCATTTTATTGGTTAATTTTCTGAAATAAGAAAATGACAATTCATCAATTAACACACAATAATTATCCCTTATATTAAGCTCCCAGAGGACAATTTCTAGTTTATGTTACTCCAAGATAATAGATTGTACCAGAGTAAGGTAAAATAGGAATTGCCCCTGAAAGAGCTTTTGGCCCCTGCAAAGCAGTCTGGTGAGGGCGATTTTTAGTACTCGCAGATTTTTCAGAATGCCAGCACTGTATTACAGAGTTATTAACAAAGGGGGTGTGTATATTTTAGGTGTATGGGAAAATTTAATAAACTTTAGTTATGGGCTTCATGAGAAATCTCTCCCCTCAGTTCTCCTTGTGTGATTTAAGGTGGGCAGTTATAGCTCTCCTGGCCATTTTCAACTGGACATGCCTGTCAGTTGTCCTGGTTGGTGTATTGCAATTGATTGTGCTAAGGTGTACTGCACACTTATGGTGTACTTGCCTTCAACCAGTGTTAACACTGCTGGTGTGAGGTTAGTTAGTTGCGTCAGGCAGTTACTTTCCCTTATTAGGTGGTTCTCTTCAAGTACATGGGCATCCATTATCTGTGATTATCAGATACAGCATGACTTTCACTGTTGAAAGTTTCCCTCCACCCCAATATGATCCAACGGATGGAATAACTGGATATATGGTATTCCTCTTCTTTTTAAGGTGTACATTAAATTTTCTTCAAGAGAAGTCTGAGGGGCTGATGCAAATTAACTGTTTGCAGCTGGAGTTGTTTTTTTACTCTGTAACTACAGTTCTACTTGGTTGATCGAAAGTAAACTCAATGTGTTGGTTGTGTATGGTGAGAGGAAGAAACCTCAATATTGAGTCATTTTGCAAGAGTTGGTTTCCACCCTCTTATTGTTTATTATTTATATATTTATTTGGGTTTAACGACACTTTCAACAGCCGAGGTCACCTTGTGTCGGATAGTTTTATGGGTGGAGGAAGCCGGAGAGAACCACCGAGCAACTGTCAGACTCCCAACCATACTAACTCCACACAAGCAGGGTTAGTATTGGTTGAAGGCAAGAGCACCATCGACGTGCAGTACGGCATAAAACACAATGCCACCGTGCCCCCATGTGGGCATTTGAGATGAAGTGTCTTGCCCAAGGACACAACGCGGTTGCCACAGGTGGGATTCGAACTGAGGACCTCTCGACTTGAAGCTTGCATCTCAGCCTACTGAGCCACCACAGTCCCTCCACCCTCTTATTAAAAGTCTGCTTGGCTGATAGAAACAAAACTTGATGTGCCTTAAGTATGATAGAGAGGAAGAATTTTTTGAGGGCCTAATTCCGACTTTGATAACTTTTTAATGCAAAGCAACAGGTGCCCAAATATGCATTGTATGGATAAACTCAAAACTTGTTTTTGAAGTATCTTGTCAGTTGTTTCTAGGTAAGGCTTGGCTGCCTCTGTTGGCAGCCAAGATTTGAATGGAAATGACTGCAAAGCCACAGGATGTGGACTTTCAAAGTATTGCGGAAATGAAATATATAAAAATCTCCAGCCTCTTAAGGGTTAACATGTAGGTTGGTTATGGAGAGAAGAACTTCCATTTATTTCAGGGCCTTTATGCCAACGGTCAGGGTCAATTACCATTAACTTGAAAGTATTCCTGGTTTCCACTTTCCAATTAAAGTTCAGCATGGCCTATTGAAACCAATCTTGACATTGGGATTGGGTATAATGAGATGAAAACGCTATTATACCCCCACTCTCGAAGAGAATTGGGGATATACTGGATGATGTGTGTCTATCCATGCCTGCATGCATCTGTCCATCTGCAGCAGACATATTAATCTCAGAAAAAATGTTTCTGGGAACTTCGTGCTGATTTTCAGGGAAATTGGATGAATTTCAGGGAAACATATGTGCTCAACCAATTTACATAAGACCTAAAAAATTTCAGCTGTTGGACCAGCACTTGCATTTTTTTACCCCTCCACCCCTTTGCAAGAAATAATAATAAATAAAATAATAAAATAAAATAAAAACACTTCCAAAAGAGGTATTTAACTTAGAATTGACCCAAAGTAGCCATCAATTCAGCTTCTCAAACACTGGCTCGATTCAAAGATTAACAAGAAAGAAAGAAGAGATTCCAGACAAATATTCTTATCACTGGAAATAGGTCAAAGGAACTTCCCCAGTATCTCCCATAATTCAAAGTTAAAAATGGTGTTGCCCATCAAGTGTACTGTGATTAATGCTCTCTTTTCAATGTTCAAACAAAGTTTTGCAGTTTGCAAAACTTGGGCACCCTTATTCAAATGCAGGGAAAATTTAAATGGAACACTATTAAAAGGGAATTCTCTGTTGAATAAAGCTTTTTTTTTAACAAACCAAACATTTGAAGTTATTGGTGATCTGGTGTTTAAAACTGGGTCACCACAACTTGGCACAATGTAAACAGCTGATTGAGACGAATTTTGTACACTTTAAAAAAAGGTACAAACATCTATTTTTGCTTTTATTTAGGAATTTTATGATCAGTTTAATGATTTTATGACAGGGCAATGCCAAGACTATACATCTTTTGAAACTAATCGCAAACTGACCCTCGAATCATTTCAAAACTGCCAAATATTTTGATTGATTTTTTCTGGGATTTTCAGCTTAAGGAGATGTTTTTCCGGTATCGGGAACAACGTTGAATCCTGGGATTTTTTCAGGCATCTGGAGGGTTAACATGTCTGATCTGCAGTGCTGTCTTACCAGTGAGTGGATGGATTTCAATGAAATTTGGTATTGAGGAATCCTTACAACAAGCCACTCTACACATGTTGTAAAAAAGTTGCCTGCATTTTTTTTAACAAAGTTACGGTACTTACTTTGTTTTTAATTCATTAATGTTTCATTGGTTCTGCACTGCAGTCAGGGCATGAATTGCCTTCAGCAGTTGCAATTGCACTTGTTTTGGGGGCCATTGTGCCAAACATCAATGTCAGAGTGACATTTGACTTGAAAATTTCCCTGGTTTCCACTCACTAATTAAACTACTTCTTTGCCAATCGAAACCAAACGTGACCTTTGGGTTGGTTGTGATGAGAGGAAGAACCATATGTATTTTTGTATCATGTGCCAAAGGTCAAGCTCACAGGGAACATAACATGACTTAACATGAAATTGGTTTCTGTTCCTGGGGACATTGTGTTGGGGCATTTTTGTTTTGGTGTGGGGATTATTACAAGGTTCCTGTGGGGCTTGAATTTGACTAAGGATCACTTAAGGTCATGAAATCCTGGAAAATGTGTCGGGAGGCCTTTAAAAACCTTGAATATTCATGAAATACAAATGACGAAGCATATAGTCATAACTATATAATTTTATATGCCAGAGTTTGTGAAGGCGTAGTCCTATTTAGGACCCTCTGCTGCTTACCCTCTCCTCCCATTTCCTTATAAGGGAAGTTCATGGAGGGGTAATGATCTGAGGTCCTAGTTCTGGGTAATGAATTCAAGACCTTGAAAATCCTTTAATTTGGTTATTATACAGCCTTGATAAATACTGGAATATATCGAGAAACAGCCTTGATTAGCCTTAAATTTTATCAGACCTTGCCTGTTGGAATCCTGTATTAACTACTGTAAGCGTCCACCTCTAATTTAGTTATTCGAGAATTTTTTCTGCTGGTGTCATTTTCTATTTGCATTGGGTAAAGGTTTGAACTAGCCTTCTGTAGTCCGAAGTTGAAAAATAAAAAACAAAAATGTAAAACATTAAGATATCAATCTCCCAAATTTTTTCATTTTACCAGGTAATTTAAAAATTCAAGGGTCTTAATACTCTTTTTTGCATTTTCAATTTTTAAATGTATTTTTTATCATTATTAGTTTGACTCCTTAACTGATTGAGTGCTAAATTATTTTTAATTAACAGAATTTGTTCCTGAGTATTTGCCTGGTTACAATTTATGGGAGAGTGCCTATAGGCACTCTCCCATAAATTGTAACAATGCAGATCCTTGTAAACAAAATAATTGCACTTCAAAGAAAATATGAAGATATGGAGACTTTAATCGTTGGATCCTGTACTTTAGAATAAACCCCAAATATTGGCTTCCAGCACTCTACAAGTTAAGGCTGCCTATCCTATTCTTTTGGGTTTGCCATTTTCATTACTCACATTCTTGTTGCTGGTTTTGTCACTGTTTGCTGCCATTTCCAACTAGTGATGTGGACCGAATGCTGCAATCCCACTGCTGGACCAGACCATAGACCAGACTGCCACTGCTGCACTACCTCGAATTGGTCCACCCACCCTGGTCTGGTATTTTCTTATCCAGTCCACTTCTTCTTATACCAATTTGACAATGTTGCAAGAAATGGTGGTAGAATTATATATGCTTGTCATCATTACACTTGTAACCAGGTGTATTCTAAAGTCAGCCAAATTAAAGCAACTATCTATCAAAATGATGTAATGTGTCTCTAGGTCATGGGTCGCCATGTCTTTTTTTCTCTGTGAGTTCAAATACCATGCAGACTACATGCCACTCTCTCTCAGAATGCATTGTGGTATACTTACAATATAAACTTGTGTGTTTTCTTCTACATCTGGATGAGAAAATGACATGGGACAGGTCATTTCTCCCACCACTAAGGTATTGAGAGATATTTTAATTTGTTTGAGACAGTTGAGAGAGATATGCCTATCTTGCCCCACCCACTTGACCGCTATCTCACCCCACCCACGTGACCAATCTATATTGGCTTATGAGCATATTTAATGAGTGCAGGACTATTCAGTCATCACATGAACTTCCATAAAAAAATGACATGGTGTTACGTTTCAGAAATATTAGCAGACAAACATTTGTCGGAGAAAATAGAATTAAAAATGCAGACCGCAACACCAAAGGACACTTGGCTCTTTTATCTCAATTTTTGGATGAATGCCATTATGAATGGAGCGAGTTGCACAAAATTCCTGTAGAAAACTTATGCGAATACATTGTAGAATTCATAATATGACATCATGGGAATGTGTCAATGTTCATTTCACTACAAATCTTTAATTTTGTGGTATATACCTGTGGTATATACAGAAGTTTTGTATGCTCTTTCTGATAAGCAAAGCAGTTTTTTTTTCAGAAATGGATAACAAAATTGTTTGATATAGCTGCACGTGCCCTTGAATTACTTTTGATGACGTCAGGCTGTTTTGGTTGGGAGGGGGGGGGGGGGGGGTGGAGGAGAAAAATTATCCCTGATGGGGACGGGTTTGAGATGGGGAAATCTCACCCTCGGGACAAGATATTTGGTCCAGACTCTCGGCAAGCCTTGTGTCTGGCCCAAATATCTTGCCTTCGAGTGAGATTGTCCCATCTCACACCCTCATCCATCAGGGATAATAATAATCTTCCAGTTGACAGATCTATGCATTGTGCAGCTCAGCAAACAACAGAATGTGGTCAGCTTTCCGATGAATTCAAAGAATTCGAATTACCATTCATTTCCAACCCCAGATGCACCCCACTTTCCTCTGCTTTTTTGTCATCGTGAGAATCACAAACTGATTAATTACATTTGCTAGTGATATAATATCGTGACAGTTTCTAGTCCCCAGCCAAATTCATTAATCAAGATTATTACTTTTTATTTCTTCCAACCAGCATCTCTGTCTACAACATTCTCTTTGCATTTGCTGGTCTACTGAATTGATCGAATGGTGCTCCTTGTGAGTTGAGGGGAAAATGCATATATCGTTTGGGGGGGAGGGGGGAGGGTGTTTGTTTGTATTTTTCATGTACGTAGCTAACCCATTTTGAGCACAAAATGAAAATCAGTATTTGTACAGAATATGAGCATCGTTTTTTGAATCACAGGTGAATTGGCCACATTTCATATCGTTTTAGCTGTCATGAGCTCTGTAAGTCAGTCCTTTTGGAGCCTTTGAATTTTGCTTAACGCTTTTGAAAATCTCTCATTCGTGAAAATTTCAGAAATAATAGGTTTTTAAAATGATATAAGTTAGGCCTAAAAAAATAAAAAATCTGTTTCTCAGGCCCTTCCGCATGGTCCTTTTGGCTGCCGCATGCTCTCTTTTTATAACCAATTTAAACTTAAAAAAAATAAAAATTAAATGGTTTATGTCTGATATTTTACCCAAGTTAAAAAAAATTGATGAATTTGTCCCTTGAGTGCAAGAAGGCTTTGCAATGCTTTAGCATTGCAAAGCCTTCTTGCACTCAAGGGATGAAATACTCCATCACCCATGCTATTCGGTAGATTGAGGCCTAAAACTTGAACCAAGAACATGAACTTTTGATGGCAAAAAAGTAATTACTGAAATAAAAAATAAAATAAAAAACCGCTCGCCCACATGCAATTTCACAAATAATGGCTTGAGAAACAGAAGATCTACTTTGTGTGGCCTTAACTTGCATTTTAATCACTTTTGGTAGGACTGGATCACTTTGGACATGTCCAGGCTGCTGTACCAGACTGTTAGGGGCTGAACTGGACCACCTGATCAGTGGACTGGGCCATCCTATGTTGTCCCGTCCAGTCCTTATCATTATTTCAAACAGTGACCATATATATCCATAGGCCTTTAAATTCCATAAAACTCATTGTCAGGGGACACCTAAGGCCCCGTAAGGCCTGGGCTGACGTGGGGTTATTTAGTCCCGCTGATGAAGTTGCGGGAAAATTAGACCAACGTGGAGGGTCGGAATCCAAGTGTCGCGAACTCGGCGCAGAGAGCTGAGTTAGACCGACGCCGTGATTCCTTCTCTGCCAAATTGTCCTGAAATAGGTTCGATTTCCGTTAGGTGTGATTCCTAATCACTTCAGGCTGTATAATGGAAAGAATGATTTAAAGTAACAACGATTCTTTTATTTACACATAAAAATAAATCCGTTTCAATATTTCAACAATCAACAATTCAATTCTTTTCACAGAAAATGGGTCACTACGGTTAAATAATTCTAAAAAATCATATAGTCATTCTATAGCCCTGTACTGGCACTATAGTATACACACTGGAAATGTTACTACCGTGAGCTCGCCATAAGAGCTTCACAAATCTGAAATGTTATTACTGTGAGCTCGCCATAAGAGCTTCACCCGCTTAGGCTCAAATGTCAACGTCTGCGCGTAACTGTGCCTCTGGCTGTCGGAGGGTTCCGACCAGCAATGTTCGTCATCTATGAACCACCGTACTTCTGATTTGGGTCAGATATTGTCTACTCATACCTTATGTGCCTTTTGAAAGTCCTCCGTGAAAGTCCTATTGAAATATCCACCGTTCCTGGTTGAATTCACGATTCACAGATGCCCCTTTTTGTGCTAGGGCGAAATTGTCACTCACACCGATCTCCAGTCGGTATTACGATGTTCCGACAGCAAAATAAACTACTCAGAACGCAATCAGGCTGACGCTTCAAAGGGTTAATACGCACAATACAATTAACCTACACTTCTGACTATTGCAGGACGATACCTGCTACTCGACAATCTAAACTTTAACGTTCCACCTGGGATGTTCCTTCTCACGAATTCGGCCCCGTAGCCGCCTATCAACGTTAAGCTAAATCAATCATGGAATGCCCTCTCTGGCGATTCCAGCCGTTTCAGGGTCCTGTGATCGAAGGTACCCTTATGCCAGGAAACAGAGTCCGCCTGTCCTGGACTTCACCAACGCGTGTGTGACCCCAAGTGTGTGTCTAATGCTCTGCTCTTCCAGGTATATATACTTTTTACCCTAAACTGTCAGGTGGACCGACGCTCATCTGTCCACCTGTCAAAACGGTGGGAGATGACGTGTATCGAGGCAGAATCAATACAAGTTATCTCACGCGTGACTTTAACGGTGATTTGTTCCTGCCACGCATTGCTATAACTAATGATCGGGTGACGATACGACAGACATTTCTATCGTTTTAAAATCTCGTATCTTGATTGACCGTGACGATAAATGAGATTAGACCTTATCTAACATACCGTTTCTCCCCTGGGTCCCTGCGCTAAAGCTGGATATACACCACGTGTGTTTTTTTCTATGTCCAGCTTTACAGAGAAGTGAAATTCACGTGGGTTTTTCGCCTTGATGCGGAATATATTTTGAACTTACAATATCTTTAAATATGAGGCCCCTTGCCCCTATATTTAGGCTGGCTTTGCCCTGACAACTCCCTTCCCGAGAGAAACACCCTGTGTATCTCTTAAAACGCAAGGGGCAAAGCCACGCACGCTCGCCTCTCACACCTTTTTACGATCTACCATCATGTTCTAGACTACAAAACTGTACCCTAGTGGTCGTGGGGTTCATGACCGGGCTCATGCGTCGGCCATACCGATTCCCACGACACACACGCTACCACATGCTCCCGTCTTGCGGGTTTACATATGGAGAGTAGCCTTACTCTTAGATTTGCAGCACACTCTCTCTCTGTAATACTATATATTTACACCTAAACATACACATTTTTACACACGTTCGCCCATTTTGCAAACAGTTCACTTGGCACTCACTCCGACGAGTAACACCGTCCGCGCCTTTGCGTCAGATTGGTTAATTCCAACGGAGTGTAACTTCGCCTCCCGTTCCCCTATGTCTTGTGAAGGGGCAAACGACCCCGGCATTATGTTGAGCCTCACCCTCGCAAAGCTCAACCAGGGGATTAAAATTGTGACGCACACACTCACACATTCAACACACAGATTTCCCGACCGCGCCTTTGCGACAGACGGGGTTAGTGTGCCTCACACTCACAACAAACTCTCGTCAATAAAAACGAGCGCGGTTTCCCCGGGCCTTAACACCGGGTTTGTGCATCCCATACTTACAAAACTCGACACACAGGCTCCCCGTCCACGCACACGCGACAGACAGGGCAGTGTATCTCACATTCGCACTCACAACCAACTCTAGTCAGCAGTCAGAGCGATAATAATACTAAAAATAAGAAAATTCCTCCGGGCCTTAACACCGAGTTTACGAAACCCATCACCTCACCCACAAAAATATTTGCGACTGGAGCCCCCGTCCCAGACACCAGGCCCACAGCCACCCAACTATTGCTTCTTTATAACCACCGACCATTGGTAGGGGCCCGGTTCCCAGTATCCCCTTGGGTAACCCTTGACACACCCCTACTTCTCGCCCCGCCATTTCTACGGGTATTCCACCAGGGTCCCCATACCCTGTCGTTGTCGCATTCCCAAGAGCTCCCCTTGGCGCTATATCCCCCAGGCTCACTCGTCCCGGCGATTACCGTCGTTCGAACGACACTGGCCGTCCTTGGCCCTTGTGCCGTCGACCCCCCAGTCCATTGCGACGACTTCTTGCGCACATTGGGCGCTGTGCGCCCCCGGCACTCTCTACGTGGTCTCCGCCACCTAGGATGCTTCTCCTTTGATTTGTGGACCCTTTTCTCGGTCCCCTGGGCGCCCACCTTAGCGGTCCCATCCACTTTAACATACTCAACTTGTGTTGACCCGTGCCCTCTCAATTCTGGGGAAGTTTGCCCAGCCATATGCGTGGGTCTGGCCTCCCCTCTCCACACGGGTGACACCGACTTCTTGGGGCCCTCAACTCCCCCACATAAATTTGCTTGAGGGTCTTTCCCCAATGATCCCATTGGGTTCCCTCGCTGTTTGGCGTTTAGCCTGGACCGCCCGCGGCCCCTTCTCCCTAACTGGACAGGAGTCGTCCCTCCTGAAACTTCCCGACATTTCGTCGTGTAGGGGCCATCCCCTGGACCATCGGATTGGTTCCCCCTGGGAACCTTCCCTTCCTTACTCGTTGGGCCCTCACTTGGCCCCCTATCCCTGGACCATGACTCATCAGGGCTTGCCCTCACCCCTGGGATATTACCTATGACCAGGTCATACACAGGTGATTCAATGCACATGGCTTCCACTTCGCCACAATAAAATGGGGTATCCACCGTTATCCTCGCGACGGGAAACCTTCTAACGGTCCCATCTATCAAAATACACAAATGGTCGCGCCCCAACAATTGCTTGTCGTCAACCAGTTGCTTTCTAACCGCTGCAGAGGAGCACCCAGAATCCCGGAGCAGACGAATCTCCCTTTGTCCCACATACCCTGGGTACACTGGCATATCAACCTTCTCCTGCGAAGTTGTGAGCCTTTCACACATGCCACTTATTATCGGGACAACCTTCCCGCCTCCCAGCCTTAATTCTCCCTCTTGTATACATTCCCGGAGGGGACTGTGTTCTGGACCGATAGTTTGACAGAACGCTGCCGTCTGCCTACTGGGCCCTGGATCTACGCGGTCACCTTGCTTCCAACCCCTTGGCGCTGCGTTCCCGACCCCCTGCTGAGGTGGTCTAATGTTCCCAGTGGTCCTTACCTGCCTCTGCCAGCAGTCCCTGGCAATATGACCCCGCTTGTTGCAGATAAAACAAGTGGTGTCCTTGGGAGCGCTACCCTTCCGGCTGGCCTGCGACGCAGGAGGGTCGGGGTGGTGTTGCCTTACGGGTGCCATTGCCAACCCGTTTGCACCACCCCTAGCCAATTTGGGTGCGTTTACACTCCCACCGTGGGCCTCGATGTAGCGTTCTGCCACAGTTGCCATCTCATCATAGGTGGGCGGACCCCTTTCCTTGATGAACAGGCCCAACTCCTTGGAGCATGTAGTTAAAAACTGCTCCCGGAGAAATAGATCTCGCAGGGCTCCATACGACTCATTCACTTCTGCGAGATCAGTCCAGCGGTCAAAGTACCGCCTAGCTCGGGCAAAATACTGAGGCACTGTTTCTCCCTTCTCCTGCTTAATCTCTCGGAACTTGGTCCGGAATCCTTCTTCAGTGAGCTGGTATCTCCGAAGGATGGCATTCTTCAGCTCACTGTAGTCGTTAAGAAGTGCAGGAGGCATACTGGTATAAGCCTCGAGGGCTTTACCTGACAACAAAGGGCTCAAGCACATAGCCCATGTGTCTTCTGGCCACATTTGACTGGAGGCAAAACGCTCGAACCTCTCCAAGTACGAGTCCAAGTCATCTGTGTTTTCATTGAAATGAGCGAGATGGGGGCGTGGGGCATGAATTGCTACCCCTGCACTCCCATCCCCTGAGCGCCGACATTCATTCTCCACATCGGCCCTTGCTCTGAGGAGCTCTAATTCTCTCTCGTGCCTCTGTTGTTCGAGCTCTCGCTCTGCCTCCCTTGCCTCCCTTGCTAATTGGGCTTCCCTCTCTCTCGCCTCATTTGCTAATTGAATCTCTCTCTCTTTCGCCTCATTTGCTAATTGAATCTCTCTCTCTTTCGCCTCATTACGTAAGGCAATCTCCTTGGCCTCACGTTTCTGCTCATCTTTAACGAACTTCTGAAGTTCGGCTCCCTCAAGGCTCATTTCCTTGCCTAATGATACCAGTTGGGCGAGGGGTGTAACAACATCCATTTTGATTTTTTCTTTCTATCTTCAACACTCGTCAGAAAGAATGAAGAAGGAAAAGAAAGAAAGAAAAAAAAAATATGGCAATTAATCCTAATTTACCTCTGTAATTTAACGTAGTTAAACGCCCCAATACTCTGAAACCTACCGCAGTTATAATGGCTATTAAGTATCCTCTTGGGGACTACTGTATTGCGATATTAAACCCTTGAACGGCATCAACTGACCGAACGCGTCAAAACCTAAACAGAACCGCCGTTAAAATAAAACAAAATTTCCATATAGCCATTTTTTACCTTTTAGAAATATCCTGGTAGCGCTCGCCAATCAATGTCAGGGGACACCTAAGGCCCCGTAAGGCCTGGGCTGACGTGGGGTTATTTAGTCCCGCTGATGAAGTTGCGGGAAAATTAGACCAACGTGGAGGGTCGGAATCCAAGTGTCGCGAACTCGGCGCAGAGAGCTGAGTTAGACCGACGCCGTGATTCCTTCTCTGCCAAATTGTCCTGAAATAGGTTCGATTTCCGTTAGGTGTGATTCCTAATCACTTCAGGCTGTATAATGGAAAGAATGATTTAAAGTAACAACGATTCTTTTATTTACACATAAAAATAAATCCGTTTCAATATTTCAACAATCAACAATTCAATTCTTTTCACAGAAAATGGGTCACTACGGTTAAATAATTCTAAAAAATCATATAGTCATTCTATAGCCCTGTACTGGCACTATAGTATACACACTGGAAATGTTACTACCGTGAGCTCGCCATAAGAGCTTCACAAATCTGAAATGTTATTACTGTGAGCTCGCCATAAGAGCTTCACCCGCTTAGGCTCAAATGTCAACGTCTGCGCGTAACTGTGCCTCTGGCTGTCGGAGGGTTCCGACCAGCAATGTTCGTCATCTATGAACCACCGTACTTCTGATTTGGGTCAGATATTGTCTACTCATACCTTATGTGCCTTTTGAAAGTCCTCCGTGAAAGTCCTATTGAAATATCCACCGTTCCTGGTTGAATTCACGATTCACAGATGCCCCTTTTTGTGCTAGGGCGAAATTGTCACTCACACCGATCTCCAGTCGGTATTACGATGTTCCGACAGCAAAATAAACTACTCAGAACGCAATCAGGCTGACGCTTCAAAGGGTTAATACGCACAATACAATTAACCTACACTTCTGACTATTGCAGGACGATACCTGCTACTCGACAATCTAAACTTTAACGTTCCACCTGGGATGTTCCTTCTCACGAATTCGGCCCCGTAGCCGCCTATCAACGTTAAGCTAAATCAATCATGGAATGCCCTCTCTGGCGATTCCAGCCGTTTCAGGGTCCTGTGATCGAAGGTACCCTTATGCCAGGAAACAGAGTCCGCCTGTCCTGGACTTCACCAACGCGTGTGTGACCCCAAGTGTGTGTCTAATGCTCTGCTCTTCCAGGTATATATACTTTTTACCCTAAACTGTCAGGTGGACCGACGCTCATCTGTCCACCTGTCAAAACGGTGGGAGATGACGTGTATCGAGGCAGAATCAATACAAGTTATCTCACGCGTGACTTTAACGGTGATTTGTTCCTGCCACGCATTGCTATAACTAATGATCGGGTGACGATACGACAGACATTTCTATCGTTTTAAAATCTCGTATCTTGATTGACCGTGACGATAAATGAGATTAGACCTTATCTAACATACCGTTTCTCCCCTGGGTCCCTGCGCTAAAGCTGGATATACACCACGTGTGTTTTTTTCTATGTCCAGCTTTACAGAGAAGTGAAATTCACGTGGGTTTTTCGCCTTGATGCGGAATATATTTTGAACTTACAATATCTTTAAATATGAGGCCCCTTGCCCCTATATTTAGGCTGGCTTTGCCCTGACACTCATGTCAATGACCGGTGTAACCAAATTACAGGTCATGACACACTGTGTTTTTTTCAAGCTTTCTTTTCAACTTTTGTTAAAATGATTCAACCTGGAAAGTTGTGGAGATTTGTATAGATTTTTGCTACTTAGTGGTAATCTACATACTGTGGTTTTACAGTTGTTTCTAGGCAAATCTTGGCTGCCTATGCAAGCAGCCTAGACTTGCTTAACCCTTTACCTAACGTAACGGCCAGGGCTGTTCTCAAAACTCGCCAATTAATTTTCATTATTTTTTCATTTTTTGTCTTGAAAACATAGGTTATGACCCTTCATTGGAACGAGCTCATCGAGCTCGTTCCAATGAGGGGTCATAACCTATGTTTTTGAGACAAAAAATGAAAATAATAGTTATTCAAGAATTTTTTTTTGCAAGTGTCGTCTGCTTTTCATGTTAGGTAAAGGGTTAAAAACAACTGAAAAGGTTTTTTTTAACTCTGAATTTACCCAGAGATACCCAGAGACTGTATGTTGGGGAACCTGTTTTGTTGTTGCAGTGATCAGTTGGCATAAGGCTTCATCAGGTTAACAATAATAAATATTCTGAGACACCCATACAGCCCAGAGAAATCAGGAAATAGCATTTCATAAGTCTGTTATATTGCAATGATCAGTTGGCATAAAGCTCCATAGGGTTACCGGTAATAGATATTCTGAGACACCCATACAGCCCAGAGAAACCAGTAAATGTCATTTCATAAATCCGTATTGCAAATTTTCTTCAGTGACGATGAAGTGCTGTCGACTTTGCAAGTCTGTGATGTCTCCAAAATAGACAAACCTAAAGGCCTGATCCAATGCATTTTAACCCATAAGAGGGCTGGAGATTTTTATACATTTTCGCTATACTTTGAAATTCTACCTCCAGTTGCTTTGTAGTTGTTTCTTATCAAGTCTTGGCTGCCTACAGAGAAAGCCAAGACTTGCTTAGAAACAACTGACAAAGTACTTAGAAAACAAGTTTTGAGTGTACCCAAACAATGCATGTTGGGGCACCTGTTCCTTTGCTTTAAAAAATGAATCATGTCAGAATTAAGCCTGTAAGGGTTAATGTTCTTCGTGATGAAAACCCACAGTGTCAATTTACTTCTCCCTTGTCACTGTGAAAGCCACACAGTGGTATAGCCACCTAAGATTCTTTTGAAGACTCAATCTGCCACTCAACTATTCACAGGTACACCTTTAGGTGTGGGGTGCATTTGTTACAGACACCAAATATTTTGTTTGGACACATTTTGTTACTTTTTATTGCATTACTAACTATAAGAACTCTCAAAGAAGGTAGTAAAATTTTGCCTTAAGTATTGTTACACTTATTGCTATACTAATGCTAATAATTTATCACTGTAGACTAAACCAAGTAACAGATCGTTATAACTCCGCTGGGAGGTTATTTACTATGGGTTCTAGATATAGATACAGGTAAGTCTACTAACAATTGTGGGTGTAGTTACTTTTTTTTAGCTTTCATTTGGAGAAGACTCTTTGCAAGGTTCTTGTTGCTTTTGAAGGTGAATATTCTGCAAAAAGACGTTTTGCTTGACACAATTAACAAATTGTATTTGCAGTACTGTTCTTATGTTTCTTATCCAATTGGTCCCTCCTAAATGGATTTTGCATGATAGAATAACTCTATTAATTCCATATAACTTATTAACTCCAAACCATTTGTCATACCTTTAGTACAAATTTGACCTGTTTTTTTTGTTGGGGTTTAATGACACTTTTGACAGCCAGGGTCAGCTCGTCTCAGACAGTTTTATGGGTGAAGGAAGCCGGAATACCCAGAGGGAACTACCAAGTTATGGTGAACAACTTTCAGACTCTGCACAGCAGGGTTAGCATTGGTTGAAGAGAAGTGCACCACCAATGGGCAGTATGCCTTAGTACATGGCACCACCTTGCCCCCACGATTTGATCTGTTGAATACAGATGTTATACGGTAGAACCCAATCAACTGAGTGTCCAGTTTTCCAGTGAATAGCATTTAGTTAACAGGAGTATTCAAATAACAGGGAGTTGGTCACTCTACTGTATTCTAGAGATAAACTGAGTTCTGCTTCACCAGTGAATAGGACCCAGAATTTAGTGCCTGGGGTGGAAGTACTCTAAGGTGCGCTGCATAAGTAAAACTCTTGTGTATATTTTTATACTGTACCAATGACCCAGACATAGCTGGTGCTAACTCTTAAAAATCTTGGGCCAAACACAAATTTTGCCCCCCAATCCCCAAAATTTGCATCTAAAACCAAAGAAATCATGTCCTGAATGGCCCTCCATACTTGACCTCTACTGCGCATGCGCAGTGTCAAGGACGTCCCGAAATTGGCGCCATTAATCATTCTCTGTTTGGCCCTTCATCAGTTAACATCTGACTGATCTTTGTGCTTATAAATCTCAGTTTAAATGATGCCAGACACATAAATATTAGAGAAATGGTGGTTCTAAGGAGGATATAGAAGGAGGAGAGGAAAAATGAGTGACAGAAAATAATCAGGGCCGTAACTTAAATTTTTTAATGAAATTGTGTTAAGTTACCTATTTTCGAGGCAACGGCCTGTTGTGATCATTCTTGCTATAAAGTTACACTGCTTGTTCAGTGTTTTCCTCTCTCCCTTTCCTTTAAGTCCCCCCTTGCTATTCTCCCATGCTTTTGGCATATTTTCTGTAATATTATTACTAAATTTTCTTGGGAGTTTTAGCTGGATAACAGAATGAATTCTGTTCTTTTCCCCATGTTTACGTCTTCATCCTTGGGTGTTTAGGCATTGTGTTCTGCATCTACCATCTGATGTTCTGTAGTTTCTTCCCTGGAAGTCTCTGTTTTGCATCAGATAGTGTATTATTGGTAACTGATTTTGTGCCAGGGTTATCAGTGCCTGGAGTCATGTTTCTGGTGTTTTTACACTTGTTGTTTACATTGACAACAGCCTCTGTGTGAGGGGGATTTCTTGAAAATAATATCTTGATGTTAGTTTAATCATATCTAGATACATTATTATTATTCGTAAGTGTTGCATTAAATTTTTTAAAATATTTTTAAAATGTTTGTCCACACTTAGGCTTGGGATCCATTGGGGCTCAATGTTACTTTTCAGAAACTTGGGCTTTTCTGAAAAAATATTTTTTCAGAAAATTATTTTGATTTCAATTATTTTTTCTATGTTAATGGATCATGTTATTATGTATTTTGATTTGCAGGGGTTGGTGCGAGTACTAGGACTTTGTTTTCTTTTCACAATGAAAGGATATTGTTCAATTGGATTAAGAGGAAATCTTCCTCTGACTTTCATAATCATTGCATAAATGTAGTCAGTGTACTCGCACTAACTCCTGTTCAGTATGTGTTATTTTCGATGACAACATGGGAAGCGTGTGTCACAGTATGTTAGTGGGGAAATGGCCATGCCGGTCCTTTCCCCGCAGGGTCACTCTAGTTTATCAATCTCTATTTCAGACGATCAAGAACAGGGTGATGTATCCGTGATGTCTTCCAAAAGTGTGCCTCCGTCGTCACAATTAATGAAGAGCTAGCTGAAAAGTGCTCATGGAAATACGTCAATTGCCTAAGAGGTCCCTAGTAGGATCGACGGCCTTTGACGTCCGCTAGCTCGCCCGGTGTAGCGTCCATTCATCGAATGGTTCGGCAGCCGGGTTCGTCCGTTGCGGTCTAGAAAGGAGTTTTGGGTGATGCGAGCACTATAAAACAACCAAGTGCACGACCAGTGACGGCGGATTAGAGGAGAGAACGGAGGAAGCCTATTAGTCCGGTTCATAGCTTGTCCAGGCCCATCCGGGCTGCGAGCGAGAGAGGCCCCTCTCTCGTACAACAACATCTGGCCCCAGATGTTGTGGTACAAAATGTTTCGCATTCGGAGCATATGTCCGCCGCTCGGGACGCTCCGTTATATAGACAGTCCGGAGAGACTGTCAATAAGGCTTCCTCATTCTCATGGCAGCGCACACGACCGCACCTTGGCTACGTGACCTCCGATATCCAGTCAACTATGCCAATCAGAGAATACGCGGCGACCAAGTCACGCCATCCGGTAGCCAGGGACACGAGGCCTGTAGACTCCGGACGTTCGCATAGGAAGAGTATGCAGGAGTCAACGTACACGGAGCTTCCAGCGGCAAAGCATCGTAAGACCGCTACTGCACAGGCCTCAGTGACGGACGTGCTATCCCGAATAGCACAACTTATCGCAGCATCCCAGCAACGACTGTATCTCTGTCGCATCATGTAATATCCGACGACGCTGGGTCGGGACGCTCCGCTGAAGCATCAGGTACGGACGTCCGAAAACTTCATATGGTCCGACAGGATGGCGAAAGCGATTCGGAAGATTTCGAGCTTTCCCTTTTGGAACAACATAAGCTGCTGTATGTGTCATCTGGCTTTATCTTCTAGAGGTTCTTTCGTCGGACCACAATGCTGCGATGCCGGATAAGAAACTGATAGTGTCGGTGGACACAAAAATTTTTGGATTGGTTTAGGGACATCGTCCCTCAGTTCCGACACAGTCCAATAATGTCACAGGAACTTTCGAATTATTGAACGATGCTATTTATATATATATGCTTGCTATTAACGAGCAAGTCTGGTTTCTTGTTCGCAAAGTTACTGAGATGTCTTTCAAAAGTGTGCCTCTGTCGTCATAGTTGAATGATGAGCTAGCGGCAATAAGTGCTCATGGAATACGTCAATCGCCTAAGAGGTTCCTAGTAGGATCGACGGCGTTGACATTCGCTAGCTCACCCGGTGTAGCGTCCATTCATCGAATGGTTCGGCAGTCGGGTCCGTTGCGGTCCAGGAAGGAGATTTGGGTGATGCGAGCACTATAATATACAATAGTACACACCCAGTGACGACGGATTAGAGGAGAGATCGGAGGAAGCCTATTAGTCTGGTTCCTAGCTCGTCCAGGTCCGTCCGGGCTGTGAGCGAGAGAGGTCCCTCTCTCGTACAACAACATCTGGGACCGGATGTTGTGGTACAAACGTTCCGCATTCGGAGCATATGTCCGCCGCTCGGGACGCTCCGTTATATAGACAGTCCGAGAGACTGTCGATAATGCTTCCTCATCCGCACGGCAGCGCACACGGCCGCAACTTGGCTACGTGACCTCGAGTATCCTGCCAGCTTCGTCATTCAGTGATTCCACGGCGAACAGGTCACGCCATCCGGTAGCCAAGGGACACGAGGCCTGTACACTCCGGTCGCTCGCATAATAGAAGTATACTCAGGGTAACGAACACAGAGCTTCCAGCGGCAAAGCATCGTAAGACCGCTTCTCCACACGCCTCAGTGACGGACGTGCTATCCAAAATAGCACAGCTTATCGCAGCATTCCAGCAAATGACAGAATCTCTGTCGGCTGAGGAATAATCCGACGACACTGGGTCGGTTCGCTCCGCTGATGCATCAGGTACGGACGACCGAACACTTCATAGGGTCTGACAGGATGGCGAAAGGGATTCGGACGATTTCGAGCGTTCTCTTTCGGAACAACAGAAGATGCCATACATTTCTTCCGGCATTATCTTCCAGAGGTTGTTCCATCGGACTAGAATGCTGTGATGCTGGATAAGAGACTAATAGCGTCATTGGACACAGAGTTTTTGATCGGTTCAGGGACATCGTCCCTGAGTTGTCGACACAGTCCAATAATGTCACTAGAACTTTCGAATTATTGAACGACGCTATATATATATAAGCTTGCTACCAAAACACACTAGTCTAGTTTCTTGTCCACAAATGCTCTAATCTGCCTTTCATCAATTCTAGGAATAATTTGAAATGGCAGGACAGGGCATACTGAGAGTTCCTCTGCGTCTAGACGACAAGGCTGAAGACAGGGTATTGTCTTTTTCACCGTCTATGTCAATTCCAACCACGATGTTGGAAACGACAATGATGTCTAACAGACTTAACTTAGACGCTTTATCATATGTAGACCACCTTACTGAGGCGTTATCATTACGTCTTCAAGAGAAAGAATTCCAGGATATGATTCTTAATGAGATTTCTTTCAAGGGCAGTAGTTTTCTACGTATAACTCCGCCCTTCAGTGGCAACCTGGAGTTGGGTAGACGTGATGCAGCCCTAGCTACATCCACGCGCGTGGATAGTAAGGTGAAGAACTCTCTCAGAGTCGCTTCGGTCTCGGAGAAGCTTCTCTTCAACGGCAACCTTTCAGCAATCTATGAATTGCTCGATATACATGTTCTCTTGTCAATCAAGTGTAACAAGAGATTCAGACTTGGGCAAACATTCAGTGGTTGACTCAGAGAGTTTCACTGTAGTTGCCGGATCCGAGTTTTTCGATTATGACGGATGCCAGTCAAACAGGTTGGGGCACAATATTGATCCCAACGGATTCGAAGTGCCAGGGTCTTTGGGTTCAGCTGTTTTTAGGCAAGCACTTAACTTCCAAGAAATGATATTATTTTGGCTTGCACTACGTCATTGGATGAACATTATTCAGAAACGCATGTCCAAATCATGTCCGATAATACGACAGTAGTTGCGTATATCCGGAACCAGGGAGGCACTCATTCGGTTCCGTTATTGAATTTAATGGAAAGAATCCTTCTGTTTGTTATAGAACACCAAGTTCTGTTTCGGTCCGTCATATTCTGGGTCGTTGGATTGTATTAGCAGACTCCCTTTCACGTAAGGGTCGATTGTTGCCGTCAGAATGGACTCTCAACAAACAAGGTATTCAATCAGATTTGCTAGCAATGGGAGTGCCCAGTGATAAATTTATTTGCGACACAACTCCCCAATCAATTGCAGACGTATGTGTCACCGTGTCCGGATCCCCGAGCATATGTAGTTAACGCTCTATCGATCTAGTAGGATGGGATGATAGGATATGCGTATCCTCCAGCGCTGTTGATTCAGCAAGTATTGCTAGGATTATACATTCACAATACAATTCTGTTGGTAGCATCTCTGTCTCCACAGAGACCGTGGATAAATTTACTTAGGTGTCTGCTGTGGGACTTACCGCAAAAACTTCCTCCATGAGAGGATCTTTTTTCGCTGGGGAAATCGTGTCAACTTCATCACAACCCGCAAGGTCTCAACCTTCACGTATTCCGTTGTGCGGTCCTTCTTGCATGGCAAGCATTGTACAGGACGAGCAGTGGACGCGATTTCTAACTGTAGGAGGACCTCCCCTTCGCTATACTATGCGGCTATAGTGGAGGGTCTTCCGTCGTTGGTGTAGGGATCTTTATGTTGATATTTTTGATCCCTCCATACCAGACATTGCTAACTTTCTAGTATACTTGTTTGACGAGATCAGCTGCAGCCAGTTACTATTAAAGGTTATAGGTCTATGTTATCTGATACCTATGCACACCATGATAGTTTACAATTGAGCCTAATGTCTCTTTATCTAAGTTAGTTTGAAGCTTTTCGATAAATAGACCTAGAATCCTTAGATTAATTCCTATACGGAATTTAGTTTGGGTTCTTATTAAACTAAAGCAACCATTTGAACCTCTTGAGACAGTAGTTTCAAATTCTGGCCTTTTAAGACAACAATTCTCTTAGTCTTCTCTTCTGCTGAAGAGTCAGTGAGCTTCATGCACTATCGGTGGACGATTCTCACTTTCGTAGTATCGGAAACTCTATTACCTTTACTACTAATGTTGGACTTTTGGTTAAGAATCAGGCTCCTAATAAATTTCCGGAACCTATTGTTTTTAAGGTCCTTCCATCTTCGAACGGGCATAGGCCTTTACTCTGTCCGGCTAGACCTTTATGTATTTATTAACAGATCTCAGTTTATCTGTAAGGACGTAAAGCTTCTTCTGGCTCTGATGCCTAATAGAAAGGTCATTACGGTCCATTTTACTGCTAAATGCATTCAATTAACTATCGGTACTGCTTAGGATCATCTATCCTTAACTCAGCAGTCTGTGCTTAAGATTTCGGCTCATGAAGTAAGAGCTCTTCTACGCCTTGGGCTTACGTAAATAGTGTTGCTATTATAGATTTAAAGAAGGCTGCATATTGGTCTCAGCCATCCACATTCACAAATTTTTATCTCAGAAATATCGAGTCCATTTCTGGAGGCCTGCATTGTTTAGGTCCATTATCGGCTGGTCAGAATGTCGATCACTTAACAATTGCTATGTAGGCTTTATGTTCCGGCAGTGACTCCGTCCTGCTGCCCTCTTCGCTCTGGGCTATTTGACCCAGGGAAAGGGGGGGGGGGGGGGGAGGGTGTTCCCTTGGGTACCTGTTTTATTATGAAAACAAGGGGATACCTCCTCCGGAGTCAGTAATTCTGAGCTGTTACTGGGATGGTTTTAAAGTGAAAAGTTATGTTTTAAAAATTCTTTCATGTCATAGTTTTAAAGTGTAGCATTTGAATATGTCACGTGTCAAACAGGCGTTATTATACTATCCTCGGGAACTTTTAAAAGAGTATAAAGAGTCTCAATTCTCTGGACTAACTTTATTTATTGGCTTACTTTAAAATAATTAGTATAAGAATTATACTGGATATTAATAGAGAATATGGATGTTATGATGCTCAATTATAGAAGGTATTGTGTCTTTCTAATTTATCATAAATAAGAAAGATACATATGTAAAGCCTAATACTCCTTTTCTCCTCGAGGGGATGACTCTATTTTATATAGTTGAGCTTATTGGATTTTCCTCTATGTCCTGGGCCCTCCAGCCTTTTTACTATTCAGCTATGTCTGGGTCATTGGTACAGTATAAAAATGTTAAAAAATTTATAGTAATTTATATATTTTTTATACTTATCAATGACCCAGACGGGGATGGCCCTCCCAGGAGTTGGGAACTCATACCTCCCCGCTGAGGACATAGCGCTTACCAGGCACTGATTGTAAGAATGATTAATGGCGCCAATTTCGGGACGTCCTTGACACTGCGCATGCGCAGTAGAGGTGAAGTATGGAGGGCCATTCAGGACATGATTTCTAAATCAACCTACTCACAATTGTTTACTATAGGCTTGCACTACAGTGGAAGTCCCTAACTCGGATAAAATACTCTCTATTTTTGTCTTTCCCAAGCAAGTTGGGAAAGAAAAGTGGTGCAAAAGCACCAATAAAAATAAGCCAAAACTGGGTCGAGTGCAACCGGCGCAGACCCAGTACGGGACGCTCTCTCCCAAGTACAACTCCACGACTTCCGTTGCCAGTGCGCATATACCGTCTCTAAAGACTCATTCTTTTTAAAATCCGCTTCGTGTCGAGATGTTTTTGCACGCTTATCAGTGTTCCACCAGCTCGATGTTTGATGATTCCTGATTCATTATACCACAGTGTATCCTTTGTATTCTCAGGAACAGTGTTTTATATATTCTCTTTTCTATTATATGTCCATAATGTATATTTATTTGCTCTCTCTCGAGTCGCGCGCGAATTTCGCGTGCCATGCGGTTCGGACTTAGATTTTTTCACAATTATTGTTAATGCTTTTTTTGCAAAATTTTCTAATTGTGTTAGAGTTAGGTGTCAACGGGGTACCACTCCTGCAGTGTTTCTCCTTTCTTTTGAGAGTAGTCTTCCTGTTGAGTGGTTCCCGGTCGACCTTCTGGGGTCTTTGTTTCTGTCACCTTTCTCTCTTCTTTGGGGGTGTTCTGTTTTCTCATCTCACCTTCTCTGCTCCTCTCACCTCTATCATGCCCAGGACAATTCCCTGTGGGCAATGTCTGCTGCCAAAGCATGTGGACGATGTACATTCGTCTTGTTCCTTCTTTAATGGGTGTTCGGCCGAGCGGCCGTGTGGTGTCTGTGGAACATGATCTTCCACCTTCTGGGCGTCAGTAAACCGTGTCGTTCGTTCTCGTGGCCGTGCCTCCCGCTCCCGCGGGAAAGGAGAACGTGGTCGTTCGGGGCCTCCCGAGTCGACTTTTTCTGGTGAGAGTTATTCCTCCTCCGTGGGGGATGTGCAGTCTTTTCCTGTGGTGGATACTGCGGGAGCCGTTGAGTGTTCTGGTGTAGAGATGCCTGGTTCCGGGACTACGGTCCCCCTCCAGTCGACATCTGAGGCTGTCACTAGGGTTGTGACTCCCCCTTCGGAGCCGAGCCGGTGTGCTCTCTCCACTATTTCACCAGCCTCAACGACTCTCGACGTATCTACTACTGCTGCTGGCCCGTCTGCTTCGTTATGTGTTTCAGCCGGCCTCGGCTTTTCGCTGCAGGGGACTGCAGGACTGTCCGATACTGTAGACGTGGGATATCGGCCTCAGCCTTCCCTGACTTCAACTCGGCGAAGTCGGAAGGGTCTGCCGGCCGAGCCCATCGCTGTGGTCTCTTCGCCGTCGAGCACCACAGTTGTGTCTTTGGATTTGGATGTTCGTAGTGGAAACACTATGAACTCCGTGGTGTTTCCGTCTACTCACTCTGGTCACACGACCAGTTTTGGGGGACCAACGCCTTTTGTGCAGCCTGGACCTTCTGCCCCGCAGAGGTCCGCGGTGACTCTCATGAGTTCTCGCAATATTGATCCTCGGGGTGCATCGTACCCCTATACACGTCTGCCTTCAGATGTTTCGGCTGCCGCCCGTCGTCCCGCGTCGGGTGTTTTGGAGGATCGTGACCCTTCGCTGGTTAAGAGGGTCAGAGGTGAAGCCACTTTGCCGGTTCGCTCCCCTGTCGAACCGGTCGGTACAGGCAGTGAGCTTAGGGAGGCCCTCTCCTTACTCACTCAGGTTCTTTCTAAGAGCCTTCCTGTTGCTTCCAGCGAGGCTATGGGTGGTTTCCAGGCGCCTCCTATGGCGCCGCCTCCCGGGATTGGAAACAGGCCGGTTTCCGATTCCTCTGGTGTCCCGACACCATGAGAGGCGTCGGCTGGTTTGCCCACGATGGGCTATGTGTCTTCCGCCTCTGGGGAGGAGTCCGACATGCTTGAGGTCGAGGGCCAGCAGTCTTCGGACTTGGGGGCGGCTCTTGACTTTGTGTTTGGGTTTCTGCCTGAGCTCAAACCTGCTAACCAGCCGACAGTGTCATCCTGGCCGCGATCATCGGTCGCGCGCCTACAGCCTATGGAGCAACCTGCTTCTGGGCGCCTTTGACCGTGCCAGTCGGTACAGGTGGTTGAGGCGTTTTCAGCATTGGATGCTAAGCTGAATTCCAAGGCTTTGAAGACTTCGTTCTTCACCAGGGTTGACACCTTTTTGCCTCCTGTGCGTTATCGTTCCTACGATTCCGCCAATCCGTCAGTCTGCCAGGCTTTGACGGTTCTGGATCAGGACTCCACTTCCCTCGGCTTTCCAAACCCAAGTCTGCCGTCATTCCAATGACGACTCTGGAGTCCACGTTGGGCTTATCTAGAGAGATGCTTGGCATGCTTTCTCTCTCAGATCACGTTGTCTCAGCTTTGGCTGCTTATCTGCCTCCAGATAAGTTTGACGAGGTACAGGCTCCTTTGCGTGTGCTGTCCAAGGCGCTTATGCACCTTACTCACACGCATGCCTGTAACACGGCCAATTTGGAATTAGTTCGAAGGGACGCTGTGCTGGACACAGGACGATCCCTTCCCGAGGAGCAGCGTGCTACTCTTCGATCTGCTTCTTTGGCAGGTCCGCAACTTTTCCATGGTTCCGTGTCGACGGTCCGGGATGACGTCCTACGTCATTCCAAAGATCAGCTGCTGTTTCGTCAGCTTGATCAGCCTTCTCGGGGAGGCAAGGGCCGTTCCAAGCCTAACAAGTACCCTTCTGCTTCCTCTGTGAAGCAAAAGGCTGGTCCTTCTGCCGCCGCCTCTACTTCTTACTCACGGGGTAAAGGTAGGGGTCGGCAGAATCGAGGGAAGTCTCAGGATTCTTCATTTAGCAGAGGAGGTGGTTTCTCCTCTCGCGGGCCTCGTCGGGGCTCGAAATGAAGGTCGTCACCTCGACTCGTCCCAGATTGGAGGAAGGATAGCAGAGTTCGCAGACCATTGGACCACCATCACATCCGATCCATGGGTGTTAGATGTTGTTCGGTCCGGGCTGCGCATATCCTTCCGACGGCACCCCACTCTGTCAAGGGTGCCTCTTCCAACCACAGTTCCTTCAGACGTTTTACGTCGGGAACTTTTGTCCACGGAGATTGCCAATCTCCTGGCAAAGGGGGCGATCGAGGTCGTCAAGAACGTTCAGTCAGTGGGTTTCTATTCCCGCCTGTTCTTGGTGCCGAAGAAGGACGGCCGACTCCGACTGGTTATCGATCTGAGTATCCTGAACCAGTCTATCATTGTTCCCAAGTTCAGCATGGAGACTTTCAGGTCGGTCCGCCAATCAATTCACCAGGGAGATTTCGCAGCCAGCATCGACCTGCAAGACGCTTACTTCCACGTTCCGATGCATCGGGCGTCACGGAAGTATCTCAGGTTCGCTTTTCTGGGGCGAGTTTACCAGTTCAAGGCCATGCCTTTCGGCCTCAACCTGGCTCCTTGGGCGTTCACCAGACTGATGTCGCATGTAATAGCGTTCCAACGCACACAGTCCAGGGTGACTACTTCGACATATCTGGACGATATCCTCCAGAGGCATTCCAATGCTGCCTTACTGGAATCGGATGTCGCCACTCTGTTGAGCTTGCTCACGTCGCTAGGATTCAGAGTCAACGAGGAGAAGTCGGACCTGGTCCCTTCTCAGTCGTTTTGTCATCTGGGGATGTCTTTCCAAACCAAATTCAATTTGGTGGCTGTTCCCCAGGCAAGGCTGTGATTCTCTCAGCTTTTGCTCTGACTCTGTCCCAGTCCAGGTCCGCGACTGCTCGGAGTTTTCTCCGGCTGATCGGTCTCTGCGGTTCGGTGACGGATCTCATTCCTCTAGGTCGGCTGCGTGTCAGACCTCTCCAACACTTTCTGCTCAGTCGTTGGAGACCGAATGTAGATTCTCTGGATCAGGTGCTTCCGTTTCCGGACTCTCTGTATCCTCACCTTCTTCCCTGGACAGATGTTCAGTGGATTACGCAGGGTGTTCCGTTGGACTTACCCACGTCCGATCGCGTTCTGACGGCAGATGCCAGCGATCTCGGATGGGGTGCGACGTTGGATCCTCTCGGTCTTTCCCTACACGGGATGTGGGACCAGGATCAAGCAGCTCTACACATCAACCAGAAGGAGCTTCTTGCTCTTCTTCTGAGTTTCAGGCAGTGGATCCCTCACCTGTCGAATCGCCAGGTCCTTCTACTATCCGACAATTCGACAGTGGTTGCTTACATTCGGAACCAGGGCGGCACGCACTCGCTTCCGATGTACGAGTTAGCTCGGGATCTTTTACTGCTCGCTCAGGATGTTCACGCCGGAGTGGTTGTTCGTCACATTCCCGGTCGTCTGAACGTCCTAGCCGACTCCCTGTCCCGACAGGGCAGGGTTATTTCCACCGAGTGGATGCTTCACAGGGCAGTGTTCCAGTCGCTTTGCGATCTCTGGGGACGTCCCCACATCAACCTCTTTGCGACTCGTTGGAACCATCAGGTGGACACTTTCGTGTCCCCGTGTCCAGATCCTCTGGCTTTTGCCGTGGACGCTCTGTCACTCGATTGGAACGGTCTAGTCGGCTACGCCTTCCCGTCGGTTCCGATTCTTCCTCAGGTTCTCGCCAAAATTCGAACCTGCAGTTGTCGAATCATTCTGATCGCTCCCCTGTCGCCTCAGCGGGTGTGGATCAATCAGCTCCGCTCGCTGATGGCGGCGGTTCCGGCACATCTCCCGCCACGTCGCGACCTTCTTTGTCAAGGTTGCCCGAGGAGGTTTCACGTCGACCCGACTTCATTGTGCCTTCACGCATATCTTTTGTCAGGTCCTGTCTCCTCCGTAGAGGTTTTTCGAGACGAGCAGTGGAGTGCATTTCTTCTTCAAGGAGGCACTCCACTGGTTTAGCTTATGCAGCTAAATGGAAGGTCTTCTGTCGATGGTGTGCTGATCACTCTGTTGATTATGCCAATCCTTCGATTTCACAGATTGCGGAGTTTCTGGTATATCTGTTTGATTCTCGGGGTCTCCAGCCTGTTACCATCAAGGGTTACAGGTCTATGCTTTCAGAGACTTTTTCTTATGTGGGGAAGCGTCGCATCGGCACTAATCCTTACCTCTCCAAGCTTGTTCGGCACTTTTCTTTGAAAAGGCCTCGGACTTTGCAGCTTACTCCACGATGGAATCTTTCGTGGGTGCTGCTTTGCTTGGGGGGGGGGGGGGGGAGGGGGGGGGCGCCGTTCGAACCTTTATCCCAGGTGGATATGCATTTTCTCACATATAAGACGGCTTTTCTGATGGCATTTGCTTCGGCCAGACGGGTTAGTGAGCTTCACGCCCTCTCGGTTGACCCGGCCTTTTTTAGGAGCTCTCCCAACAGTGTTACTTTTACCACTGATTGCTCCTTTTTGGCTAAGAATCAGTTACCAGATACTACTCCTCCTCCTATCTGTATCAGGGCTCTTCCCTCTGTTGAGGTTACTCGCCCTTTGCTCTGTCCGGTCCGTGCTATTCGCATTTATCTTGATCGGACACGCTTCATACGGAAGGGCAGAAAACGTTTTTTTTTCTGTGTCTCATTCCGGGTCGACAGAAGATCTCTCCTCAATCCATTTCTCGATGGATTTGTCTTGCTATTCGTACGGCTTATAGTCGTTTAGCAGCTGGCGATTGTATTACCAATCGTATTTCTGCCCACGAGGTGTGGGCACTGTCTACCTCTTGGGCTTATTCTAACTTCGTCAAGTTGTCGGATGTTATGCAGGCAGCCTACTGGAGAAATGCTTCTACTTTCTCCACCTTTTATTTACGCCAGTTGCAGGAGCAGTCGGAGGACCTTTTTGCCCTGGGTCCTCTTTCTTCTGCTCAGGCTGTTGTCTGCCATAGCCATTAGGCTTCTTGAAGGTCAGTTTCAGCCTTGTGCTGTTACTGTCCTTTTTCTGTCTGTGTGTCACACAGGCTCATATGTCTCTTTTCATTGTCCTTTACCAATGATTGCGACATTATGGTTGATAAGCCTCGGGACCTCTTCCTTCTACTTCACGGTTCCAGTGCACTAGGGTTATGTGGGGGTTGGTTATGCGATTCCCTCCAGCCATTTGTCTATTCAGCCTGTAGTAAACAATTGTGAGTTGGTTGATAAGAAATCTAAATTTTATAGTAAATTTCCTTTCTTATTATACCTACCACAATTGTTTACATGGAGGCCCTCCCGTCTTCTTTACGGGTAAAGAATCTTTCCTCCCCGCTGATCACATAACTCTAACGTTTACGGATTCAAAAAGAATGAGTCTTTAGAGACGGTATATGCGCACTGGCAACGGAAGTCGTGGAGTTGTACTTGGGAGAGAGCGTCCCGTACTGGGTCTGCGCCGGTTGCACTCGACCCAGTTTTGGCTTATTTTTATTGGTGCTTTTGCACCACTTTTCTTTCCCAACTTGCTTGGGAAAGACAAAAATAGAGAGTATTTTATCCGAGTTAGGGACTTCCACTGTAGTGCAAGCCTGTAGTAAACAATTGTGGTAGGTATAATAAGAAAGGAAATTTACTATAAAATTTAGATTTCTTTGGTTTTAGATGCAAATTTTGGGGATTGGGGGGCAAAATTTGTGTTTGGCCCTAGATTTTTAAGAGTTAGCACCAGCTATGTCTGGGTCATTGGTAAGTATAAAAAATATATAAATTACTATAAATTTTTTAACTTTCAAAATATTTTTCAGCAAATCTAGTCCTGGCTACCATGAAACAGCCATGACCATAGATTTGATGAAAAATTCACATGAATTTAACTCAAAAAAATTGTCAATGCTTTGTTCCACTTCTTTTTTTTTTTAAGCTTATATGTTTTACAAGTATTGACGAGCAAATTACGCAACTTACATCATATATCCACATCTTTGGTACTGCTTCATGTAGTAACCATTCCTGAAAAGTTTAGTTCCAAATTATTCCTAGCTACATTATCAGGGATGTAAGTGGTGATCCCTGATTATCTGTTGCAGTACTGCTTTGTCCAGTAACTGTTCTTGAAAATTAATCTGTTTTTGAAATGCATGTGCATTCTAGGCCGTGTGTTTGTTATTTTTTTTAGTTTGCTCTGTAAAATGAGCATTTTAATTTAAATTTTGCCAGTTGGCAAAATGAACATTGCATTGCATTAAAAACATTCAAGTGGTAGTGGTTGAAGGTGAAGGTAATTTCCGGCAGCTATCTATTTTACGATGTGAGGAAGATAAATATTCTAGAAAAAGTGCTATTAACTGGTTGAGTGCTAGATTATTTTTGGAAGTTAGAATTTGTTCATATAGATTTGAAATATTAAAAATTATTGGAGAGTGCCTTAAGGCACTCTCCAATAATTTTTAATAATGCAAAACTATATGAACACAATTGTATTTGCTTATGACTGAATAGGAAATTTGTGTAAAGAATATGAAGACTTTAGTATGGTACCCTCATGTTTCTTGAAAGCCATGATAGTGGCTTCCAGCACTCAACCAGTTAAAATTTAAGTATGAGTAACAAATCACAGTTTACTCCTCAACTTCCTGTGTCCATGTGCTGTGCTGTGAGAATGTCGCAGATGTACTTATGACCATTGAGATTCCCACGTACAGTCACCATATCAAGTTTACAATCATGAGAGAGGCATACCCAGATCACAAGGAACAGTAGGTCTGATGTTCCTGAGCGCATAAACAGTATTTCTATGCCTCCACACTCTCATGCGACCATCTGTGATGTGAAGCAGGAACCTACATGCATCTGACCAATGTTGTGCCATACACCATTCCAAATGTCATCTTTGATGCAGATCATACAGATGACCCTTCTGGACCTCATACCCAGGGCTTTGAAACGGTTTCGGACAGTTCTGTTGCACAAACACCTGTTGGGGAGCCAACAGCATTTCAAAACCCCACTTGAAGCTAAGGGTTTACACCTAACGAGGCATGTCAGCCTCAGATCTTCCTGAGGGGATGTCTTTTGGGGTTGTCCAGCCCTTGGTCGGTCCTGAACATCGTTGGTTTGTTGATGTTTTTGACAAGTCTGCTGATGACAGAATGATTATAGCCAAGTTGTCTTCCAATAGCTTTGAATAATATGCCTGTTGCGTGCATGCGAATGATTTGCCATCTTAGTGCCTCTGTCAGTCTCCCCCTTGCCATGTCAACCTTTATTGATAAAAGAAGTGACAAATTTTCTTGTTTTATACCCAGATATTGCATGTGGATGATAGTGCTGTTTGTGACATTCGTGGGTAGCATGCTTCACGTGGACGAGGGGATGTGTTTGGTGTACACTATCAATCAGAAACATCATGTTTCACTTGATAAAATGTACTGCAAGACATAGCAATCATTAAAACATAACAATCAGTAACTGAAACTTCACTGTCATGAAACATTTCAGGGGGTGCTTAATTAGGTTCCAGGAGTATATGTTATCAGTCCTTGCCTTCAGGAACCCTGGTACAACTAAATGCAACTTGAGCTGGGAGAGGGGTGTATTGACTTATTACGAGTGAAAATGTTAATATTTCTTCACATCACCCTCAGAAATTTGCTTTTTGTGGGTGATAGGGTTGATACCATTATATTCTTGAATAGAATAATTATTTTGGTTAAAATTGTATGATATACATAAGCAAATGAAATAAGAACATGAAACTTTTAACTTGGATTATATATATATATGCCCAGTTTGGGTTCCCAACCAATGGAATTACCACATTTCCTTGAGCATGTAAATTCACCACAGAATTTTTACTACTAGTGTTTATAGAAGCATTTGAATGGTATGATATTGTCACATCAAAATGAGAAGGTAATTTTCCTGTAAGCCTAAATGACACAACTTGTATCACAATCAAAGGGGTGGGGGGAGCAGAGTAGGTGCAATTTCAAAGAATAATAGATTAAAAAATGAGGGATTTTTACATTTTATCAGTACCATGTGAACTGATTAACAAACTACTGTATGCTAACAGAATATTAATTTCGTATATTGATGATTCGCTTTTTTTGGACTTGCATTTTGCTTTTGAATAATTTAACTCTTTACACGCTATTGGCAGATTTTCCTGCCAAGTGTAAAAGCCCTGTTACACTTCTGAGGTATAGTTCTGAATCTTGTTAACAAATACATCGCCACAAATAGCAATAATCCTCATATTACCGATTTCTTAAAGTTTAGACTCTTTTGAATTTATCATCAAATGAAGCCATGGGAAATGTACAGCAGCATCAGTGACTTGACTTGATGAAAAATCTAAGCAACTACTCTGCAGTAAGAGTTAAATTACAGCTGTGACTGTGTTATTTAGTGTTATAAGGCCCAGAACAAAGCCAACAGTTATGCTCAATTCACAGGTGTGGTAAATATTGCTCACCTGGAACATTTTTAACCCTTTACCCAACGAATCGCCCGCATCCGCCCGTGTAATATGCAAATTGAGCAGTTGAAAAAATTAAATTTTTCAAAATATTTCAACAAAACCATATCATGTGACCCCTCATTGGAACGAGCTCATTGAGCTCGTTCTAATGAGGGGTCACATGATATGGTTTTGTTGAAATTTTTTTGAAAAATTTAAAAAAATTATATTTAAAATAATAAATGTTGATATCGTCTGCGTTAGGTAAAGGGTTAAGCATGCAGCATGCCTGCACGGGGTGAGAATGTCTGATGTGTAAGATTAACACTTAACCTAACAAATCTGCCATATTCACCTCATAATTTTCAAATTTAGCATTTGAAACAAAATATATTTTTCAAAAGGTTCTGACAAAATCATATAATGTGACCCCCTCATTGGAACGAGCTCATTGAGCTCGTTCCAATGAGGGGTCATGTGATATAGTTTTGTTGAAATGTTTGGAAACATTTGAAATTGAAATAATTAAACTAACAAATTTTAATATCATGTGCATTTGGGTAAGGGATTCTTTTTAATTGCTACAATTTATCAGCATGTCGGTCATTGATACAGTGGAGCCCACTTAATTGGATATCTCTTAATTGTATATCCCTGTTAATCGAATATAATTTTCAAACACAAAACCATTTACCATACCTTCAGTACAAATTTGATCTGTTAATTGCACATGGGTTGTAGAGTAAACTCCTGTTAATTGTATATAAATTTTTGTAATATGTCGAAAAAATTACTGTGACACTCACCAAATTCCCCTTATTTATCAACCTTTTTGGCCTCACTACATCCAATACAGGCATTTATTCTATTATATCTTGTTTGACAGAGCTCTATGAGCTCTGTCAAACAAGATATAATAGAATAAATGCTCAGTTTACCCCCAGAAGACAGGAAACTGACCAAATTCCTGTTAATTGTATACTCCTGTTAAATGAATAATTTTCACTGGCAAAATGGATATTCAATTAAGAGGATTCTACTGTACTGTCATTACAAAGTCGGGGACTGGGCTTATTTGGGGGCGCGGTTGCATCGTGGTAACCAGTTCTCGTCAGATCACCGATGTTAAGTAACGTCGGGCACGGCTAGTAGTTGGATGGTTTGACCATTTCAGCAACTGATTCGCATTCCCACGTTGTGTCCTTGGGCAAGGCACTTAACCCTGATTGCCTACATGGGGGCACGATGACGCTGTGTACTAAGGCGTACTGCACGTCGAAGGTGTGCATGTCTTCTCTTTGCCAATTCTGAAAGACAAAAGAAGTCAGATTTCAAGATGATCATTGGTGAGAATAGAGTCTCAATAAGAACATTGTCTATATATAACTTATAAATATGAAGCGTAACAACGTATATTTTTTCTTCAAAACAAATATTTAAATTTTTTATTGCACTGCCTATACTGACCATAAAATCAACAAGAAAAGCATCGGAAAATGATTCCAATCCCCCTGCAAACAAAGATGTGAAACCAATCATCAGGCTCCATAAAAATTTACATGGATGATGTTTCATCACAGATAATTTGACATATCAGTACAGGCAGTGAAGATTGGATTACTTTTTAATTTTAAAAAACAATAATATAATAAATTTTGATATCTTGTGCATTGGATAAAGTGTAAATGCTGGATCCTGATTACTTACTGAATTCCTTTTTGCTTTTATCTAACAATCATATATATTTTGGCTTGAAAACCACAAGAAACGGTATGTATAACATAATGTATTCCAATTCCGTATCATATTGACGACTCCTGGGGGCGCTGTGGCTCAGTTGGTAGAGGTGCAGGCTACAAGTCGAGAGGTCCTCAGTTCGAATCCCACCTGTGACAACTGTGTTGTGTCATTGGGCAAGACACTTCACCCCCATTGCCCTTGTGGGGGCACGGTGATGTGTACTAAGGTGTACTGCACGTCGATGGTGCACCTGTCTTCAACCAATGCTAACCCTGCTTGTGTGGAGTTAGTATGTTGGGGAGCTGACAGTTCTCTCCAGGTACTCTGGCTTCCTCCACCCATAAAACTGTTGAGGTCATGATTAACTATTGTGCAGAAATATGAATAAATAAATAAAAAAATAATAGATGACTCCTTCTGATTCTGTATAATATAGATGACCCGTTTCCGGGAACACAACAGGCTATCATAACAGGCACATAAATACATTCTATGTGCATTTCAGTGATCGACTCAGCTGATCGCTTACAAAACAAAATAAAATTCCTTACAGTTAGTGACAGAACTATTAATAGCCAATTACACCTACCCCCCCCCTCCCCACCCCCACAATAAATAGAAACTGCACAATTGAATATTACACACTTGTAAATTCAAGCGTATCATCATAGGAAGTGACATTGAGAGTGAATAATTTTACAATGCAACTTGCATTGTTTGTTAAAGTGCACAACAATACTGTTCCATAAAGTATGGGTCTTTTTAAAACTTGTTCTTGCCTACATTTTGTCCCAAAACTGTATTAATAATTTAAGATTTAACCTGTTTACATGACAGAATTGTTAGATAAATGAATTGTCATGATAATGTGCATGTCCTGTGAGTTTCATCAGATTCTTGGTGGTGTCGGCTCATTGAGATCCCATTCTGGACACCACCTCAAATCTGATACAAATCACAGGACATGCACATTATCATGATAATCTGAAAATATCCAAGCTGTAAACATTTCTATAATCATGCCCCCTGATTAGGTCGGGTGGCATATAGTGATTGAAGTGTGCATGCGTGCGTCCGTCTATCCGTCCATGTGAGTGTGTGTGTGTCCGAGCCAATAACTCAAAAACGGTTAGGGCCATAGTCATCAAACTTCACACAATTATAAAGGACTGTGGGAGGATGTGTCACACACCATAGCCGGGTTCATACCTTCAAGGTCAAGGTCACACTAAAAATTGGTCAATATTCGTGTCTGAGCCATAACTCAGAAACGAATCATAGTACAATTGTTAAACTTTTTACAAATGTTAAGGACAGTCAGAAGGTGTGTCGCGTATAATAGTTTCCACTGCATCTGCAAGGTGAAGGTCACAAGGGTGGGGGGGGGGGGGGGGGCATGTGTTTCCTTAGTAACATTCTTCTTGTTTTCTGGATTAGACTGGATTTAACTTTTAAAGCTTGAATAACAGAAAGTTTGCTTTTACATCTCATAATTTTAATAGAATTTGACATTCATTGACTGAGTGGAATTGTACTTGTTAAGTGTTTCAGTGATAATCCACTCAAAAGATTTGAGGTTGTGATCATTGGGGAAACCTTCGCCCTCAGTAATTGTAAAAATTAATTTTTGTACAGTGGAACCCTGTTAATTGAATAGCCATTTTGCCAACGAAAATTTTTCAGTTAACAGGAGTATTCAATTAACAGGGATTGTGTCACTTTCATGTATTCTAGACATAAACTTAGCATTTATTCTATTATATCTTGTTTGACAGAGCTCAGTGAGCTCTGTCAAACAAGATATAATAGATTAAATGCCTGTACTGGATGTACTGAGGCCAAATACGTATATAAACAAAGGAAAACTGGGAGTTTACTCTATAACCTATATTCAATTAATAGGTCAAATTTGTTCTGAAGGTATGGTAAGTGGTTTTGTGTTCGGAAATTATATTCAATTAACAGGGTTATTCAGTTAAGAGATATTCAATTAAGTGGGCTCAACTGTATTCTTACATTGTAGGTCTTTACCTTTAACATGGTTGAAGATTTGTGGAAGGAAAAACAAACATTTTTTTGTTATTTTTATGCCCTGCACAAAAGGCAAAGGGCTTTAAGTGTTACCCATCTCTGTCTGTATGGACATCTGAATTTCCAGATGGTATCTTGAGTATGCACTGACGTGCTTTTTTGAAACTTTAACATTTCGTCTAGTTCTCATTTGGCCATATTTGCCTTGTCTGTTTTAAAGCTATACCCCTTATTGAAGAATAACACATTTCAGGATGATAACTTGAATATGCATGGAGATATTCTTTCGAGACTTTCCAACATTTTCTGGAATGACAAAAAACAGGTCAAATTCATATTGGGCCATATTCACATTCTTTGTTCTAGAGTTATTCATTTTGATTCAGTGAAAAGTCATACATTTTGTGGTTTCGGGATGAATTTCTTTTTTCTTGATTTAAAATAGTTTTTGAGGATTTCAAGTGATTTTATGTGTTTTTAGCTCAACTTTGACGAAGTCAAATTTGAGCTATTGTCATGGCCCGTCGTCCGTCTGTCCAGTCCGTCTGTCCGTCTGTCTGTACGTCAACAATGGCTATGGCTCGGGCTAGAGGTTGTATTTATGAACCGATCTTTACAAAACTTCTTGTGTACCTTTGTTATGACCCTGGGACGGGAACGAGTGTTTTTAGGTGTGGTCCGAAATTCAAGATGGTTGCCAGCGGCCATTTTGTACCGATGATGCAAAAATCAGTTTTTTGTACAGAACTTCTGTATGAAAGTTCTGATTTGAATAAAGTTTTGTATAAATGTTTAGTACCATGGGATACATCACATATAATACAGGTTTTTTTCTTGTGCATAAATTATGCAAATTAGACTGACTTTCATTTATTTAGTGTTACTTTCAGAGCTGTAAGTGCCAAGCTGCTATGGCTCGGGCTAGAGGCCGTATTTATGAACCAATCTTTACGAAACTTCTTGGGTACCTTTGTTATGACCCTGGGACGGGAAGGAGTGTTTTTGGGTGTGGTCCGAAATTCAAGATGGCTGCCAGTGGCCATTTTGTACCAATGATGCAAAAATCATTTTTTTGTACAGGACTTCTGTATGAAAGTTCTGATTTGAATAAAGTTTTGTATAAATGTATAGTACAATGGGATACATCACATATAATACGGGTTTTTTTCTCATGCGTAAATTATGCAAATTAGACTAACTTTGATTTATTTAGTGTTACTTTCAGAGCTGTAAGTGCCAAGCTGCTATGGCTCGGGCTAGAGGCCGTATTTATGAACCGATCTTTACGAAACTTCTTGGGTGCCTTTGTTATCACCGTGGGATGAGAACAAGTGTTTTTGGGTGTGGTTCGAAATTCAAGATGGCCACCAAAAGCCATTTTGTACCAAAATTAATGCAATCAGTCTTTTGTACAGAACTTCTGTATGAAAGTTCTGATTTGAATAAATTTTTGTCTGAATGTTTAGTAACATGGAATACATCACATATAGTACAGGTTTTTTTCTCGTGCAGAAATTATGCAAATTAGATGAACTTTGATTTTATTCAGTGCTACTTATACACTGTAAGTGCACATGTCAATACGGCTCGGGCTATAGGCTGTATTTATGAACCGATCTTCACAAAACTTCTTGGGTACCTTTGTTATCACCTTGGGACGAGAACGAATGTTTCTGGGTGCGGTCCAAAATTCAAGATGGCTGGCAGTGGCAATTTTGTACCGAAATTAGGTCCAATCAGTTTTTTGTCACAACTTCTACACAGCTCATATTTGTGAACTGATCTTCACAAAAATTCTTGGGTACCTTTGTTTTCACCTTGGGACAGGAATGAGTGTGTTTTGGGGTGCCTTTGTTATCACTGTGCTGTGAGAACAAATATTTTGGGGTTCAGTCAGACCCACTCTGGGACTCAAAGATTTTTTTCTAGTTTAGCATCTGACTTTCACCCACCTTTACAATACTTTTACCTATACATTTGTTACAGGCAACGTTCAGTATTTATGTGCAGACCGTTACAATACTTTATATGTACCTTTGTTATCAGGTCATTACCTAGATGTTTGTCATTGCTGTGTCACATACTATACATGTACATGGCTTTGTTTTGACAAGTTGAGCTACAGTGTCATTGACACTTTCATTTTGAGGTACAATTTTTGTGAATTTGTCCATTGGCTGATTTTTTAAATTTTGCCTTCATGAAGATTTCTAGAGAAGCAGGAACATTAGTGTCCTATGGATGCAAATGATGCACTGTTTTATTGGTGGATGAATTGGCCGGGATCAGCATATTGGACGATGGAGTCCAGGAGCATAGCCATTCCTGGCATTAGTCTAGTTTACAAATATTTAGTTTGCGAAACGTTAGAAGGGTTATGGTTTTCCTAGGCTATCAGTTGCATAACAAATCCTAATTTAACTCTTTCAATCTGGTTTGTTTGCAGGAAGAAACATTTGGATGTTGATAAGCTATGACAGAAATGAATCCGTAAGAAGGACCAGTAAGGCCTCAGAAAATAAATTAATTGATTCTCAGGCATCTGGGGAAACTTGCATGCTACAATCTAAGTGTCTTGGCAGTTGTTTCTCGGCAAGTCTTGGCTGCCATTATAGGCAGCCAAGACTTGTCTAGATGCAACTACAAAGCCACAGTATGTAGACTCTCATTGGCTATGCACTTTAGATTTCAGTTCCATACATCAATCAAAAAATGTAAAATTTGTCGAATCTTCCAATTTCATAATAATACAGTAGAATCCTCTTAATTGAATATCCATTTTGCCAGTGAAAATTATTCAATTAACAGGAGTATACAATTAACAGGGATTTGGTCAGTTTCCTGTGTTCTGCAGGTAAACTGAGCATTTATTCTATTATATCTTGTTTGACAGAGCTCACAGAGCTCTGTCAAACAAGATATAATAGAATAAATGTCTGTATTGGATGTATGAGGCCAAAAAAGGTTGATAAATAAGGGGAATTTGGTGCGTGTCACAGCAATTCTTTCGACATATTACAAAAATTTATATACAATTAACAGGAGTTCACTCTACAACCCATATGCAATTAACAGATCAAATTTGTACTGAAGGTATGGTAAATGGTTTCGTGTTTGAAAATTATGTTCAATTAACAGGGATATACAATTAAGAGATATCCAATTAAGTGGGCTCCACTGGGTAGGACAACCCTGCAAGGCAATAAAAACATCCAATGAGTGGGTTCAATGTCAGTGAGGAATTGCCTGAGAAATAGAACTTTTTTCTTTGCGTAATAATTTAACCATACAGTCCTATTTAGCTGTGGGGTTCATTTATTAATGCACCTCCCGACATATGCAAATTGGATTGCTCATTTTCCTTGGACATCATGGTGGTCAGTTAGACAATCAAGAGACTTGGCTTTGAAAGGTGTAGGAGGCACAGTGGTGTTGCGATAACCGGTTCTCATTAGATCACCGAAGTTAAGCAACTTGAGCCCGGTTAATCATTGGATGGGTGACCGTCTGAGCGATCAATTCAGACTCCCATGTTATGTCCTTGGGCAAGTCACTTAACCCTGATTGTCCACATGGGGGCACGATGACGCCATGTACTAAAACCTACTGCACGTCAGTGGCACGCATTTCTTCAACCAATCCGCCTGTGCTGCAGTGCAGAGTTACGATGTTGTGGAGCTGGCAGCTGCTCTTCGTTGCTTGGTGGTTCTCTCCGGGTACTCCGGCTTCCTCCACCCGTAAAACTGTCACAGTCATGATTAGCCATTGTGCATAAGTATATGACCTTAAACACCAATAAATAAATTAATAATTTGAAAGGTGTAACACATTGGTTTAAAGGAGTGCTTGTTTACTCTACAAACCAAGTTCCGCTGTACTGATAAAATAGGATCCAGTGACCAATGCCTGGGGTAGAAGTCCTATAAAGTGGGCAACATATGTAGCAACAGTGTGTTAACCCTTTACCCAATGAAGAGAAAATAAAATTTTATTATTTTAATTACTATATTTATAAATTATTCTAAAAACTCAACAAAACCGTAACATGTGACCCCTCATTGGAACAAGCGCGATGAGCTCGTGACAATGATTGGTCACATGATATGGTTGTTGAAATATTTTGAAAAATTTTATTTTTTCAGCTGCCCAATTTCTATGTTGGGGAGCTGACAGTTGCTGGCCGTTGCTTGGTGGTTCTCTGGGTACTCCGGCTTCCTCCACCCGTAAAACTGTCGTGGTCATGATTAGCCATTGTGCAGAAATATGTGACCTTAAACACCAATAAATAAATAATAAATAACTGCCCAATTTCCAAATTACGCGGACAGATATGGGCGATTCGTTAGGTAAAGGGTTAAACTGTGATCATGAGAGGCATAGACATTGAAAGTGACCTTAAACATGAATAATAATAAAAATATTAATAAAATAAAGCAGATGACACTTGCAAACAAAATTCTTGAATAACTAATTTTTGTTCATTTTTTATCTCAAAAACATAGGTTATGACCCCTCATTGGAATGAGCTCAATGGGCTCATTCCGAAGAGGGGTCATAACCTATGTTTTTGAGACAAAACATGAAAAAATAATGAAAATTAGTTGGTGATTTTTGTGAATAGTGCTGGCCGTTTTTGGATGTTACATTGTCTAAAGGGTTAATAAAATAACTTGTTGGAAATCCCTGTGGAAACCACAAGACATGAAGCAGCACTTGTTTACTAATTTAAATAGATCTGCTTTACTGGTATAATCAAGCCTGCAAGTAGTCTATCATTGTAAATGACAAGTACAATTTGAATGTTTGACAAACACTAGTTAACTGGTAGAGTGCTGGAAACCTATATTTGAGCTTTACTCTGGGTTCCACTGCATAAAATCTCCCTATATTTGAGCTTTACTCTAGGTTCCACTGCATAAAATTTCCCTATATTTGAGCTTCACTCTGGGTTCCACTGCATAAAATATCCCTATATTTGTGCTTTTCTCTGGGTTCCACTTCATAAAATCTCCCTATATTTGGGCTTTACTTTGGGTTCCACTGCATAAAATCTCCCTATATGTGTGCTTTACTCTTGGTTCCACTGCATAAAATCTTCCTATATTTCTGCTTTACTCTGGGTTCCCTGCATAAAATCTCCCTATATTTGTGCTTTACTCTGGGTTCCACTGCACAAAATCTCCCTTTTCTGTTCGGGCATTTTCTTTGAAGTGTAGTTATTTTGTCTGCAAGCATATGCCTTGTTACAATTTCTATAGGCACTCTCCCATAAATTGTAACAAGGCTGGGGAACAAATTCTGCCAATCAAAAATAATTTACTACTCTTCCAAATAACTTTTATCTGACATAATAATTTGTGGAATTTCTTGAAAATCAATGTAAATTTGTGTGTGGATTTCACTTTCTGTTCTCAAACATTTTATACTATTTGTAATTCAATAAAATGGCTGATTTTTGTATGTTCCACAATTTTTTTTACTTATTTATTAGAAAGCTGTGTTACAGAGAGCTTTCTAATACAATGAAAGGTAAGACAAAAGTTATATACCGTTTTTTCTTGTTTAAAGCTACGCCATAGTATTAGTTTGTATTCTGAGTATCAGGTACTAAGTATCAAGTGACAGTCACAAAACTGTTGAAACCGGTCAACATGACAGGTGCTGAAACCCATTATACTTGCAGGCTTGCATATAATAGGACATGGAAGCCAAAGCCTGAAGTTTATCGTTTGAAGTTATCAATATAAGTATACCCCCAATAGGGAGCTATAGTCGATTTGGTCACATCATATCCTTTCATGTTGTATCCTGTCATATCACATCAAAGCATATTTAAGTGTATGATCTTGGAGAATCAAAACAGAAACTCATACAGGCAACTTCTGTAACTTTTTTATGCATTTATAACAAAGCATATCAGGAGGAATGATCCCATATGTATTGTGTGCTGGCCTCCAATTCAACCAATAATAAATAAACAATTCAGTTTCATCAAATGCACTGGAATTAGACTGCAGATTTATGACAATTAACAATGTGATTTGACTTTCAACACACACCTTTGACTCATATGTTGGAAACAACAGGAGCCTGTAATCAAATATATTAACCATTTACCCAATGTAGAGAATATTTTTTTTTTTATTTTAATTACTATTTTTTTTAAAAATTCAAAAAAATTTCAGCAAAACCCTATCATGTGACCATTCATTGGAATGAGCTCAATAAGCTCGTTCCAATCAGGGGTCACATGATATGGTTTTGTTCAAATATTTTGAAATTTTTTTTTTTTTTAACTGCTCAATTTGCATATTATGCGGGCAGATGTGAGCAATTCGTTAGGTAAAGGGTTAATGTTTACATTAGAGCGGGATGTTTTTTATTTTTGGGTTCAATTCTGGTCTTTGCAGAAAACCAAATTGCTAGACCCAGCAAAATTGCTGAACTATATTACTGTGTTTGTGTATAAACTGATCAAACTGTCGTACTTGGAGGGAACTGGACTAGTGCTTGCTGCGCACTCTGATTACTTGTCTATCTGCAAAGCGGTGATTATGTCGTGTTTTCATTATCATATTTTCTCCCTTATTGACTTAGGGTTTTTTTCTGTCTGAATAGACCTAGTAACTGATTGCTTAGAATCCTAAGAATTATCAAAGGGAAGTTGGACTGAACTCAGTAGAGATATTTACAGACAGGGCTTTTTGTGGCAACTAGGGTCGTACACACTGTTGCAGAATTTTCCAAGTAAAGGAGTCTGAAGTCTTATTTAGCATTTAACCCTTTGAACTCTTGTTTCCTGGAATGGTTTCGCCTTTGTGTACACTTATAATGAGATGAGTCAATTCAATATCAATATACAGAGAGGATAAAATAATAACTGCAGTCTGCAGCCGCCTGGCTGCAGACTGCAGTTATTATTTTATCATCAATGCCTCGTGTATAGACCTCTTATAAAAAGACAAAAATGGGATGAAACTATGCCTTGGACTGAAATATCGGTCTTACGCGTTCAAAGGGTTAATATAAGTTCTTAACACATAGAAAAGCCAAACCAAAACCAAGGTTGTTTCCTGCAACCGAACCGAATCTGAAAAATCTAAACCTTCCAGCTCTAAATTAAATGATTCATTTCTTGAAGTGATTAACATTTTTTAACCTAACTAAGGTATGGCTTCTTCATGGTGTGTTATGTTTGTGATGTCTTAGGAATTAGTATTCATTTTTAGCTTAACTTGACAAAGTCAAGATAAGCTGTTGCCATCATGCGTGCGGAAGTCTGTTAGTCTGTGAGTCTGTTCACATTTTCCTTTAGCACAGGCTACACCCCGTAGTTCTTGTCTGATTGTCACGAAATTTCATATGCAGTTTTGGGGTCATGTCTAGATGAGAACGTCCCCTTTTGGTCGTGATCGGTCAACCGGTATGGCTGCCCGAGCCCAAAACCCGAAAACCATTAGCACAGTCTACAGGTCGTATTTATGAAGGGATTTCATTGTAACTTGGTAGGATGCCTCTGTATAACGCCTAGATGAGAACGTCCCCTTTTGGTCATGATCTGGCAACCATGATGGCTGCCCAAGCCTGAAACCCAAAAACTTTTAGCACAGTCTGCAGGTCATGTTTAATATGGAGGGATTTCATTGTAACTTGGTAGGATGACTCCTTATGATGTCTAGATGAGAATTGCCCCATTTGAGCGTGATCTGCCAACTGTGACAACTGCCCAAGCCCAAAACCCGAAAACCTTTTGCACAGTCTACAGGTCATATTTATTGAGGGATTTCATTGTAACTTGGTAGGTTGACTTCATATAATGTCTAGATGAGAAAGTCCCCTTCTGGATGTGATTGGGCAACTGTGATGGCTGCAGGGGCACGAAGCCCAAAAACCTTTAGCACAGTCTACAGGTCATAATTATGAAGGGATTTCATTGTAACTTCATAGGATCACTCCAGATGATGCCCAGATGAGAATGTCCCCTTTTGGTTGCGATCATTTAATTATGACGGCTGCCTGAGCCCAAAGCCCGAAAACCTTTAGCACAATCTACAGGTCATATTTATGAAGGGATTTCATTGTAACTTGGTAGGTTGACTTCATATAATGTCTAGATGAGAACGTCCCCTTTTGGACATGTTTGGGCAACTGTGACAGTTACAGGGGCCCGAAGCCCAAAAACCTTTAGCACAGTCTACAGGTCATAATTATGAAGGGATCTCATTGTAGCTTGGAAGGATTACACCAAATAATGTCTAGATGAACACGTCCCCTTTTAGTCACGATCGTTCAGCCTTGATGGCTGCCCGAGCCCACAAACCTTTAGCATAGTCTATAAGTCATATTTATGGAAGGATTTCATTGTAACTTGTTAGGTTGACTCCATATAATGCCTAGATGATGACATCCCCTTTTGGTCGTGTTTGGTCAACTGTGATGGCTTCAGGGGCCCGAAGCCCGAAAACCTTGAGCACAGTCTACAGGTCATATATATGAAAGGATTTCTTTGTAAGTTTGTAGGATCACTCCAGATTATGCCCAGATGACAACACCCCCTTTTGATCACGATCATTCAACCATGATGGCTTCCTGAGCCCAAAACCTGAAAAACTTTAATACAGACTACAGGTCGTATTTGTGAAGGGATTTCATTGTAACTTAGTAGAATGACTCAGTATAATGTCGAGATGAGGACGTCCTCTTTTAGTTGCAAACGGTCAACCGTCATGGCTGCACAAGCCTGAAGCCTGAAAACCTTTAGCACAGTCTACAGGCCATATTTATGAAGGGATTTCATTGTTACTTGGTAGGATGACTCCAAACAATGTCTAGATGAGAATGTCCCCTTTTGGTTGCACACATTCAGCCTTGATGGCTGCCCGAGCCCAAAAACCTTTAGCATAGTCAAAAGGTCGTATTTATGGAAGGATTTCATTGTAACTTGTTAGGTTGACTCCATATAATGCCTAGATGATGACATCCCCTTTTGGTCGTGTTTGGTCAACTGTGATGGCTTCAGGGGCCCAAAGCCCAAAAACCTTGAGCACAGTCTACAGGTCATATATATGAAAGGATTTCATTGTAACTTTGTAGGATCACTCCAGATTATGCCCAGATGACAACACCCCCTTTTGGTTACGATCATTCAACCATGATGGCTTCCTGAGCCCTAAACCCGAAAAACTTTAGTACAGACTACAGGTCATATTTGTGAAGGGAGTTCATTGTAACTTAGTAGAATGACTCAGTATAATGTCGAGATGAGGACATCCCCTTTTAGTTGCAATCGGTCAACTGTCATGGCTACACAAGCCTGAAGCCCGAGAACCTTTAGCACAGTCTGCAGGCCATATTTATGAAGGGATTTCAATGTAACTTGATAGGATGACTCGTTTTGGAATAATTTCGCTGTAACTTGGTAACTTTCGTTGACATACGTTAACTGTGAGGGCCACGTACATTAACTGTGAGGTCATATTAACCCACCCCTCAGCTCTTTAGTACAGTGTACACCTCATATTATTTTTACCAAAAGCATAGCATACAGGGAAAAGAAATGAACATATTCCCAATGATCACAATTCTTGTCTTATTTCATAATCCTTTCATTAACATTGAACATTATCCTTTTCATCAAACACAACACTCAATTTAAGCTACTTTGTCATTGACAATTCCATTGATATATAGTTACATTAAAAAGCTAAAGGTAATTTGCTATTTGTGTTTTCCCTGCACTTACAGTGGGAGAACTGAGAGGCAAGTTCTGAAAGAGATCCACAACAGAACACAGCCAGATGTATTACGGGTACCTAGTCGAAGACAACAGCGAAGAACAAATTCAGATACAAGACTGAATGGTATTTATTTTTTGTGTATTTTTTATGTCCCTGCATGAAATGTGAAGGGCATTAAGTGTTACCTTTGTGTGTGAATCCATCCACACATTCAGAGTTTTGGCTTTCCAGATGATAACTTCAGTTTGCATTCAGATATTTTTTGGCAACATTCACATATTATACAGTGTAGCCCACTTAATTGGATATCTCTTAACTGAATAACCATGTTGATTGAATATAATTTCCCAACACAAAACCATTTACCATACCTCCAGTACAAATTTGACCTGTTAATTGAATATAGATTTTTGAGTAAACTCCTGTTAATTGAATAAAAAATCTTGTAACCTGTCAAGAAATTACCCTGACTCTCCCCAGCTTTTCATTCAGAAAGTGTCTTTAAACACTAAACAATAAATAAATAAATACCTTTTCGGGGACAAAAATTGTTGACAGAAATCACTCTCTAAGTTAAGTTTGCAAGGTGCTAGAAACTCCTTAAAAGTTTAAAGTTCTCACATTCTTGTTTTCAGAATTGTGCAGGAGTAATATTAAGTATATAGCAGTTTTTATAACTTTGTTTTGATGTTCTTTCAGTTTGTTTGCCTTATTTCCCCATATTCTTCATTTGATGCTTTTTGTTTCTTTTAGTTCGGTCAGATTCTGAGGGTGCATACAATGATGGACAAGTCACAGTTTTAGTTCCACCAGAGCCAGTTAAAGGGTAATTTTATATCACCTGTAGTTTATTTTTATGACACATAATTTGGGGGTAACAAACATGCTGTTACAGTATAAGGAAAGTGTAGGTCCAGTGTTAACTCTTAATCAACCCTTTTGAGTATTTTCAAGACATTTTTTATCAAATCTAGTCATGGCTGCTATAAAGCAGCCATGACTAGATTTGATGAAAAATTCATCTAAATTTAATTCTTGAAATTATTGGTGAAAAAATCCATTAAATTGACAGGGCGAGAATTGGACTTTTTATACCCAAATCATACTTATTTCACTTGAAAGAGAAATCCTGTCCTGGGCAAAAATATCTGCCATCAGTATGCAAAGAGTTAAACCAGGGAAAAACTTGTTATAACCTCCTGCTCTAAATTGAATATCAGGTTGATTTATAGTCACCACCTAAAATCGGTAGATGTTCAACTTACCCGACTCGAAGTCAGAGTGAAAATATTCTATCACATGACTCCCAGTATTTGTCATTTTTGTATTTTTACAATTTTAATCTTATTCCAAGATTATCACAAAGGCAATTTCAAGACTCAGTGCAAAACATTTGCTTGAAGAAGAGCATTTAGTTGTGTTAAAATGAAGTTGCAGCTGTTTAACTCTTAACCTGCTGAGTATTTTGAAAACTATTTTTATCAAACTAGTTACAGCAGCCATGACTAGATTTGATGAAAATATTTTGCAAATTCAGCTCAAGAAATCATTGGTCAAAACCTTGGATTTAATTTACAGGGGCCAATTCTATTAAAATGGCCAAATTTTACTTGTTTAGTGGCAAAAGATTTACTGTACAGGGCAGGAATATTTGCCAGCAGCAGGTAAAGAGTTGATCCTCTGCAGTGAATGTCAAACATTCAATTCGGACATTTTTTTCCCCATAATGCAACTAGGAATTCAATCAATTCAGTCTTGTTTGATAGAGCTCCTTAGGCCTTACACACATTTGATTAATCCTGTTAGTTGAATATTCGTGTTAATTTAATATCGTTCACTTGCAAATACACTTTTTAGCTCACCTGAGCAAAGCTCGGGGAGCTTTACTGATAGCTTTTCATCCGTCCATCCGGCATTAACTTTACATTATCAACTTCTCAGAAACCTCTGGACCAAATTGAACCAAATCTAGTGTGCATGTTCTTTATCATATGTCAATTCAGGTTTGTTCAAATAAAGCTGCCACGCCCACAAGGGGCATGACTCGGATAGTACCCATATATTTGAAAAACATTCTTTAAAAATCATCTTCTCCAGAACCATCAATTAGTATTAAAATCTTTTGATATTTGGTACACAACATCTCTAGGGGGGGGGGGGGGGGGGGAGGTCAGATTCAAGATTGTTCAAATCAAGTCTCTGGGTTAATATTTGGGCTCTCTATTGGAGCCTGAATTTTAACTTAGTGCAATATGAGGAAATTTCTTTAAAAATTTTCTTCAGCTCCACCAGTCAGATTCCTTTCATATTTTACCACATCTCGGAGGGGGGGGGGGGGAGGAGGGTGCAGATTCAAGTTTGTTCAAACTGGGTCCCTGGGTTAATATTTGTGCTCTCTATTGGAGCCCAAAATTCTAACTTAGTGCAATATAAGGGAAGGTTCAAGGTTGTTCAAATCCATTCCTTAGTGTTTTACCATAAAATTTGCCTTTCAAACTGCAGGACAAAACAATCCTTGGAAGTTTGGTAGTGCTTGTCTACAGCTGATAGAATTGGAAGCTGTCAGGAAGACCTATGATTATAGTCATCTGGCATGGACATTAGAGTTATGAATAAATTCCTGACTTTACTCCTACATAGTGTTGATGAACCATGACTAACTGAATGTGACCTAAAATACTTCTTTGAACCTTGCCAGGTGAGTGATTAAGTCCTCTTGTTAATTAACCCTGTGTACACTGATGTTAAAGCAGATCAATTTTAAGCAGCAAATATTTCCCATAATGCAAGAAGAATTCTACGAATTCAATCTTGTTTGGCAGCGCTGAAGGATTGAATTGGTTAAATTCCTTGATGCATTATGGGAAATATTTGCAGCTTGAAATTTTGATATTTTGCATCAGTGTGCTGAGGATTAATTTATTTATTAATTGGTGTTCATGGTCACTTCAGCATCTTTGGCTATACCAGGATTGAAACATATGTATAAAGTAAAGTTTAGCAGCCATTCATTTGTACCTATTCTGCCCCCTTTAGAGGAGTTCCACCCTTGACATTCATTTGTACATATTCTGCCTCCTTTAGAGGAGTTCCACCTCATGCGTTCGTTCTGGGTTCTATTTTACAAGTAAAGCAAAACGTGTTTACTGTAGTAAACAAGTACTGCTCCAGTTCTCAGAGTTCCCATGGGGGAAAGGGTCAATTGAGCCCTATCAGATTAACTCGTTCAACACGAGAGGCCACTTTTCCAGTCCAGGAACACGATACATCATAATTTCATTAAATAGGATGCTACTAAGTGAACGTGTGGTAGAACAATTAATATTTTCAACATGCAGCCTGAAGGCTACATGTTGAAAATATTAATTGCTCTACTCCCATATAATGGATATGGACTCTTCCAATTTCTGCCATTTAACCGGCATGGAAGATACCACCAGTGCTCAAAGGGTTAAATAGGATTGAATCAGTTAAATTTCTAGTCACATTATGTGAAAACGATGCAGCTTTAAGTTTTGATATTTCATCATTGGTATGAAGCGGATCAGTTTGTTCAGCTTTGGAAAATATCTGAAATTCATGAACCCTTTGCCCAATGAATTGGCAGTATCTACCCATGTCATATACACATTCTGCAGTTGTAAAAACAATTTTGAGCTCAACTTGACAAAGTCCAGATAAGCTGTTGCCATCACGCGTACAGAAGTTTGTGAGTCTGTAAGTCTGTTCATATTTTCTTTAGCACAGGCTACTCTCTGTAGTTCTTGTCTGATCATCACAAAATTTCATATGCAGGTTTGAGGTCAGTCAACCATAATGGCTGCACAGGCCCGAAACCTGAAAACCTTTAGCACAGTCTACAGGTCATATTTATGAAAATATTTCATTGTAATTTGGTAGGATGATTACGTATAATGTCTAGATGAGAACATCCTATTTTGGTTGGATTCAGTCAACTGTGGTGGCCGCAGGGGCTCATTACCTAGATTTCTTTAGCACAGTCTACAGGTTGCATTTATGAAGGATTTTATTGTAAATTGGTAGGATGGTTCGGTATAATGTCCAGATGAGAATGTTTTATTTTGAATGTGACAGCGGCACAGGCATGTGACCTAGATCTGTTTGGGACAGTCTACAGTTCATATTTATGAAGCAATTTCATTGTAACTTGATAGGGTAACTCTATATAATGTCTAGATGAGTCGGTCCTATTTTGGTCATGATCGGTTAGCCAGTAATGCGGCTTGTTCATGTCACCTAGATTCTTTTTGCACTGTCTACATGTTTTTATGAAGGGATTTCATTGTAACTTGGTAGGATAACTTGGTATGATATCTAGATAATACACTCATATTTTGGTCACAATCAGTCAGCCATGACTGCTGGACGGAACTTGACCTAGATTCCTTGAGCAATGTCCATGAATCATATTTATGAAGGGATTTCATTGTAACATGGTAGGATGACTCATTTTGGAATGATTTTACTGTAACTTGGTAATGTTGGATTCTTGTCTTATTTCATAATCCTTTCATAAACATTGAACATTATCCTTTTCATCAAATACTACACACAGTCAAGTTAAGCAGCAGTGTCATTGACACTTTCATTTTTTTAAATTTCAACAAAACCTTATCATGTCTGCCCTCATTGGAATTGGAATGATGTGGTTTTGTTGAAATTTTTTTAAAAAATTAATATTCAAAATAATAAATTTTGAAATCGTCTGTGCCGGGTAATGGATTAAAAATAATCTCAGGAACTCCTGAATAAGTGATTTATATTTGACATTGTTTCTTTGATGGGCAAGACTACAGTTTGTTCAAATAATGCTTCTACGGCATTATTTATGATTTCACAGAAATTGCTGTATTTATTTGAACTAGGCATGCAATAGAACTTAATTTGATTGCATGTAAATCATTATTTTTGCCATACACCGTAGTGTCATAAGATTACCGTACTGACCCAGGAATAAGCTCAAGGGGTGTGTGATGTAAAAGGGGGCAAATAGTATATTCGTGGGCTTATTTCCGAGTGGTCAAAGTCAAACCTGCAGGAGAATTTTGACTCAAAAGTTGACACAAAATTAGGTGCCTCAGTCAATCCTATAACAAAGATACATTAACTCTTTACCCAGTGAATCAGCTTCATGCGCCCACATCATTTACAAATTGAACTGTTAAAAAAAAAGAAGTTATAAAACAGTTTCAGCAAAACCATATCATGTGTACCCTCATTGGTGTGAGCTCATAGAACTTGTTCCAATGGGGTGGGGCTGGGGGCAGTTGATATACTTTTGTTGAAATTTTACAAAAACACCGGTGATTCATTAATTAACATTTTCCTGATAATGATTTTTGTTATTACCTGGTAAATGCATGCGTGGTCATCACTGCCCATGCATGGATTTTGACAGTCCATGGCAACTATACTGTAGAATTGAAATATTTACAATAAAAGACTCATTGATAACACCTTTTGATGACACATATTTTTTGTTTCATTTGTTGTCAATATCACCACTAGCTTCATGCCAGTAGTAAAAGTTGAAAAAAACTCTTAATTACAGGCCAAGACATAGGAGTCTACCAGATTTACAGAAAGATTCTCCAACAAGTACAAGATCAGCTCCATGGGAGTCTAATTATGAAGGGTAAGTCTATTAGTGTTTTAGTTTTATAAATGGGAGCGTGATGGCTCAGTGGTAGACTGTTGGACTTCTATGCTAGAGATCCCGAGTTCGATCCCTGTCCGGGACGACCCGCGTTGTGTCCTTGGACAAGACACATCCCGGTTGCCTACATGGGGCATGATGGCGCCGTGTACTATGGTGTACTGCACGTTGATGGTGTACATGTCTTCAACCGCTGTAACCCTGCTTGAGCAGAGCTCGAACAGAGTTAGAATGTTGAGGAGCTGACAGTTGCTCGTCATTGCTCGGTGGTTCTCTCTGGGTACTCCGGCTTCCTCCACCCGTAAAATTGTCGCGGTCATGATTAGCCATTGTGTATAAGTATGTGACCTTAAACCCCAATAAATAAATAATTAAATAAATAAATAAATAAATAAATAAATAAATAATAGTTTTTTAAATTGGTATTCTCTGGGAATTAGCAGTCTGTGCGGTTGTAAGAACAGGGATGAGATTTTTCAGCAAATTTGCTGATATCAGTGAATTCATACCCCAGGTACTGAAATTTTATTTCTATAAATTGGCATGAAAATGGTCTTAAAAGAGCATTTTCATGCCAATTTATAGAAATTAAATATCTCTGAATCAACAGGTTCACTCTGTGTTATTAGATATTTTTAAGAAACCTGATTTTCACAAATTTATCGTAAAAATGTGGGAATTTTCACAAATTTCGCGAATTTTGTTGATCTGCCTTCTCATCCCTGTAAGAATGAATGGAACAGGAATGTTTGTATGACAACTAGAATTAATTATTTGCACAATACAATTAGTAACTAAGGTAACAATTGCATTATATCATAAGATGCTGAGTAGTTTTATTCTTTGCCACCTAGTCATACCAGAAAATAAGTGGTCAGGTACAAAAGGCCAATGTCAGACTGAGGTTTAAAATCATCAGTCAAAATGTCTGATGCCAAAATTATTAATGAAGTTCAGCTTGGTCGCGGTGGCTCAGTTGGTAGAGGTGCAGGCTGCAAGCTGAGAGGTCCTCGGTTCGAATCCCACCTGCTTCAACCGCGTTGGTCCTTGGGCAAGACACTTCACCCCCATTGCCCACATGGTGGCACGGTGACGTTGTGTACTAAGGCGTACTGCACGTCGATGGTGCACCTGTCTTCAACCAATGCTAACCCTGCTTGTGTGAAGTTGGAATGTTGGGGAGCTGACAGTTGCTCGCCGTTGCTCGGTGGTTCTCTCCGGGTACTCCGGCTTCCTCCACTCGTAAAACTGTCACGGTCATGGCTAGCCATTGTGCAGAAATATGTGACCTTAAACACCAATAAATAAATAAATAATGAAGTTCAGTGATCAGAACATCATGCATGCTGGAAATCATGTACATAACTAGCGAGCCAAAGATTAATGATTATTGAGATTTCCTGGTCCTGGCAAGTTGGGAAGTGTGAAGAAAGTGACTGTACAGTAGTGTTGAAACGATTAGCCGACTAATCGATGTCGACGCGATTATTAAATTAGTCGATCCCTAAATCTGCTAGTCGATTAGTCGGAACATCTGCCCCAACCATACACCATCCCCTTAAATTCACCCAACATTGTTGCGAACGTCACAAGTAAACTCCCGAAATCAAAAAACAACCCACGGAAATAACGCGTTTGATGTTTCCGACTGCATGAATAACAACCCTAGTTGGCCAACTGACCAGAGATTGAATAAGACCAGGGGTGCGTGAAGTAAACAGGGAAAAATATATGGGTGAGCTTATTCTCGAGGGAGCAGCCTGCAGGAAAATTAGGACCAAAGGTGACATGAAATTAGGCCACCTACGGACATCAATTTGTTCACCAGGTACTGGTAAGTTCGAAATGTCTTACAGAAACATCAAAGAGAAATTATGGAAAAACACATACCAGTTCGTATTTGGAACAATTTGTTATCACTAAAGAACCAATTACAAAATCCATGTGCTTTTTATTTTCATTTTGTAAATACATGCGGACAAATTCCTGGAAATCTGCGAGTTTCTGGGAAATTGAAAGTGAAACTAGCTTTTCCTCGAACTGCAACTGAGTTAAGAGGAAACCCAATCAGGTCAGGTGATGATTTTCAAAGCAGACAATATGGAAATTAGTAGGCGTGTTCGATGTATGCATAATTATGGACAGATAAGAGGTTAAGTCATAATACGAGAAGTTGTGTGGGAGTGTTCGGTGTACAATTGTTGACAGGCTGATGACTGCTGTGGGCGTTAACTGTGCTTAATTTTCGACAGGGGATGTACATCACGCATGCGTAAAGAGCACTTCCTTTTGTTAACATTCAATGGGATGGAACGAATAATATAAAAAAAACCCTGAATAATGATTTATTTTATTAAAATATCAGTGACTACATTGAGAAAAAATGATTTTAAACAGAAGCTACCAACATTAATTCTCTATCGAAACTGAAAGAGGTTTTGAGGACTTTGAAAGCTTCTCTTGTCATTGTTTCATTGCAAGTATTACTGTTAGTTTTAACCAGGAAAGAACGGCGGTACACGTGTTTGATAACAATAACATGGGGGCTTCGACTAGTCGATTAGTAATCGATTACTGCTGGCGACTAGTCGATTCCTGAAAATCACTAATCGTTTCAACACTACTGTACAGCTCATCAGTAACAGCATGTGAAGAAATACGATTCGACATGGCCATACATGTATCTAAATTATGTTTGAAGAGTAATTCAGTTCCAATTCAGAAAGAAACCAATCATACCTTGTTTGGCAGGGCTCATTGAGCCTTGCCAAACAAGGTATGGTTGGATGAATTCTGAGCAGTTTCAAGATGAAGGTCCATGTACACCCAAAACACATTATTTTGAATACTCAAATTCCTTTTTGTAATATGTCAGATGTCATTCTCAAATGACAGACTTGATTTGTTTGGTGTCTGACATTTTGTCTGGAAGCGACATGAAAATTATTTTCAGGCTTGCACCTAGTAAGTAGGGCGGAACCGTTTTTCGGTTTACCAGTTCGGTTCCAGTTTTTGTAGCAAACAGAAAAAACGAATCAAATGACCCTGCAAAAACCTTCCGAACGGTTTTCACTACTGCGCATTTCTCCATTAAATGACCATTAAAAACACCATTAAAAGGGCCTTTAAAAATCTGATAAAACCCATTAAACACTAAGAAAACCTTATAATTTTGGGCCTTTAATGGCCATTGGAATGGCTTTCACCCATTAAATCAGCCTTACAATTTTATGGAATATAGGAATTTATTGCCATTAAATTACATATTAATGACCATTATAACTAATGGCCATAACTTTAACAATCTGAACAATTAATGGGTAAATGTTTGGTTAATAATGGGCATTAAACAAAACCTAGTTCATGTTTAATAGGTAATAAAGGTCCAAAATTAAAGGGTTCATTAAATATTTTAATGGTTTCAATTATATTAAAGGTATTTAATGTCTTCTAAAATTAATGGCTTATGAATTAATTTAATGGCTTTGTGCTATTTACATACCCATTAAATTGATGGTGTAACCACTATTCCATTTTAATGCTCCAAATATGTTCACACATTAATTTAATGGTGTATATAACCAATTAAATGAGAACCTATTAAAGTGACTGCGTTGAAACACATTAATACTTGCCCATTAAAATTAATGGCACAGAGGACATTATATTTCAAACTAATAGTACATAACCCATTATTATCACCCCCATGGAATTTGATGGTTGTATTTGTACTATAATGTTCACAGTACTTGCGCATAAAGTGATCAAACTATCTTACTCGGAGGGAACTGGGCGAGTGACCACCAGGCCTGAAAATAAGCAGTCTGACATTGCAAAATGAGGTCCCCAGAGGGTGAATTTGATGATGCTACTCCATAAAGTGGGCCAATTTATCCTCTGGGTATCTCTTTCTGTTTAGTTTGAGACCCTATTTAAAATGAGGTTCACAGAGGGTAAATGGGTAAATTTAGTGATGCTACCCTGCTGTGCAGGGTAGCATCACTAAATTCACCTTCTGGGGACCTCATTTTGCAGATGACAGTCTGCTTATTTTCTGGCTTGGTGACCACAATGGACTGTCATCACATAGTCTTTCAATCAGAACACAACTAAGATAAGATGATCTTTAATCATTTGTTACCCTGATTTATGGGTTTTCTCCTGACAGAATATGCTTAGCAATCGATCCCATAGAACCCCCCAAGAATGATCAAAGGGAGGAGACTGAACTGAATGGAGAAACTTACAGACAGGGCTTTTGTGGAGTATGGTGCCGTACAAACTATTGCATTTTTATGTGAACCCATACTATGGCCTCCAGGGTGGCCATCTGTCATTCGTCCATCCTTTGTCCATCCGTCTGTCTGTCTGTCTGTCTGTCTGTCTGTCTGTCTGTCTGTCTGTCTGTCTCTGTCTGTCTGTCTGTCTCTGTCTGTCTGTCCGTCCGTCCGTCCATCCATCTGTCCATCCATCCCTGTCTGTCTGTCTGTCTGTCCATCCGTCCGTCTCTGTCCGTCTGTCCGTTTGTCCATCCGTCCATCCATCCGTCCATCTGTCTGTCCGTCCGGCGTCCATATCCATTTCTTTGGCATTCAATAACTTGAAAAATATTGCTTGGATTGTCAAGTTACTTTATATTTGTGTTCAGGTTACTGGTGTGCCGCGCTGTATAGTGTTTGGTGTAAATCTGATAATTTGATCCTGAGATTTTAACCCTTTATCCTTCAAATTGAAAATTCCTCCAATCCCTTTGGCATTCGACAACTTGAAAAATATTGCTTGGATTGTCTAGTTACTTTATATTTGTGTTCAGGTTACTGATTTGCCGAGCTGTATAGTTTTTGATGTAAATCTGATGATTTGATCCCGAGATATTAACCCTTTATCCTTCAAATTGAAAATTCCTCCAATCCCTTTGGCATTCGATAACTTGAAAAATATTGCTTGGATTGTCAAGTTACTTTATATTTGTGTTCAGGTTACTGATGTGCCGAGCTGTATAGTATTTGGTGTAAATCTGATAATTTGATCCTGAGATATTAACCCTTTATCCTTCAAATTGAAAATTTCTCCAATCCCTTTGGCATGAGATAACTCAAAAAATATCAATCCGATTGTCATGTTACTTTATATATTTATTCAGGTTACTGATGTGCTGTGCTGTGTAGTTTTTGATGTAAATCTGATAATTTGATCCGGAGATATTAACCCTTTATCCATAAAATTAGACACTCCTCCAATCCATTTCTATAAGTACCCATACCATGTATGGTGTACATAATGTCGGCATCTGTGGTGGCCCTCCGTCATATAGCTTTCTACTAGTTGCGTGTATGGGTACACATCTGACGATTTCATCGGCCTATTTTTTTTCCAAGGTAAGATGGCTGAAGTATAATATACTATCTCTTCTTAACATATAGAAATACCGAACTGAAACCGAGGTTTTATGCTGAAACCTAACCGAAACCAAATCCGAGAAATCAAAACCTCCCAGCTCTACTAGTGAGATAGGAATGTGTTCTGTCACTCATTCCTTCTGTCCAACCTTACATGCATTCATCATTCCATTCTTGTCCATTTCCTGAGATATTTATGCATTTTTAGCTTAACTTCACAAAGTCAAGATAAGTTATTGCCATCACGTGTGCGGAAGTCTTTGAGTCTGTTCACATTTTCTTTGGCACAGGCTAAACCTTGTAGTTCTTGTCCGATCATCACAAAAGTTTATATGCTGGTTTAAGGTTATGTCTAGATGAGAACGTCCACTTTTGGTGGCGATCGGCCAGCTATGACAGCTGTGAGAGCTCGAAACCTGAAAACCTCCCCCCAATTTTTCTAAAAAATTAAATTTTTGAAGTTTGCATGTACCGGTACCATATTAAGTAAACTATGGTCAGTCGAGTTTAGTATGTGATGCCATTGAATTAATGTCACTGATAACGTTACTTAATCCAGCTGGCCCAGAGGGATCAAGTTACGCATACAATTTTGTACAAATGTTGTCGATAGAGTATGCAGTTAATTAAGGAAATTGATAACGAATTTAATCTAGCTGGCCGATGGGGATATGTTACACCACTACTGCTTATGTTGTTTTTGATATCCAGTATAACAAGTATAATGTATAAGAGGCCAATGAGATCAGCCAGAAAATGTTTCAGAAGATCTACAAACTGACATGTTTATTCAGTTATTAGACAAATTCAGAGTAGAACTTGAATGCTGATTTTTGCCCAGTAGTTTGACTGTAACAAAAGGTGTCGATTCACTTCTGGGGTTTTTATCAGGTGCCTTTTTAGACTATGAAGCGACTATAGAACCATTTGTTGAAATGTATTTGGATAATTTGAACATTGACACTGTTCTGCTGAAAGCAGAGTTAGCTAAAGCATCTAATGTGCCCATACACACAATTAATACTGACTTTAACCCTTTACCCAACGTAATGACCAAAACCGGCCTGCACTGTTTACAGTTAAAACTAGAAGTCCTGTCACGAATAGTGCGCTTATCTAGGCTTAATTGTGCGTTGGAATTGCGCGCAATTGCCATATCGAATGGCATCCAAAGCACGGCAGGTTCTCTTGGTTACTCATAGCAAACACATGCAATGTTTCTGCCAGTGGACCTCCGGGTTGCCCGGAGGTCCATTGGCTGAAACATTGCTTGTGCACAGGCCATATGTACAGAATTTGATAGCTTTACTTGGGCCATAACGAGTACATTAACGCGCATATCAACGTGCTATTTGTGCGCATGTCATGACAGGACTTCTAGTTTTAACTGTACAAAAATCGCCAATTTTTATTATTTTTTCATTTTTTGTCTCCAAAACATAACTAATTTTTTCCATTTTTTGTCTCAAACACATAGGTTATGACCCCTCTTTGGAACGAGCTCAACGAGCTCGTTCCAATGAGGGTCATAACCAATGTTTTTGAGACAAAAAATTATATATTCAAGAATTTCATTTAAAGTGTCGTAAAGTTATGAATGTTGTAAAGTGTGAAGAATTATTTATGATTTTGGTGCCCCCCAAAAGACAGACTATGGTTACGTGCCTGTTAGACCTTCAGTTCAATCGTTGGTCTCACGTCCAGAAGGAAATCATCTCTCAACCTTAGTATTCCTTCTCTATGCTCCATACATTCCTATTCTCTATACATTCATCTATTTTAAATCAAACCAATTGAAACATCTAGAGTGGCACTCAACAGTCTGTCGTTTGCAGATTACGTTATGTCGACGTTAGGTAGGAGGATTGAAAACAGAGTTTGAGAATGTTTTGTTGCCTCTATGACTGTTATCCAGAGTAGTCATGTCAATATGTTCATTCTAGAGATCGCAGGGTGGCCAATCTTGAGTTGGTCAGGAGAGACAACACATCATCTTCATTTCATTTTAAAAAGAAAAAATTACTATGAAATTCTCCTTTTCTAATTCAATTTACAATTTCAATTCTTGAGAATGAATTTTATTTCTTTTCTGGTATGATAAATCAAAAATGTACTGGATGATTTCTCAAGATCAGTTGGTGATTGCAAGAAAAAAAACGTCAGAAAATGAAAATTTTCAAGTACATCCAATTGCATACTTTCTTTATATTTTATAGTGGTTTATACACGTCAGGAAGAGAATCACCAGAGTCTCTGCGCAGTGAGAAGATGAAATTTCCAACTTATCGGGGACGTGGTGCTCAGTCTGGTAGCGATTCTGAAAGTGGGATGAAACGAAAGTAAGTTCATATAATCCACTCAGTTCTGTCCTGTTTGGTGGTGCAGTAGAATCCTTTTAATTGAATATCCATTTTGCCAGTGAAAATTATTCATTTAACAGGAGTATACAATTAACAGGGATTTGGTCAGTTTCCTGAGCATTTATTCTATTATATCTTGTTTGACAGAGTTCATAGAGCTCTGTCAAACAAGATATAATAGAATAAATGCCTGTATTGGATGTAGTGAGGCCAAAAAGGTTGATAAATAAGGGGAATTTGGTGCGTGTCACAGCAATTTTTTCGACATATTACAAAAATTTATATACAATTAACAGGAGTTTACTCTACAACCCATATGCAATTAACAGATCAAATTTGTACTGAAGGTATGGTAAATGGTTTTGTGTTTGAAAATTATATTTGATTAACAGGGATATATAATTAAGAGATATCCAATTAAGTGGGCTCTACTGTACAATATTCCTATTCACTGCATGTATTTATTTTCCAATACGTTCATGTAAAATTATGGATTTAAAGAATTATCTCTTGACAACTGTGTTCCCCATATACAGAGACCTCTTTAGCCTCCGTACATACAATAAATAGAGGACATGGAATGAGTGTTTTTCTCATATAATATTTATGAAACGAGTCTAAGAATTTTCCATTTCGGCGAGCCTCTGGTAGCCCAAACAGAAAATTCGGATGAGTTTCATAAATATTGTATGAGAAAAAGACTCATTTCATATTCTATTTATCATATGACACACACATGCACAAATTAGCCACTTAGTATGACTTTTTAACGTATCACCTAACATGAGTTGCAGATGGCACTTGGAAAAAATATTCTCATATAACTAAAAAATTTTATTTTTTGCTTCCAAAACATAGGTTATGACCCCTCATTGGAACGAGCGCAACACGCTCGTTCCAATGAGGGGTCATAACCTATGTTTTGGAAGCAAAAAGTGAAAATATAAAAAAAAATGAATGTCGTTTTTCTTGTAGGTAAAAGATTAATACAATATAACCCACCCTAAATAGGACAGATAACGTAAATTCTCCCTACTGAAATTATGCAAATGTGACCCAGTTGTATTTTGTTTAGCCAATCAAATTGTCCAGTTTTGAAATTGACCAATGAAATTGACAGAAGGCTTTATTTATCACTGATTAATGTGAAAACAAAATATCAAATGTTTTAAAGTGAACAAAATGGACGAGTCATATGATAAAAGACTTTAGTTGATTGTATATGGCAAGATATTATAAGTTATCTCCACCAAAATGTATGGTATATGGAGACTTAATACCTGGATGTTGGTTTTTAAACACCAAGCCGCAGGCAAGGGTTTTAAATGAGACATCCAGGTATTAAATCTCCATATACCATACATGTTGAGGGAGATAATGTTTTTGTCCTGTTTGATACACAATAGAAACATAGTGGCGAAAAATTTGTGGATGTGTTTCTCACACTCCATAATCAGTTGGACCAAATTTGTGAAGAACTGTTTTGTTTTTACAAATGCAGAAGACAACAGATAGAGTTACATCCCTTGGGTCGTTAAGGAAATGAGTAAACAGTATTTTGTTAACATATCATCCCCCCCAAGTTCCAATGTCACAGTGTTCTATGTGCCTTCTGGCACATAGAACAAATTGGAACTGAGGGGACGATATTTGCTCTTATTGCATTTTTCTCAAGTTATTTCATTTAATTATTCACCAATTTAATTTATAACAACAAAATATGATCGAATTGTCATAAATCTGATGATATTTGTGACTGTTTTCATGTTTTTAGTTCAATTTTTATATCGAGACGAGCAAAAGCGGAAAGTTTTCATTTAAACCATATACCCACGATGTTTCATGTGTGCTTATACCTGGATGTTGCACGCTCTCATATACCTTGGAATTTGGGTGCTCCCTTTGCCATGTATATTTGTCCAAGGCATTATGACCAATCAAATGACAGAATTTATCGAGATATTGGGACAAACTAGAATAAATCCTCAGTTTTTCAGGAGAATAAGCAAGCCTGAAAATAATTTTCATTTCGCTTCCAGACAAAATGTCATACACCAAACAAATCAAGTCTGTCATTTGAGAATGACATCTGACATATTACAAAATGGAGTTTGAGTATTCAAAATAATGTGTTTTGGGTGTATATGGACCTTCATCTTAAAACTGCTCAGAATTCAACCAACCATACCTTGTTTCATAATATTTAAATTGCCAATAAATAATGGCTTGTGCTTTTAAATCTTTTTACATTTCATACGCAATTAATTGTGCTATTAAGGTTTCACAGTTTTTAGCTGTTTCAGTAAAATTCTATAATTGAAAGTTTCAAAATATGTACCTCATTGGGGATTATTTTTTAAGAGCAGACATTCAAATGAACAACCTATTTTTTAAAAAAAGGTCAATCGGAGTGTTATATGAAGCAGACTTTCATTCTCGATCAATTTAGACATCTTTTACAGTGGAAACCTGTTAATTGAACTGCCACTTTGCCAATAAAAATTATTCAATTAACAGGAGTATTCAATTAACAGGAATTGTGTCACTTCCCTGTATTCTAGAGATAAACTTAGCATTTATTCTATCATCTATAATAGATTAAATGCCTGTCTTGGATGTACTGAGGTCAAGTAGGTCTATAAACAAAGGAAAACTGTGGTGAATCAGTGTAATTTCTCGATTAATTACAAGATTGTTTATTCAATTAACAGGAGTTTACTCTATAACCTACATTCAAAAAACACAGCAAGTTTGTACTAGAGGTATGGTAAATGGTTTTGTGTTGGGAAATTATATTCAATTAACAGGGTTATTCAGTTAAGAGATATACAATTAAGTGGGCTCCACTGTAATTAGTTTTGGATCGTTTTATAAATAGAATCTTCATCTTACACAGTTGCATGGCCACTGGGGGGATGTGTCCCCCCCCCCCTCCCCCACTTTCCCTCAAAGTTGGTCCTTGTCCAAAAATGCCTTAAAAAGTAGGGGGGTGGGGGGGTTAGATCCATGGGGGTTAGGTTGTAGATTGATTGTCCTAATATCTGTGTCGGCAAAAAGGTAAACAGTCATCAGTACATGAAAAACCTCAAAATATCTGCTCAGATGCAACAAGATGGGAGTTTTTGAACCCTGGAATTAATTTTTTTGTACTGCGTGCCGAACCATGGTTGGCCTGTGGTACCGACGACCCTTGGCCACCCCATATCGGACACATTTATTTCCCTCTGGTGGAAACCCTGATTATTGGTACTTTGGTTACCTAGCTCAAACTTTAGGGATGCAAAATTCTGAAATGTGAAGGCTTGGAAAGCTTTAACCGCACACACACCACCCTCCCCCTCCCCTATCTAAACCAGGCTCTGCGAGTTGTCCCCCCCCCCCTCTTGCTTTGGGCTTGCTACGCCACTGAATTCTTACACGTACGAGAAATTTACAAAACTTGTCTGGTAATTCAGATCAGGTCTGAGCCACAGCCTTGGTATAGACTAAATTTACTGAACCTACCTCTTAACCCTTGGGGGCCCAGCAATTTTTACATATTTTTGCTACACATTGACAGTCTACATCCTGTGACTTTGCTGCTCATTTTTTGCAAGCGTTAACTGTCTATATATGCAGCCAAGTTTTGTCTAAAAACAACTACCAAGGTGCTTAGAATGTAACTTCTCACTTAACCCAAAGACTGCATGTAGGGGCAACTAAATGTGATCAAAGTCGCCATTTAGCCCTTATGGGTTAAATTTCACCGCAGACTTCAGGATCATTGGAGATCCTCCTTATTTTGTATTTATTGAGTGGATTACTACTTAAGGAATAGTGCATGGCTTGGAGTTGACTACGCCCATACAGTGGCCAGTGAGGTGGTGTAGTTCCTGCCGCGAAGCGGAGGGAACTACACCACCTCACTGGGCACTATATGGGCATAGTCAACGACAAGACATGCACTAATCCTTATATTATATCGAACACCCATCAAGAAAAACATCTGTCCGATTTGTTAATCTGTTACCAAGGTAGCAGCCCTACCAACCAGCGTTATATAGAAAAAATACCATGTAGTTTTTAAAAAACATTTTCTTCTTCCAAAACACGGCTAACTTGGATTATTGATATGAGCAGAAGACAGATTTTGAATCGGTCGGCAAGGGTAAACAAAACATTTCCCCCAAACGGAACTGTGTATTCTAGAATCGCGCAACTCGCGAATGAAAACTGAAATTTTCGAAATTTGACAACGCAGTTTGATAATTTCCACACATTTGTCACACATATACATTACCGAATGGGTCAGCACGGGATACAAATTCCAAAGATTCAACTGAATTCCATTATTTATTCGTTTACTGTCCAAAACATACAATTAAATAGCAAAATAATATGAGCAGCGAAACAAACGATTTTTCATATACGGACGCGTTCTCATGAAAGTTGGACCCAGGTATGGATCATTCTCTTCGAAACGAGATATGGATCATCTTCTCAAGGAATAAAATGAACGCCTCGAAAAATGTGACTTCAACAATGGAAAAGCGATACATTTTTCCACAAAGATTTCTTTCCGGGTCATTTTGTGGATGTTGTGCCTCGGTGAATCGATTTTTAGTCCTCTACGGGAACCGTAAGGGGACTATAGGATTGCACTCCGTCCATCTGTCTGCCTGTCTGTCTGTCTGTCCGTCCATCTGTCTGTCCGTCCATCTGTCTGTCTGTCCGTCCATCCATCCATCCATCCATCCATCTGTCTGTCTGTCTGTCTGTCTGTCTGTCTGTCTGTCTGTCTGTCTGTCTGTCTGTCTGTCTGTCTGTCTGTCTGTCTGTTTTTTATGTTACCACCTCTCCCTCCAACATGCTTTAAGCTACACCTTTTATATTTGGTACATTTTTTTTTTTTTTCGCTATTTTCATGTTACCACCCTTCCCACCAACATGGTTCAAGCTACACTTTGCATATTTGGCACATGGATAGAGGGTTGGGAGGGGATGATGCACGTTCAATATTTTTTTTTCAAAATCCAAGATGCTTATATACTCTAGTGTCTTCTGTGACAAAAACACCTTATGTCACAAAAGCGCCGTAGGGGACTAATACCACCTCAGTGGTCAAACACTTGTTAAATTTAGCCTGATCAGTTTTATTCGCCCAGTATGAAAAGGAAACTGATATAGTAGTGTGCTAAATATAGAAAACGTGTAGTGCCTGGGTGTAGTGCCTGGGTGTAGTGCTCGGTCAGTTCTGTGGATGCAAACCACATGAAATAGGGTATTGTCTTTCAGCCAATCAGAATGCAAGGAAGTCACGTGAGATATAATATTGTAAAATAGGTATCGACATAAGAAAAGTCAGGCCTTTAAATTAACCCAATTTCACACCGTTTACAGGTGTGCCCAAATTAGAGAAGGTGTGAAGACAAACAGAAAAATACAGTGTAGCCCTCTTAATTGGATATCTCTTAATTGTATATCTATGTTAATTGAATATGATTTTCAAACACAAAACCATTTATCATACCTTCAGTACAAATTTGATCTGTTAATTGCATATGGGTTGTAGAGTAAACTCTGTTAATTGTATATAAATTTTTGCAATATGTCGAAAAAATTACTATGTCACACACCAAATTCCTCTTATTTATCAACCTTTTTGGCCTCACTGTATCCAATACAGGCATTTATTCTATTATATACTGTTTGACAGATCTCTATGAGCTCTGTCAAACAAGATGTAATAGAATAAATGCTAAGTTTACCTCCAGAACACAGGAAACTGACAAAATCCCTGTTAATTGTATACTCCTGTTAATTGAATAATTTTCACTGACAAAATGGATATTCAATTAAGAAGATTCTACTGTATATAAATTCTCTGTGCTTCTTTCACATTTGAGAACAACTTCCATCATAATATGACCATAGAAATATCGTCACCTGGGTGCTAGAATGTTCTATGTCCCCTATGGGACACTGAACATTCTAGCACTCAGGCGACGATATGAAGAAAGACATGGCAATCAAACATGACAGGATAAGACTGTTATTTCTGGTTTTAATGTACCGAAATTAGGGCAAAAGGGTGTGCCCAAATCAGGGCAAAATGGTGTGCCCAAAATAAATGAATTTAAAGGCCTGGATGCACCTGATGTAACGTGTACCAAAAGGTTTTTATGTTTTCTCTTCCCTCTTGAGCAATTTTTCCCTGTATTTAATTCAAACCCTATTACACAGACTGTCTCTGGAATAAACTAAAAATGGCTATAATTTCATTATTTAGTTACAGCATTCCAAATATGGCACAATTTCTTTTTTCCATTTTGTTTTTTTCTTTTTGTGAAGAGGAAGCAGATCTTAGCTCAGGCCATTACAGTAGTATAAAATATGTTTTGGTAGGTATGGGTTTTTTGTCTCTCTGTAAAATACTTGTATTGAGTGTTTACAAGTAGACTTTATCATGGGGAAGTAGTGAAAGGGTTAGGTTTTTTCCACCTTCAGCACACAGGAAAAACTCCATCTTCGATCATTGATTACAGTCCCCTGCACTCCCCCTATTTGTGTTCTGTCTTATAATTATACATTAGCAATAAGCCTGGAAATAAGAGTGTCATCTGAAGAATGAGGTCCCTAGAGGGGGAATTTGGTGATGCTACCCTGCACAGCAGGGTAGCATCACTAAATTCACCCTCTGCACTGATGTAATTTTTTGTGTTCTTTTTATCTGATTTCAGTTTTTTCGCACCCAACTATAAATTGTTCATTTCTTTAAATTTACATGAAAATGGTCTTTCAAGCTTGATTTTGAAACCTTTCCCTCATTGCAAACATTATTTCAGTTTATTTTTTAAGTGTGTAATCATACCCTCAAGGTCCCAGGCCTGAGCAAAAAGAGGAACTCCAGAGGATATATTGGGAGATTCTAGGCCACTGTTCGGGATAGCTTCAGCAGATTCACCATCTGGGGATCTTCATCTGCAAATGATAGATTGCTTATCTCCAGGCTTGATTAGCAATTACTTTTCAATCAGATGGTTATGACACAACAAATCCAGTAGATCAGAATTTCATAAATAGAATATTACAAATCGAGACTTTCATTTTTGACAGGTAAAATCCTCTAGTATTGTGAGAAAAGTGGGCAGACAATTTTGACTGAGTTGCAATCCTCTCTGTTGTGTAATCCCAATCCTCTAGAAACCTATCTTGAGAGACCACTGTATTGAGAGACCACTCTATTGAGAGACGATCTGTCTTGAGAGACCACTGTATGGAGACACCATCTGTCTTGAGAGACCACTGTATTGAGAGATTACCTATCTTGAGAGACCACTGTATTGAGAGACAATCTGTCTTGAGAGATCACTGTATTGAGAGACCACTGTATGGAGACACCATCTGTCTTGAGAGATCACTATATGGAGACACCATCTGTCTTGAGAGACCACTGTATTGAGAGATCACCTATCTTGAGAGACCATTGTATTGAGAGATCACCTGTCTTGAGAGACCACTGTATTGAGAGACCATCTGACTTGAGAGACCACTGTATTGAGAGATCACCTATCTTGAGAGACCATTGTATTGAGAGATCACCTCTCTTGAGAGACCACTGTATTGAGAGACCACCTGTCTTGAGAGACCACTGTATTGAGAGACCATCTGTCTTGAGAGACCACTGTATTGAGAGACCATCTGTCTTGAGAGACCATCTGTCTTGAGAGACCACTGTATTGAGAGACCATCTGTCTTGAGAGACCACTGTATTGAGAGACCATCTGTCTTGAGAGACCACTGTATTGAGAGACATCTGTCTTGAGAGATCACTGTATTGAGAGACCATCTGTCTTGAGAGACCATCTGTCTTGAGAGACCACTGTATTGAGAGACCATCTGTCTTGAGAGACCACTGTATTGAGAGACATCTGTCTTGAGAGATCATCTGTCTTGAGAGACCATCTGTCTTGAGAGATCACCTATCTTGAGAGACCACTGTATTGAGAGACCATCTGTCTTGAGAGACCACTGTATTGAGAGACCATCTGTCTTGAGCGACTACTGTATTGAGAGATCACCTATCTTGAGAGACTACTGTATTGAGAGATCACCTATCTTGAGAGACCATTGTATTGAGAGATCACCTGTCTTGAGAGACCACTGTATTGAGAGATCACCTGTCTTGAAAGACCACTGTATTGAGAGACCATCTGTTGTTTTGAGAGACCATCTGTCTTGAGAGACCATCTGTCTTGAGAGACCACTGTATTGAGAGACCATCTGTTTTGAGAGATCACTGTATTGAGAGACCATCTGTTGTTTTGAGAGACCATCTGTCTTGAGAGACCATCTGTCTTGAGAGACCATCTGTATTGAGAGACCACTGTATTGAGAGACCATCTGTCTTGAGAGACCACTGTATTGAGAGACCATCTGTCTTGAGAGACCATCTGTCTTGAGAGACCATCTGTCTTGAGAGACCATCTGTCTTGAGAGACCACCTGTCTTGAGAGACCACCTGTCTTGAGAGACCATCTGTCTTGAGAGACCACTGTATTGAGAGACCATCTGTCTTGAGAGACCACCTGTCTTGAGAGACCATCTGTCTTGAGAGACCACTGTATTGAGAGACCATCTGTCTTGAGAGACCATCTGTCTTGAGAGACCACCTGTCTTGAGAGACCATCTGTCTTGAGAGACCACTGTATTGAGAGACCATCTGTCTTGAGAGACCACTGTATTGAGAGACCATCTGTCTTGAGAGACCATCTGTCTTGAGAGACCATCTGTATTGAGAGACCATCTGTCTTGAGAGACCATCTGTCTTGAGAGACCACTGTATGGAGACACCATCTGTCTTGAGAGACCACTGTATTGAGAGACCACCTGTCTTGAGAGACCACTGTCTTGAGAGACCACTGTATTGAGAGACCACCTGTCTTGAGAGACCACTGTATTGAGAGACCATCTGTCTTGAGAGACCACTGTATTGAGAGACCATCTGTTTTGAGAGATCACTGTATTGAGAGACCATCTGTTTTGAGAGACCATCTGTCTTGAGAGACCATCTGTCTTGAGAGACCATCTGTCTTGAGAGACCACTCTATTGAGAGATCACCTATTCTTGAGAGACCACTGTATTGAGAGATCATCTGTCTTGAGAGACCACTGTCAGATTGTATGGATAGATTGTTTTACTCTGTTGTGGACCTGTCATGGGAGACCACCTGTCTTGAGAGACCACTTTTGTCTCACAAAAAGGGTATAGTCTCTCAAGGCAGGTTCTACTTTACCAGCATTGCATAGTTCATCTGAAACAAAGACTATAAGAAAAACAAGAAAGGAGGTTGAAGAAAGTTTGGACATATAGGTAAAAAAGTTTGGTGAGATTAAATTCAGATAATGATGGAGGGACCTAATATAAGAAACAAGTCCTCTTGTTTTGTAAACCCAATCTCAGAAGATTATTTCATTCGATCAGATAAATAATTGACAACTTTTAATATTAGAGAATTTGTTGTTTCAGGTATTTTCCGAGACGTAGAGGTTCTGATAATGAAAGTGATGTTTCTGTCCCAAGAAGGCGGAGGTACGATTTTTTGTTGTGTTACTGTTAAAAAAGATAGCATTTTCTGAATTATAAATATAACTTCAAAAGGAAGAGGTTCTACTGTGATTAGTCCTCATGTATTCAAAACCTGTAAGGGGCTGAAAGGCAGTCCCACAAAATGATTTATGAGGCTGATTTAGATGCAAAAGGGAATGGGTTTTTTAGTAAAAGTAAACTTAGTGGCTTGGTTTTTGTCAAACAAAACACTCTGCAAATTTGTTATGGGGCTGTTTGGACACATTCCCATGAAAAGGCAAGGCCTGTGTGATAATATACTTCTAGTGTTGATGTTTGATGTGAAGAATAATTTATGTTTCAAGTCAGTTTGGAGATGGCTAACCGAATGCTCGGCTATGCAAAATTCTTGGGAAACTGCTTTTTTTATCATTAACAAGTATTCTTATATTGCATGGAATTGAAATATACATAGCCTCTTAAGGCATAAGACTGAAAATCAATCAAGAGACAAGAAAGGCTGGTTAACTGGTAAAGTGCTAAATCAAATCTTGTACATATGTCTTTGTCTTGCTACAATTTATGAGAGAGTGCCTATGGGCACTCTCTCATAAATTGTAGTAAGGCAAAGCCTTATAGACTAAATAATATCACTTCAAAGATAATACAAAGCATGTGCACTGAATATGAGCCTTCAAGCTGTGGTGCCTGCACTTCAGAATAAAGCCCAAATATGGGCTTCCAGTACTCTACCAGTTAACTGGTAGAGTGTAGAAGAGCAAATTTGGGCTTTATTCTGAACTGCAAGAACCTAAAGTTAAAGGCTTCTTATTCTGTGGATGTCCTTCATATTATCTTGGAAGTAATATTACTTCATCTCCATCGATTTGCATTGTTACAATTTATGGGAGAGTGCCTATAGGCAAAAATATGTGAACAAATCTTGAGGCTGAGAAAAAAAAAAAAATTAGCATCCTACCAGTTAAGTTACTCTGACTTTAGTATTCATCTGTTCGTGTAGATTTGAATTTGCGTAACCACCACGTGAACGAAACGAACGTTCTCGTCAAATTTTGCACACTGCTGCCTATACATTGTTTTGTTGTATATTTTTTTAATGTATTCATCTTTATAAATATAATTTTTGAGCATTGTTCCCATATTATGAATAGAATGGTATGCTGTTTCCATCTTAACCCTTCATCTAAGGAATTGCCTGCATCTGCCTGCATAATCTGCAAATAGAGCAGTTGGAAAAAATAAATTTTTCAAAATATTTCAACAAAATGATATGCTCATTGAGCTCGTTTCTTTAAAGGGTCACATGATATCGTTTTGTTGAAATTCTTTATAAAAGTAGTAATTAAAATAATAAATTTTGATATTCTCTTTGTTGGGTAAAGGGTTAAAAGAATTTCCCACCTAAGTAAATAGCCACAACTAATGTGCAATCTCACTTTGTCGAGATTACGCTTTTGTTGTTGTTGCTATTTTATTTTGGTTGAAATCCTATTAACCCTTTACCCAACGCAGACGATATAAAAATTTATTATTTTAAATATATTTTTTTTAAATTTTTCAAAACATTTCAACAAAACCATATCATGTGACCCCTCATTGGAACGAGCTCAATGAGCTTGTTCCAATGAGGGGTCACATGATATGGTTTTGTTGAAATATTTTGAAAAATTTACTTTTTCAGCTGCTCAATTTGCATATTATGCAGGTGATTCGTTAGGTAAAGGGTTCAAACATAAAACAGCATGACTGGCATAGTAATACAGAGAAGGCGGAGAAGCATCAAACCCCTTATTTCCTGTAGGTTACCTCCATGTTATCTTGTGTAACCTTCCAACAGGTTATGATATAAGCCCTTTATATCCAGGCCTGTTGAAGCAGGTCCTGTTTACTAAGGCATCAAGTATTTTATACCCCTGATAAGTAAGTGTATAGAAATCCCTGTGTCATCGCATCACGTCATGTCATATCACATCACATTTTGTCACGGGCAAAATACTTGACTACTGAGCAAAATTTATCCAATATTGGGACTTGTGTTCCCTATTGCTTAACAATTGAATTTTGTTCAAATGGATCTGCCCAGCTCTTTTATGGGCCTCAAATCAGGAGAAAACTAAAAAGATCTTCAGGACCACTATACAGAGCATGTTGTTTTTTTGGCAAGCAGCATCTTTCACTCATTTATAATCAAGTTTTGTTCAGGCCAAGTTGTTGCTTCCCTATCTGGGCTTATAGGAGAGAGCCCACAATTTGCCTTTGGCCTCAAACTGCAAACTTTATACTTTTCTTTTTCAGAATCACTGCACAGAAAGTCCTGATTTTCTGCAAGCAGATTTGTACACTCATACATCCATTAAAGTTTATTCTAGCCATGTTTCTAAAATGTATTTAGGCTTTTGGGGAGACCAGAAGGTGCCTTTGGGCTCCAAAATTCAAAAGTTGTAATTTTTGGTATTTATTTTTCTTGGTTCTGATGTGATTTGGTTTTTTACACTGCAGCAAATGTTACTACAGTAACATGTGTGCCATGCCTGATTTCAGGTGCCCCAAGGGGAGATAACTTGAAAAAACCTTTTTGTGAAATTGATAAAAAATTTGAATGAAATTTGTGCAATTTATAATCATACCGAAAGTGACCAGTAGCATGTTTCACTCATGCATTTGAGGTTGTTCAAGTCAAGTTTTTGTGACCATATTTGGGAAATCCAAAAGTTCTAAAATGGAAAAGTAATTGTTTTGATAATTTTTATAGCCCTGCCGCTTGGTGGGGGTATATAGTATTCCTCATGTCCATCAGTCCATCCATCCCAAAGTTATACCATACACTACACTCACACCTTTCAAGACAGCCATCTGAAATTTTGCACAATGCAGAACTACATTCAACACATTACCATGTTAGAAGTTCAGACGCCTCTATGTTTTTGTCACAGTTATTGCCCTTTATCAGTTTAGAGAAAATTTCATGTATTTTTTAATCGGAGAGAGAATTTCATGCGTTTTTAGCTCACCAAACTAAAAGTCAGGGTAGCTCAAGTGATCACTTTCTCTCCATCGTCCATCCGTCGTGAATTTTACATTATCAATTTCTCCTCCTAAACCCCTGGGCCAAATTGAACCAAATTTGATATGCATGGTCCCTATCATATGTCAATTCAAGTTTGTTCAAATAAAGATGCCATGCTCCATATTGATGGGGTTGGGGAAAATGCTCCAAAATTTGAGAAAAATCTTCTCATGAACCAGTGGGAACAAAGACTTGATATTTGGTATGGAGCTTCCTTTTGAGGTGTAGAATCAAGTTTGTTCAAATGAAGTTTGCTGAGCAAATATTTGCCTTTGTAATGGGAGGGGCAAGATTTTTAGTCCCTGCCATAATTTCTATTTTCAGAACCGATGGTTCAGTTTGAACGAAATTCTGTATGTGATATTATTGGGTCATAAGTACTTGATTCATGATAATATAAAATTTCCATGTTCCCCGTGGGTACACCCCAGGAGCTAAAAATAGAAAATATTTTCAAATGCCCATATTTCCCAAACCACATGGAACAGAGAACTGTTATTTGGTATGAAGCATCCTTAGGACCAGTAGAATCGAATGATACAAACAAAATGCTATTGGTTGTGTTAGGTTGTTCCAAAGAGAGGGGTGGGGGGGCCATTGAAAAAGTGCGGAGTCAGCATATTTGCAAATATTAAAAAAAGTTACTTTTTCAGAATCTTCTGATATTTGGCATACAGCAACCGTGGAGGGGGGCGGGGGGGGGGGGGGGGGGGGGGGGGGTCAGATACAAGTGTGTTCAATTTAAGCCACTCGATTCGTATTTGGAATCAATACAGGAGCCCAAATCTTAACTTAGGGCACTGTGGGAAATAAGCTTTAAAAATCTTCTTCTTCAGAACCGCTGGTTGGAATGTTTTAATATTTGGTTAACACCATTGTTACGAGGGTAAGATTCAAGTTAATATTTGGGATTCCTATGGGGGCCCAAATTGCTTTAAAAATCTTCTTCATCAGATCTACCAGTCAGAATCCTTTCATATTTCGTATACAGCATCTCTATGAGGGTCAGATTCAGTTCACATCCACCCACATAATAAGTTCAGCAGCTGAATAAATATTATTTTTCAAACAATTTCAACAAAAACCATATCATGTGACCCCATCGACCTCATCGAGCTCGTTCCAATGAGGGGTCACATGATATGGTTTTGTGGAAAATTTTTGAACAATTTTAAAAAATGATAGTTAAAATAAGAAATTTTGATATCGTCTGCATTGGATAAAGGGTTAAACATTAATGAATAAACAAATAAATTTGTAATAAATCAACAAAAAACTTGTCAAACCCCTAGTCCTGTTAGGTAAAGTATTTATTTAATTTTTTTTTTTTTAGAAGAGAAGCGGATAGCGGTAGTGAATCAGATGTGTCGCAGTGTCGGCCACATCATTTCCGAAGACATAGACCAAAAAGTACAGGCGAAGACTCTCAGAACTGGAAAAATGGCAGCTTGACAGGGTATTCTACTTTCATGTGTTTCATTGTGGCATATGAATTGTATTCAGTTCATCAAAGCTACTGTTGTACTGGAGAGGTGTAATATAGTTACAGCATAGTACTGGCTGCTTTTGAGTAAGGAGTTGATATGGATATGATTTACACTAAGGTTGTACAGTGCACAGGGTTAATTACTCAGTTAATAATGAAAATGTTTTATAACCAGAAATGCACAGGGTTAGGTCCCACTTTCTTTTTATAAAAAATTGGCAACTGCCTAACCACACACTACAGGAAAATGTACACTCACTAAGGCTGTGCTATGCACAGGGTTAGTCGCATGATGGAGATGAGTTTATAATACAGTGGAACGCACTTAATTGGATATCTCTTAACTGAATAACCCTGTTAATTGAATATAATTTCCCAACACAAAACCATTTGCCATACTTCCAGTACAATTTTGACCTATTAATTGAATATAGTTTATAGAGTAAACTCCTGTTAATTGAATAAAAATCTTGCAACCTGTTGAGAAATTACCCTGACTCACCCCAGCTTTCCTTTGTTTTTGACCTATTTGGGCTTAATACATACAATATATGCATTTAATGTATTATATCTTGTTTGTCAGAGCTCATGGAGCTCTGTCAAACAAGATATAAAAGAATAAATGCTAAGTTTATCTCAAGAATACAGGAAAGTGACTCAATCTCTGTTAATTGAAATCTCCTGTTAATTGAATAATTTTCATTGTCAAACTGGCTATTTAATTAACTGGGTTCCTCTGTATAAATAACCAGAAAGAAAAGAATCACTTACCCTGTGTATTGCACAGAGTTAAGTGGTAAGCTAACATACACTTGCTAACCATAGGCATTGCACAGAATTAGTTGATAGGTTGACATATCACACACTAGATAAAAATACACACTTTGCACAGGGTTAGTTGGTTACTCGTTACATAGGGTGCAGGATTTAAGGAACTAATGGAAATACTTACATTGGTTTGTCGACATTGTTATGCCCCCAAAAACATACAGTGTTTGTCGTTTCCGTCCATCTGTCTGTCCATCAGGAAGCTTTGTCATGTCTGTCTGTCTGTCCATCTGTCTGTCCGTCCATCCGGCAGTCGTCAGTTGGTTGGTCTGTCTGTCAGCGTCGTCGTCATTGTCGGTCGGTCAAAGATTTTCATGTCCACTCTTTAACTTTGAGATGCTTTGTTGGATTTTGTTGAAACTTGGCATACATGATGTTTATGGAGAGATGATGTGGCACGCACAAATTTGTTTTTGTTCAATGGAGATCAAGGTCACAGATCAAGGTCATTGCCATGTCTGGGGCCTAATCACTTCTCAGTGACAATCTCTTGTTTTAAAAGTGAATTCCAAAAATGAAAACATATTCTGTTTTCAACTAATAGCTGGTTTGAGGCAAAAAATGTCAATAAATTATTGGAAATCCGTGGATGTGACAAGATGTTGGAGTAGCTCTTTGACAGATTTCAGATTTTTATTCAATTAACAGGAGTTTACTTTATAAAATATATTCAATTAACATGTCAGTTTGTACTGAAGGTGCAGTATATGATTTGGCATTTGTAGGTTATATACAATTAACGGTTGAATGCAATTAAAAGATATACAATCAAGTGGGCTCCACTGGACAACATATACTCTCCCGAGTTATAAAAAATTTGATTAGTTAAAATTTGTCAGGTATACAATATATTTAATGATGGAGAAATTTAATGATGAGAGAGGGGCCTCCGACTGAAAAATGCGTTTTTATACGCCCATTTTGAAAAAAATAGGTTGTATTATGATTGATTGGTCTGTCCGTCTGTCCATCTGTCTGTAAACTTTTCCATTTCCGGATGATAGCTGAAGTTTGTATTTATAGATTAGACCAAACTTTGTCTTTGCCACAGCGATATCAAAATACAGGTTGAGTTCAAATTGGAACCTGATCTGAAGATTTTTAAAAGAGTTACAGGCCTTTTTGACTTATCAATTGCCGACCGGGTATATATTATGCAGTACCAGGCATAGCTCTTGTTTAATTGGCTTCATACATTGAGTGCATTAGTCAGATTTCTTCCCCAGCCGGTGTACAGTTGGTGGGTTATTGATTTTATTGTCAGTGTAGGCAATGTGTTAAAAAAACAAAATATTTGTTGAAGAAAATGTATCTGTTGTTACGCTACATATTTATAATTTATATATTGAGAGGGTTCTTATTTGAGACTCTACTCTCACCAATGATCATCTTGAAATCTGATTTCTTTTGTTTTTCAGAATTGGCAAAGAGAATTATCAAAATGGGTAGGTGGATTATTCAACTATCTTTTAGCATTTGACTACCATACTGACCCAGATATAAGCCCATAATCGAAAATAAGCCTACCTACTAACTTTTCCGATTTCGTTTTCAGAGTCCCATCCTTGTACATAAGCCCAGCCCCTGACTTTGTAATGACAACAACGATGACTGACATGTTGATAAATTGTAGCAATTAAAAAAGATACCCTTACCCAATGCACATGATATCAAAATTTGTGAATAATTTGATAACTCGAGCAAAGAAGGCCTACTTTTCTGGTATTGTGTCTGATAACATTGGACGGCCAAACATGCTGTCAACTGTTATGGACAAACTACTACACATTAAGGCAAATACAGCCCTTCCTGAACACACATCAAAGGAAGAACTTGCTGGAAAATTCTCAGCTTTCTTCACAAACAAAATCGAGGTGATAAGGTCCAATCTTACAGCTGGAGGCAATGTTGTACATGCCTCCACCTTTTCATCCAGTCCAGCTGGCATGACAGACCGTGTCCAGTTTTAACTCATTTGAACTGATTACCGCCGACGATTTGATCACAGTGTTCGAAAACTCGCCATCAAAACAGTGCTCGTTGGACGTAATTCCGTCAAAACTTTTGAAATCCTGTCTGCCGGCTCTCACAACATGGCTTCTGGAAATTGTTATTGTCTCTGGAGTTTCCCGCAAACAATGAAACAGGTTCTTATTACCCCACTGCTCAAAAAGCCTGGACTTCATCCAGACATTTTAAAAAACTATAGGCTGGTATCAAACCTTTCATTCATCTCCAAACTCATTGAACGAGTATTTGCCATCCAAATCCGTCGGCATCTCAACAATTGTTGTTTATCTGAAGAATTTCAGTCTGCATATAGGCCACAGTGTAGCACTGAAACAGTACTACTATGCATTCAAAACGACATACTTCTGTCTATGGATAAATAACAAATATCATATCTGGTGTTACTAGATCTTAGCGCGGCATTAACATAATTGATCATGCCATTCTCCTGGAAAGACTACAAAGCTATGTTGGCATTACCGGCATAGCTTTAGAATGGCTCAGATCCTATCTTACTGGCCAGACACAAAGTGTCAGCATCAATGGTTCTGCTTCAGAGAGGCTCACTAGTTTAGAGTGCCCCACGGCTCTGTCCTCGGACCCCTTGTCTATATTATCTATGTTTTACCATTAGGAGATATAATACACAAACATGACCTAAATTTCCACTGTTATGCTGATGATACTCCGCTCTACATTCATTTCGACCAGTCTGAAATATTAGCTAAAGAATAACTTGAGTGATGCATGGCAGAGATTCAACTTTGGATGACTGAAAATTTTATCAAAGTGAATGCCGAAAAACAGAAATTATCTATTTTGGTTTGCCACAACAATTAGCGAAAACATCTAAATATTCTCTTAATATTGACTCAAATAATGTTTCCCCATCGGCTGCGGTTTGCAACCTGGGATATTTTATGGATGAGCATCTGTCATCAGAAAAACATGTTAAGTCGGTTTGCAGATCTGCGTATTTCCATCTTCAGAATATCAGCAGGGTGTGTCCTGTGATCGACGAGGGAACAGCCAAGCAGCTCGTCCATGCATTTATGACGAGTTGCTTGGATTATTGTAACTCCTTCCCTTTTTGGGGGAGGAGATCATTTACATGCCTACTACAGCTCATTCAGAACTGTGCAGCGAGAATTGTAACACAGAGAACAAAATTCTGCCACATTACCCAAGTGCTGCAAGAACATCACTGGCTCCCTGTGGAAATGAGGGTTGAATTCAAAATCCTTCTCCTCAAATATAAAGCCTTGAACAACATGACACCTTCCTATTTGTGAAGCCTAATCTCAAGATACAAACCCGATAGATCTTTAAGGTCAACAATTGGCTTATAGTCGTGGTAATCTCGTGACAGTTGGTAACCAGGCTTTCTCGGTAGCGGCACAAAGCATTACTTAAAACTCATCTTTTTCAGAAATTTTTAAATAGCTGTAACTAATGGTCGCTAGCAGAGCACCTATTCCATAAAGCCTGAGAGCACTTCATAGTGAAATCATGGCTATAAACTATATTATGATTTTAATTATTTCTTTTTCAAATGTTTCCCAAAATTTCAACAAAACCATATCATGTGATCCCTCATTGGAACGAGCTTGACAAGCTCGTTCCAATGAGGTGTCACATGATATGGTATTGTAAAAATTGTTTCACACTTTTACATTTTTCAACTATTCAATTTGTAAATTATGCAGACACATGCAGGCAATTCATCAGTAGAGGTTTAATGCATTTTTGTTATGGGATTGACCGAGTCACCTAACTTTATGTCACCTTTGCATCCAAATTCTTGTGGAGGCTTGACCTCTCGAAAATAAGCCCACCCATATACTTTTGCTCTCGTTCACTTCATGCACCCCCAGGGCTTATTTCCGGGCCAGTAGGGTACTGGACATTTTTTTCCCCCCATGAGACCCACAGGAAGTGGGTCTGTGTACCTAGCTGTGGTTATTGAGCTCAATTTTGCTGGTGAAATGGACAAACAAAATCAACATGTGAGATTCAATCTTACATTTCCTTACAACAGGTGATATTCTACAGTGTAGATAGGAAAACAGTGGACAGGAAATTTCAACCAGATCATGAACCATTCTTTTAGGTGTCTACAGGGGCCAAATATGGGACACTTTTTCAATGGCATTTTGGCATTATTTTTCTCAATTCAAACCAAAAATCTCCCAATCTCATGCCTCATTCAAATAAAAATTTAATTCTTTTACTCTTGAAGGCCTAATTATTCCCCCGAAAAAAATTTGGGGCAATCTAGCCATGACGTCGTCTGTCTGTCCGTCTGTCTGTCTGTCCATCTGTCCGTCCGGGCATAGACGGAATTCGTGTCCGCTCCATAACTTCTTACAGCCTTCAAGGATATTAATGATACTTGGTATTATTATTGCCCACAACCAGAGGGTGTGTCGCGAATAAGGTTGGAATGGCTATCAAGGCTTTTTTCGGGGGAATCAGCCACCCTTTGGTGGCCATCCTCTAGTTTTTACTTTGATACCTTTTTACTGCAACAAAACAAGAGACAGTTTTTAGATACATTTGCAAGTTAAATTCCAAGAACCTAGTCAGTTGTTTCTAGGCAAGTGTATACTGCCTATATAGGCAGGTAACACTTACCTAGACTCAATTGCAATGCCACGAATGTAGACTGCCGAAGTGTAGCAAAATGCATAAATATCTTCATCATTTAAGGCCACACAAAGTAGATCTTCTGTTTCTCAGGCCATTATTTGTAAAATTGCATGCGGGCGAGCGGTTTTTATTTTATTTTTTATTTCTGTAATTCTTTACCATCAAAAGTTCATGCTCTTGGTTTATGTTTTAGGTAGCATGGGAGGTGATGTATTTCATCTCTTGAGAGCAAGAAGGCTTTGCAATGCTGAAGCATTGCAAAGCCTTCTTGCACTCAAGGGACAAATTTATCAATTTTTTTAACTTGGGTAAAATATTAGACATAAACCGTTTAATAAAAAGAGAGCATGCGGCTGCCAAAAGGACCATGCTGGAGGGCCTGAGAAACAGATTTTTAATTTTTTTAGGCCTAAAAGTATAAGAACAATTTATTTAATAAAAATTACAAAAACTGATCATGATTTGTTGCAATTATTTGTTATAAAACTTACGACTTGTACTATACATATAGTAGTTTCTGTATTAATGTTGTTAGTTGAATATGTTGGCAACATTTCTTATTCTATGTATGTTTTCTCAGACAAATTCCCAATTGGAGCCTCCATGACGCGAACTTTCACAATTGCGTGGGCTCCAGATCATTTCCCAAAGAGGGCATAGGTTATTATTTTTATATTGAAAAGGGCGAGAGAGCATCCCACCATTCTTTGTGGTTAATTACAAAGTCTCTGAATTTTATCATCTTTATAAATTTGGCATGATTCCGAGAAAGTTAACCATTCAGTAGCACAGGCAGTTCAAATATAATGTTTGTGTTACGTGTCTGTCTTCTGACTTGAGTATATAGAAAATTGATTACCTTGTATATGTACATGGGGGGCCGGGGTGGCACTGTGTACTAAGGTATACTGCTTGTCAATCGTGCACCTGTTTTCAACCATTGCTAACCCTGCTTGTGTGGAGTTAGTATGTCAGGTATTCTTACAGCAGCTCGCCACTGCCCGGTGGTTCTCTCTCTGGGTATTCTGGCTTCCTCCACCCGTAAAACACGTTGTGACCTTGGGTGTCAAAAGTGTCATTAAATCCCAATAAAAACAAAAAACCCTGTATGAAAGAAAATCATTCACCCAATCAGTGAAGGCATATGTTCTCATTTTGAATTTTTTCAAGGACTAGCTTCTTAAATGAGGTACGATGACATGTTTATGTTGATTTTTAATGTATTTTGTTTGAATGACATCCACTTTTCTCTTGTTTGTCCGGCTAACTCTTTTCACAGTTTTCAAGCTGGGACTTTTTTTTTCACAGGATGTTTGTTCATGTACCAGAGGTGTGCATATAGTCAGGATTTTGATTTTCTTTAATATTTCACCAAATTACAGGTTGTTGAACTTGGTCAATTTTTTGTTGACTTTCCACTGTATGGAATGTGGTTTGCATGTTATAGAATTTCCCCTGTATGGAATGTGGTTTGTGTGTAATACAGACACAGCTCATGTACGAGTAACAAGTCACAGTTTGCTCCTCAACCTCCTGTGTCCATGAGCTGCAATGGTTATAAAAAGAGAGCATACAGCAGCCATAAGGACCATGCGGGAGGGCTTGAGAAACAGATTTTTAACTTATTTAGGCCTTATTAATTTCTCTTGATTTCAGCTCGGGGAGATTTGGTGATAACTTTCTGTTTGTCGACATCCATCCGGCATAAACTTGCAATTGACATTTTCAACTCCGCAAAAACTACTGGACCAAATTTGATATGTATGTTCCATATCAAATGTTGATTAAAATTGTTCAAACAAAGTTGCCACATCCACGGGTACGCCACAAGAGACATAAATCTGAGTACTCCCCAATATTTTTAAAAATCTTCTACAGAACCACCAGTCAGAATCTTTTGATATTTGTTTTATTTATTTTGATATTTGTTTTAGTATACAGCATCCTTAGGAGGGTCAGATTAATTTTGTTCAAATCAAAACCCTAAGTTTATATTTGGGCTTTCAATTGGAGCCTGAATTTTAATTTAGTGCAATATCAGAAAACTTATTCAGGTACACCTCTTGATCTGAGTCATCAGGCTTGCTAAAACTGTTGAAGATATTATGACGAGACCTCTAAAATATTTTACCCTCAAGTCCCCATATTGCTCTGAAAAAGTTGTCCCAAGTGTATATTTTATTGAGAACTCTACTGCCACAAGCCAGAAAATAAGCAGACTGTCATCTGCAAAATGAGGTCCCCAGAGGGTGAATTTAGTTAGGATTCATTTATCTTCACAGTACTTTCTCATCATTATTGACTGCCTGTACAGTCAGCCAATAATGATGTGAAACCACTATGAAGATAAATTACAGGCAGACAACAGTATTGTAGAAACACTGTCAAGTCATCTGCAGCTGGGTTCATGTTTTTACAGTAGTATTATTGTAAAATTAATAGGAGAATTTAAGGGTTACAGAATATGATAACAGAGGAAGCACCTTTCATATCCCAGTTTTTACTGTTTAAAAATTAGTTTCAATATTTTCTTTAATCTTTCAGTTCAATTCCGAGTATGCATCATGCTCCAGGTGCTGCTAATGTACAGAGGAGAAGGAGAAGGTAAGATTTGTATTCTTAACCCTTTACTTAACAGATTAACTGCATCTGCCCATGTAATTTACAGTTTGAGCTGTATCATAATAATATATTATATTTTTATACTGTACCAATGACCCAGACTTAGCTGGTGCTAACTCCTTAAATTCTAGGGCCAAACACAAATTTTGCCCCCCAATCCCCAAAATTTGCATCAAAATCCTAAATTTCAATGTCCTATGTGGTCCTTCATACTTATATCCACTGCGCATGCGCAGTGTCAAGGAAGTCTCGAAATTGGCTCAAAAAGTCATTCTTTGTTTGGCCCTAAAATCATTAACATATCACTGATATTTGTACTTGTAAATCTCAGTTTAAATGATGCCAGACACATAATTATGAAAGAAATGGTGGATCTAAGGAAGAAATAGAAGGATGAGAGGAAGAAACAGTAGTAGGATGTGTTCAGGGCTGTAACTTATAATTGTTTTTACAAAATTATTTCATGTTCCCTAATTTCGGGGCATGGGCCTGATGTTGTCATTCTTGCTATGAATTTAACATTGTTTGTTCAGTGTTTCCTCTCTCCCTTTCCTTTATTCCCCCCTTGCTGTTCTCCCATATGCTTTTGGCACAGTTTTTGTAATTTTTATTACTAAAATTTCTTGGGAGTTTTGGCTTGGTAACAGAATAATTATTCTGTTTTTTCCCATGCTTACGTCCTCACCCTTGGGGGGTTAGGCGTTTTGGTCTGCATCTACCATCTGATGTACTGCAGTTTCTTCTCTGGTAGTCTCTGTTTTACATCGGATAGTGTTTAAATTGGTAACTGATTTTGGGCCATGTTTACAGTGCCTGAAGTCATGTTGCCGGTTTTTGTACACTTTTGTTTACATTGACAACGGTTACTTCTGATAGTGATTACTTGTCTTCTGTTTAGCTCAGTTCATAGCAAGATACATTAATATTGTCCGTAAGTGTTACATTAATTTTTAAATATGTTTTAAAAATTTTGTCCACCCTTAGGCTTTTTTGGGATCCATTTTGGGAACTTGGGCTCTTCTGAAATTTTTTCGAAAATTTTTTTTCTTTTGAATTATTTTTTTCGAAATGTTATAATGGATTGTATTATATTATGTATCTTTGCTTTTAAGGGTTAGTGTGAGTACCATGACTGTTTATATTTTTTCATGATGAAAGAATATTGTTCAAATTGTAATGCGAGGAAATCTTCCTCTGATTCTCATGCTCATTGTGTTTCTTGTAGTCATTGTACTCGCACTAATTCTTGCTCAGTGTGTGTCAATTGGGATGACAAACGTTGGAGACGTGTGTCACGGTATTTTGTTAGCGGTGAGAGGTCCCTGCCAGTCCTCTCTCTGCAGGGTCACTCTAGTTTTTTCGGTCTCTTTTTCAGAGGAACAAGAACAGGGTGATGTTTCCGTGATGTCTTCAAGAAGTGTGCCTCCGTCGTCGCAGTATAACAAAGAGCGGATAAAGTGCTCAGGAAATACGACAATTGCCTAAGAGGTCCCAAGTAGGATCGACGGCATTGTCGTCCGCTAGCTCGCTCGGTGTAGTGACCATTCATGGAATGGCTCGGCAGCTGGGTTCATCTATTGCGGTCCAGGGAAGGAGTACAGGTGATTTGAGCACTATAAACATTGAATGTGCACACCCAGCGATGACAGATCCGAGGATAGTACGGAGGAAGCCAGTCAGTTCGGTACCTAGCTCGTCCAGGAATACCCGGACCGTGAGCGAGAGAGGCCCCCTCTCTCTTACAACAACATCTGGTACAGATGTTGTTGTATGTCACGTTCGTTAATCAGAGCATACGTTCACCTGCTTGGGATGCTCCGTCGCATAGACAGTCCAACGCAGCCTGTCTATTGGCTTCCTCGTCCTACGTCAGCACACACGACCGCACCTTGGCTATGTGACCGTAGATATCCAGCCTGCTTCGCTGACCAGGGAGTCCACGTCGACCAGGTCACGCCATCCGCTAGCCAAGGACACAAGGCCTTTCCAGTTGGGACGTTCGCATATGAGAAGTATGCTGGAATTAACGTGCCAGGAGCTCCCAGCGGCTAATTTACGTAAGACCGTGGCTCCACAGGCCTCCGTGACGGACTTGCTATCACAGATAGCTCAATTCATCACAGCATCCCAGCAGCTATCAGAAACTTTTTCAGTAAAGAACTGCCCGAGCAAGTTGGGTCGGATCGCTCCCCTGCAGAGTCAGAAAGGCACGACCGAGGTGGTCCAGTCGGATGGTAAAAGGGAATCAGCACAGCTGAAATTTTCCCTTCCCGAACAACTTAAGGTGGCCGTAGATTCATCCGGCATCACCTTTTAGAAGTTGTTTCTCAGGACCAAAAAATGCTGCGTTACCTGATAAGTAACTGAAAGCGTCACTGGACACAGACTTTTCGGCCGGATTAGGGACACTGTCCCACAGTTTCCAACCAAGTCCAGAAATGTCGCACGGACATTAAACTTTTGTATGACGCTATATTCAAGCTAGCCTCTAAGACTGGCAAATTCAGTTTCTTATCGCCTAGCGCTATATATGCCTTTCATCAATGCTAGACATAAATTTGAAACGGCAGGATAAGGCATGCCGAGAGTTCCTCTGCGTTTGGACGACCAGGCTGAAGACCTGGAATTGTCATTGACAACGTCCATGTCTATTAACTCCAGTATACTGGAGATTACAATCTCGTCTAATAATTTAGACGCATTATCTTACGCAGATCACCTTACCAGAGCGTTATCATTACGTCTCGAAGGGAAAGAATTCCAGGACGTTATAACTTCCTTAAGAGTTCTTCTGAGGGCTTTAGCATATTCTACCTATAACTCCGCCCTTTCAGTGGCAGTATGGAGTTAGTCAAACATAATGCTGCCCTGGCTCCATCCACAAGAGTGGATAGTAGGGTGAAAAACTCGCTTCTAGTTGCTCCAGTCTCAGGAGAGCTTCTCTTCGACGTTAAGCTTTCTACAACTATAATCAGATTACTAAGAAAGCTTCGGATTCTCTGCTTTTAATTCCGCTTTCAAAAAGTCGGACTCAGCAGGGAGGAGTAAGGCAGGCACTTCGGGGGCAAATACATCCAAAGGAAATTCCTACAGAGGATCTAAGAAAGCCTCTATGTCTTACTCCGGAGACTGTCAGAGTAGAGACTCACATAGGGGTCGTAAAGCTGGCCGAGAGAATGGTCAAACGCCCCTAGGTCAACTGGGCGAGGTGCGGGTCGTGGAGGATGTGGTTTCTCCTCCCGCAATTCTCGCAGGGCCAGGAGGTGATGGTCTAAACCTTTATTGCATTCCAGTGGACGGAAGGCTGTCGAGATTCTTAACCATTGGTTGTCAATTACGAACGATCTGTGGGTGCAAGGGGTTATTTCCGAAGGTCTAAACTATCCTTCAAGGAAAAACCTCCGTTATCTCAAGTCCACTCTGGTCTCAGCTTCCGTTAAACATTCAGAAGAGAGATTCGCTTCAACGTTCAGAAGAGAGATTCGCTTCAATCAGAAGTTCAATCTGTTCTGGACAAGAATGCTAGAGATGTTGTAGAAAACCAGGAATCTCCAGTTTTCTGCAGTCACCTGTTCCAGGTCCCCAGATCAGATGGCTCGTTTCATCCAGTTATAGATCTGAGCTGGATAAACAAGCTGATAGTGGCTCCAAAATTTTATATGGAGACCATCCGATCGGTCAGAGCGAGCACTCGAGTGAACGATTATGCTGTGAGCATAGGTCTCAAGGTTGTGTACTTTTACGTCATGGTACAACCGGCGTTTAGAAAGTACCTTCGCTTTGCTGTCCCAGGAGTGTTTTCAGTTCCGAGCACTGATGCTCTGGTCTGAATCTAGTGCCCTGGGTTTTCACTCGAATAATGATCTCGGTAATGACTCATTTCCGAACTCATTCGTCTGTGGTAACGTCAGCCTGCTTGGACGACATTTTTCAGGGTTACAATAGCAAGTTAACGCTTCAGAACGATGCTCAGAGCCTGCTTCATTTGATCTGTCGTCTCAGTTTCATAGTAAACGAAAAGAAGTTGGATCTAGTGCCATTCAAATCGTTCACCCACGTGGAAATGAGCTTAGAGACGCACAACACTCGCTTTTGTCTTCCCTCAGAAGTAGTAACAGCGAGAGAATTCATGAGACTGACACGTTTGTGCGGAGCCGCCGCAGATCTTATTCTGATGGGGTGGCTACGTACTCGGCCACTCCAAATCTTTCTGAATTGGAGTGTGAAGATTCATTCGCTCGATACGAACATCATCTTGTTGAATCAACTGAAACAAGAGATTCAGACTTGGCAGATACTCAGTGGTTAACTCAGGGAGTTTCACTGCAATTGCCATATCCGAGTTTTACGATTATGACAGATGCCAGTCAAACAGGTTGGGGCGCAACATTGAGCCCAACAGATTCGAAGTGCCAGGGTCTTTGGGATCCGCAGTTCCTAAACAAGCACATAAACATCAAAGAAATAATGTCAGTTTGGCTTGCGCTATGTCATTGGATGAACATTAGTCGGAATTCACATGTGAAAATTCTGTCCGACAATTCAACAGTTGTTGCGTATATTCGGAACCAGGAAGCATTTCATTCCATTCCGTTATTCAACTTAACGGAAAGAATCCTTCTGTTTGTCCTTGAGCATCAAGTTCTATCGGTCTGTCATATTCCGGGTCGTCTGAACGTTTTGGCAGACTCCCTTTCTCGGAGGGGTCACTTGTTGACGTCAGAATGGACTCTCAACAAACGAGTATTCAAGCAGATTGCTACCAATGGGAGCATCCGATGATAGACTTATTTGCGATGCATCTCAACAATCAGTTACAGACGTATGTGTCGCCGTGTCCAGATCCTCGAGCATTTGCAGTAGACGCTCTCTCGATCTCTTGAGCCGGAATGATAGGATACGCGTATCCTCCAGCGCCATTGACTCAGCAGATATTGCTCAAGAATAAGCAATCTTACTGCAAAATTCTGTTGGTAGCATCTCTGTCACTCCAGAGACCATGGATAATCTACTCAGGTGTCTGTTGTGGGACATGCTGCAGAAGCTTCCTCCATGGGAGGATCTTCTTTCGCAGGGGAAATCGCGCATACTGCATCACAACCCACAAGGTCTCAACCTTCACGTATTTCCATTGTGCGTTCCTTCTTGCATGGCGACCAATTTACAGGACGAGCAGTGGGCGTATTTCTAACGGTAGGAGGACCTCCTCTTCGCTTAATTATGTTGCTAAGTGGAAGGTTTTCTCACGGTGGTGTAGGGATCATTCTGTTATACCTATGCACATCATGATGGTTTACAGATTGGATCTAATGTCTCTTTATCTGAGTTAGTGAAAAACTTTTCAATAAATAGACCTAGAACCCTTAGATTAATTCCTAAGTGGAATTTAGCTTGGGTTCTTCTTAAGCTAAAAGAAGCACCATTTGAGCCTCTTGACACGGTGGACTTCAAATTCTTATCTTATAAGACAGCTTTTCTCTTAGCCTTCTCTTCGGCTAGAAGAGTTAGTGAGCTTCATGCACTATCTGTTGATGATTCTCACTATCGTAGTGTAGGTAATACTATTACCTTGACTACTAATGTTGGATTTTTGGCTAAGAATCAGGCTCCTAATAAGTATCCGGAATCTATTGTTATTAAGGCTCTTCCGTCTTCAGACGGGCATAGGCCTTTACTCTGTCCTGTTAGAGCTATACGTATTTACAATCGTAGATCTGAGTCATCAGAAAGGGACGTTAACGTTTCTTTCTGTCTCTGCTGCCTAATAGAAGGGACATTATGGTCCATTCTATTGCAAGGTGGGTTCAATTAACTATCCATACTGCTTATCTTCAACTCAGCAGTCTGTGCTTAAGATTTTGGCGCATGAAGTAAGAGCTCTATCTACATCTTGGGCTTATGCTAATAGTGTTGCTATTACAGATTTGATGAAGGCTGCAGATTGGTCTCAGCCTTCCACATTCACAAATTTTTATCTTATAAATATTGAGTCCATTTCTGGAGACTTGCATTGTTTAGGTCCGTTATCTGTTGCTCAGAATGTCGTCCACTAAACAGTTGCAACTAGAGTATGCAGGCTTTCTGTTCCGGCAGTGATTCTGTCCTGCTGCCCTTTTCGCTCTGGGGTATTTGACCCAGGGGGGGGACAGTAATTCTGAGTCAGTGACGGGATGGTTTTAAAGTGTAAAGCTAATGTTTAACTCATTCATGTAATATTTTTAAAGTGTAGCTCGGTGTGAAGCATTTGTATATGTCACGTGTCATACGAGCATTAATATACAATCCTTGGACACTTTTAATGAGTATAAAGAGTCTCATTCTCTGGACTTCCTTTATTTATTGGCTTTCCTTTAAAAAATTAGTATAACGAGTTATACAGGATGTTAATAGAGATCATTTATGTTATTGTGCTCAATTACAGAATGGTATTGTGTCTTTCTTTTTTTGATACAAATAAGAAAGATACATGTAAAGCCTGTTTCTCCTTGAGGGGATAATTCTGTTTACATGTATTTGAGCCTATTGGATTTTCCTTTGTGTCCTAGGCCCTCCAGCCTTTTTTCTATTCAGCCAAGTCTGGGTCATTGGTACAGTATAAAAATGTTAAAAAATTTATAGTAATTTATATATTTTTTATACTTACCAATGACCCAGACAGGGATGGCCCTCCTATGAGTTGGGAACTCGTACCTCCCCGCTGATTACATAATGCTTACCAGGCACTGGTTGTAAGAATGACTTTTGGAGCCAATTTCGAGACTTCCTTGACACAGCACATGTGCAGTGGATAAAAGTATGGAGGACCACATAGGACATTGAAATTTCGGATTTTGATGCAAATTTGGGGGATTGGGGGGCAAAATTTGTGTTTGGCCCTAGAATTTAAGGAGTTAGCACCAGCTAAGTCTGGGTCATTGGTAAGTATAAAAAATATATAAATTACTATAAATTTTTTAACTTTTCAGAAAATTTTAACAATATCATATCATGTGACCACCCCCCCCCCCACCCCCCCCCCCCCCCCCCCCCACACCCCATCCCATTGGAATATACTCATCAAGTTCATTCCAATGAGTGGGTCACATGATATGGTTTTGGTTAGTCGTTCCAATTAGGGGGTCACATAATGCGGTTTTGTTGAATTTTTTTTTTAAATTTGAAAAAAATATAATTAAAATAATAAATTTTGATACCCTGTGTATTGTGTAAAACATTAATTACCAGAGTATTGATTTGTATGACTGATTTTCTGCTTTTGAAGAATGATTAAATTATTTATCTTGACCCTTCCACTTGAAAGAACTCTTTCAGTGACCAGATCTATTATCCCCGTGGGAACCCCGGGAAGTAAGCAGCACTTGTTTACTGTGGTAAACCAGTTCCGCTTTACTAGTAAAATAGGACCCAGTCACCAATGCTTGGGGTGAAAGTCCTCTAAAATGGGCAACATGTTGATCAACGATTGACTAAACTTGACTTCATCTCCATGTTGTGTCACGATTAGCCATAGTGCATAAATATGTGACGTTAACCACCAACAAACAAACAAACAGACCAGATCTATTAAAGAAGTTCCAATTTACTAGAAAACTTAAGTAGTAAATGTCTTAACCTAAATCTTTGTCTGAAGACAAATTTTAAATAATCTTTGAGGATTAAGTTTGGTTAAGGCTATTAAAAAAAAATTCTTGTTTCTCTAGCACCTCCCTTGTCACAGAAAATCTCCCTTGTCACTTTTTTTTTCACCTAGAAATCTCTTCTATGACACTATATTGCACTTGTGGGACAAATATTTAAACAACTATACCTTGTTTGACAAGGCTTACAGAGCTCTGTCAAACAAACTATCGTTAAATTTTCAACTACATTTTGGGAAATTTTCACTGCGGAAAACATTGGTTTGCTACATAATAGTATAAATAGGTAAATTTCTGATTCCACATATTTTTAGAATTGTTTTGTGAATAAACAAAAAAAAACCCACCTCCCTCTTTCATCATAAAATTGAGGAAAAATTGCCTATGAAACGAGAAGTTTTTTTATATGCCTAAATGATGCGAAAAAGACTAACCCTCTGCACACTGTTGTCTAAATACTGAAATATCAAGTTGCGATTGTTCCCATACTGCAACTAAGAAATTGACCAGTTTCAATCTTGTTTGACAGAGCTCATTAAGATGTAAGTTTAGATATTTTGAAATCAGTGTACAGGGGTTTTTGTATATAAAGAAAAAAACACTAATTACTGAAGTGATGGTCCAAAACAACCAACAGTTGCAATTCAAAAGTCTTCATATCTACGGTCTGTTAGCTCTTCACCTTATGTAATGGCTTAAAACCTGCCAGCACTATTCACAAAACAGACAGATTCAAATTTTTTTATTATTTTTTTAATGTTTGCAGGCATTCTCTCCAGGTACTCTGGCTTCCTCCACTTGTAAAACTGCCCAACACAAGGTGCCCCTGGCTGTCAAAAGTGTTGTTAAACTCCAATATAATAAAATAAAATAAATAGATAAATAATGTTTTGCAAATTTTGAAAATCCAGTGATAAAGAGTCAAATATCTTCCAGCAGCATGTAAAGAACTGAATGATGCATCCTGAAAGGAATGGTTTTGCGCGCCGAAGGTGCGCAGGGACGGTATGGGGGACAAGTCCCTTTCGACCCTCATTGACTGTAGGTGATTCATTCTCACATGTCTAGGCGTGTTGAAGGAGGAACTGCTTCGGGTACTCGGCCGGTGTCACCAGTTGCGTCGTGATGGTCTCTTGGCTGATGTCGGTTGAACCCTCGGGTGAGGACCAGTGTGAGAGGTTGGGTCCTTTCACAAAGGTACTACCTCTCCCTGAGGTTGCAGTCGATCTGGATTTTTGGGCAAGTATAGTCTGCCGCTTCGAGGATGATTATGAGTGATGGCCATCACTGGCAAGTATAATCTGCCTCAGGCTGTCTCTGTTTGGTTGGACTCTTTGAAGGAAAATGATGCATTCTGTAATTAATTAATTTTGTAGTTCAGTTTTCTTTATTTTATAGGAGAAGTAAATCACCAGGAAAGCGGCCACCAGAGGAGCTGTTACAGCATTTTGAGTTAGTTTATGTTTCTATCAATTATGTTTCACATGAACATTTGTCTTTTTAGTGCAACTAGAATGTATGGGTGCACAGTAGCTCACTGGTTACGAATTTGAACTTTAAACAAAAACGTCCACGCTTTGGTCCCCACCTTGGGTAACTGCATTGTGTTCTTGGGCAAGGCACTTAATCCTGATTGCCCACATTAGGGCAAGGTAGCGCTGTGTACTAAGGCATACTGCATGTCGATGGTGCACTTGTCTTTAAGCAGTGCTAACTCTGCTTGTTTCCTACCAGTTTGTTAAAAATTAAGTCCCTTAGTTTATATTTGAGCTCAGTACCGGAGCTCGACAATTTAACTTGGTGCGATATGAGACATACTCTTTAAAGAATCTTCTTTTACAGAACCACCACTCAGAATCTTTAATATCTGGTGTACAACATCATCATAGGGATCAGATTCATGTTTGTTCAAATCGAATACCTCCAGTTAATATTTGGGCTCCCTCTTGGGGCCCGAATTTTAATTTAGTGCAATATGAGGAATAATCTTTAGAAATCTTCTTCAGATTCACCTGTCAGAATCTTTTGATATTTGGTGTACAGCATCCTTATTGCAGTCAGATCAAAGTTTGTTCAAACCAAGTTCCTGTGTTAATATTTGTGCTCCCTATTGGAGCCTGAATTTTAACTTAGTCCAATATCGGGAATAATCTTTAAAACTCTTTTTCTCCAGAACCACTGGCCAGAATCTTTTAGTATACAGAATTCTTAAAGGGAGAGGATTCAAGTTTGTTCAAATCAAGCCCTTAATAATTTGGCTCTCTATGAGAGCCTGAATTTTAACTTAGTGCAATATGGGTGATTATTTAAAAAATCTTCTTCAGATTCACCCGTTAGAATCTTTTGATGTTTGGTAAACAGCATCCATTGGGAGGTCAGATCTAAGTTTGTTGAAACCAAGTTCCTGTGTTAAAACTTGGGTTCCCTACTGGAGCCCGAATTTTAACTTAGTCCAATATGAATAATGATATTTAAAACTCTTTCTCCTGAACCACTGGTCAGAATCTTTTGATGTATGGTATACAGGATCCTTACAGGGGTCGGATTCATGTTTGACCAAATAATCCCATTGATGAATAACTGGGCTCTCTGTGGGAGCCTGAATTTCAGCTTAGTGCAATATGAGAAATTATCTTTAAAAATCTTCTCCTTCAGATCCACCAATCAGAATCTTTTGATGTTTGGGATACAGCATCCTTATGGGGGGGGGGGGGGGGGGGGGGGGGGGGGGGGTCAGATTAAAGTTTGTCAAATCAAGTCCCTTGATTAGTTTTTGGGCTCCCTATTGGAAAAAATTAACTTTTCTTGATTTCCCAATGATAATTTTAGTTGTTCTTGATCGAATCAAATAAAATTTGATATGAAAATGTCTCCACATAAAATACAGGTCAAGTTTGGTCTGACCTTTTTTGATACAGTTATGTCCCATTTTCGATTCCATTTTTTTCAAATACCGTGAATTGCACACTTTTTTTGGGGGGGGGGGGGAGGGGGGGGGGGGGGGGTTGTGGACATGTGGCCGGTGGCCTTTATTTCTTTTGAATTGGAAACAGTCTTTAACTTTAGCATAGTCTAATACTTTAGTAATACAGTAAGTAGAATCCTCTTAATTGAATATCCATTTTGCCAGTGAAAATTATTCATTTAACAGGAGTATACAATTAACAAGGATTTGGTCAGTTTCCTGTGTTCTGGAGGTAAACCAAGCATTTATTCTATTATATCTTGTTTGACAGAGCTGAAAACAAGATGTAATAGAATAAATGTCTGTATTGGATGTAGTGAGGCCAAAAAGGTTGATAAATAAGGGTAATTTGGTGCGTGTCGCAGTAATTTTTTTCGACATACATGTATTACAAAAATTTACATACAATTAACAGGAGTTTACTCTACAACCCATATGCAATTAACAGATGAAATTTGTACTGAAGGTATGGTAAATGGTTTTGTGTTTGAAAATTATATTCGATTAACAAGGACATACAATTAAGAGATATCCAGTTGAGTGGGCTCCACTGTATTTCTTTTGGCTGTTTCGTTTACAACACCTGCTATTACTCGCTGTATAATGAAATGAAATGATTTCTAACTATACTCATTTTTACCATACAAATTTGAAAAAAGACTATTTTGCAGTCTGATATATTATTTCCTTGCATGCTGCTGGTGGATATTTCCTGCCCAGGACAGGATTTTTCTTACCAGTGCAATCAGTAATTTGGGTACATTTAATCAGAATTCACTTGTGTAAATTGATTTTTTCACCAATGATCCCCTGAGTTAATGGATGAAAAATATCCTGAAAAAAAAACTCAGCAGGTTAAGAATTAATTGGGGTAGGTGTGAGAAAACTAAAATCTACAATTGATCTGAACCAATAACCTTTGTCTCTGAGGGGATTATTTTGTAAAATGATTCATGTTATTTTCCTTCTTTGTTTATTCCTTATAATATAATTGATTTGGATATCCCCAGTCTCGAAGAGAATTGGGTTCTACTGGATTACATGCGTCTGTGCAACCCTCCGTCCATGCATCTGTCCATCTGCAGTGATATCTCAGCAGTGAGGGGATGGATTTCAATTAAATTTGGTGGGTGGGATCCTTGTGACAAGCAGCTCTTGCACATGTTATAAAAAAGTTGCATATTTTTCACCAGAGTTATTGTCCTTCCTTTGTCAATTTTTCAGGATTTTTTGGTCTTTACTTTGTTTTTAATTCATTTATGCTTCATTGGTCCAGAACTGCAGTGGAGGTACAATTGCTTTCAGAAATAGCTGTTGTCTTGCCTGCCTTCTTTTTAATTGAATCAGTGAGGTCATGATTAGCCATTGTGCAGAAATATGTGTCCTTAAACACCAATAAATAAATATATACTGTGTGTGGTAAACAAGCTCTGTTTTACTGGTAAAATAGGATCTGATCATCAATGCCTGGGGTGGAAGTCCTCTAAAATGGGCAACACGTGTATAATGATTGGCTGGACTTGACTTTATGTCCATGTTGCAGTCATGATTATCCATTGTGCAGAAATATGTGTGACCTTAATGCACCAATAAATAAATACTGTTTTCATCAACAATTCCAGGCATTACTCACAGCATGATTAATTAAAAAAGTTAGGGATGTGTAATCAGTAAAACACACTTGTATAGAACGCCCCAATTTTAAATCCAGTTTTCAGGTGTATGTATATGAGAAAAACAAAAATTACTTGAGAACTTTAATTTTCCTTTCATCACACTTTTCTTATTTATTATTTGTAGGTATGGTTTGGTTGATACTGATGGTATGACAGAAGAACAGTTACGAGATATAGCCTTTGTGCAAGTAGAGTAAGTTAACTTTGTATATCAGTTACTAAATCAGCTCAATAGAGTTTGAGGGGACCTGTGCTTTAGTATCCTGTATATAATGTCTGGTTTGTTAGCCTAACTGGTTTCGTTCTACAGGTGAACTTCGCCTCTTACGAACAAATCAAATTTGAAAATGTTTTCATGCATGCAGACCCAGAAAAAAAAATACAATATTCAGACAAAAAGAAAAGTTTTGCCAAAACCTATCGACTGTTGACAGTTGACAACATCGAAAAACTGTAGGCTTATTGTAAAAACTGAACAATGTCTTTGTCGTCCCAAGTGTTGTCTAAACACCATACACGGAAAATTTATTCTTCAGAAAATACCACATTCAGAAAGAAGTACAGATCATAATGACAAGTGCTCAGAAGTGGCTTTTTGGCTCTCTATCAGTACAAACAAATTCAAAAAAAAAAATTTCTCGTAACTGTCTTCATGCAGATTCATAAAGAATATCAGATTGCTTACATCTATGGGTAAGGAACTGTTTTCAGTTTCAAGCTTCACTGTTTTTCAATTACTGTAGATCCCCCCTGATGACGAAAAAGTTCACTTTATTTTAACATATTGATCATTAAACTTTTGCAATTCCACATTTTCTACAAATTGACATGAATATGGGCTGGTAAACCATTTTAATGTTGATTTTATCAGTGAAATATCTCCAATATATTTTTTTTCAGAATATCTTCATTATTTAAAAAGAAACTTTCAATTTATTCTTTTTACTCATTTATGATAAAGATATAACCATAGATGACACGCTATTAAGTGAAAATAGAATATGTTTTCATTTTTGGAATTCACTAAAAAAAACAATGAGGGGTCTTTAGGTTAGTTTCAATGCTCTTTGAGAATAGTATGGGCTGGTTTTGTCCATTGCATTGGGTAAAGAGTTTAGATGAGATTTACACCAAGGCTGTACAGTGCACAGGGTTAGTTACTCATTTAATAATGAACATTTTTTCTAATCAGAAAGTGTGACTAACCCTGTGCATTGCACAGGGTTAGTCACACTTTTTGGTTATAAAAAACTGATAACTGCTATATCACACACTACATGAATATATATACAGTGACTTAAGGCTTACAAATGCACAGGATTGGTTGTTTACATGTTACATAGGGTGAAGTATTCAAGGAACTAATTGAAATACATACTGGATTGTGGAATTTTTTCCAAAGTGAATTCCAACAATGAAAACATATTCTATTTTTAATTAATAGCTTGTTAGATGCTAAAGTCGCGTATAAATATAAATAATCTTTTGCCTCAAGCGACCATTTTAATAGATTCGTTTGCCATGAGTTTGATACCAGGTTCTATTATATACCCTCCTTAACCACAGACAAAAAATTGTACTGCATTTCATAAAATCTCAAGTTAAGTGGGGAGAAAATATTGGATATTGAGGCTGCACATGCTCGCTGCATAGGACACCTGTGTTAAACTTTCTTGATATTTTTTGCCGACTGATATTGTCAGTATTATACTAGCACCCCAAATGAACAGTCAAGTTACCCAAACAACCGAGGTCTACAGAACTGTTCATTTTTCCCTCACCTATAGGAATGTGTGAGTAAAGTATTGGTGATGGTATATTTCTATCCTCCTGATAGGGAAGCATCTTAAATCCAGGTTGTCCATCCATCCAGCCATCCATCTGTCCATCCATCCATCCATCCATCCATCCATCCATCCATCCATCCATCCATCCATCCATCTGTCTGTCCATGCATTTGTTCTTCCATCAGTCCATCTGTCAGTCCATCCATCCATGCACCTGTCCAACTTTATTTGTCTGTCAGGAGCCATAACTCTGTAATGCTTGGGTGGATTTTCATGAAACTTTACACAGAGGTAAAGACCAGTGGATGATCTTTTGCACAGCAACTCCATGTTCGAGTGACAAAGGACAGGAATGGAAAAACTTAATTCTCTCACAGACTGTATTTGTCCGTCCGGAGCTATAATTCTATAATGCTTGGCTCACAAAGTTGTTGTCTGCTTACACACTTCAGTCATTTACAATCCCTGTGTACAGAGTTTCCTTGTTTAAAAGCTTACTCTATATCAGTTAATTCTTTAACCAAGAAAGTTTTATTTTTAAAAAAATAAACTAAATTCCACTCGGGGGGGGGAAAAATATCTCTATTTTCCAATAAATCCATTCAGATATTGTCAAAAAACTTGTGCATTACAGTACAAGTCAAAATAAGTTATAAAACTGCAATAAACTAAGTATACATGTACTTCTGCTTGTGCACTGATAAGACCAGAATCTGACATCATTTTCTGGATAGCTCTGGGAGAGCTTTCCAGATAATGATGTCAGATTCTGGTCTTAACATGGTAGTAAGAGAAAGATACATAGTTTAAAGTGGTTATCCTACAACTTTATTTTGACTTGTACTGCTTGCCAGTTTGACATCCATATCTGTGTGGTTCTATTGAGAAAGTTCCGCCATATGAGCTTGGCTTCTATGTTCAGTTGTATTTTACTAAATTCAAAACCTTACGGATTACAGTAAACACCAAATACAACACAAAACTTTTCTTTCCAGTATTATAGGCCATTTGGCCATACTTTGGGGGCATCCATGGCTGAGCTATCACTGTTAGTCTTTTGTTATTTTTGGGGTTATTTTATTTCATTTTTTTTTTTTGGGGGGGGTGGGGGTACTGATCTTGACCTGGGACAGATGTTTGGGGAGGGGAAAGTCTACTGCCAGAGGGAAGGGAACTTCATACCCCATCACCTCACACTGGAGAGGAGGGAGGGGCGTGGGAGTTAATTGATGTTTTACTTCAAGTTGTTGTACATTCACCGAAGTTAAGCAACATCGAGCCCAGTTAATCCTCGGATGGGTGACCATCTGAGTGATCAATTCGGACTCCCGCATTGTGTCCTTGGGCAAGGCACTTAACCCTAATTGTCCACACGATGACGCCGTGGACAAAGACGTACTGCACATCGATGATGCGCATGTTTTCAACCAATCTAACCTTGCCTGTGCTGCTGTGCGGAGTTAGGATGTTGGGGAGCTGGCAGCTGCTCATCATTGATTGGTGGTTCTCTCCGGGTACTCCGGCTTCCTCCACCCATAAAACTGTCATGGTCATGATTAGCCATTGTGCATAAGTATGTGTGACCTTAAACACCAATAAATAAATACTAAATAAATAATTAGTTGTAGTACATAGCCTATTGGTGCCAGGGGTGGCAAACTCGCATTTAGGATATAATCATAATAGACTGTGTTGGAGAAAAAGTTACAAGTTTGGAAGTGAACTTCAGTATTATGTGATATCATCCAACATTACTGACTTTTTTCCAACCCCAAATATTGAACCTCTTAGATGAGTTAGAGACCCACAACTATTAGGGTGGCTAAATGCTGGGGGCGTTAAGTGCAAAGTAAAGTAAGTGTAAATGGCCAACTTCTTTCCTTTTTGCAGGTGGGGGTGTAGGGCTTACCAAATAGATGAGTTGCTGTTGCATGCAGTATTTAAGGTCTAAAAAAATTAAAAATCTGTTTCTCAGGCCCTCCCGCATGGTCCTTTTGGTTGCCGCATGGTCTCTTTTTATAACCAAATTAAACTTTAAAAAAATAAAAATTAAATGGTTTATGTCTGATATTTTACCCAAGTTAAAAAAATTGATGAATTTGTCCCTTCAGTGAAAGAAGGCTTTGCAGTGCTTTAGCATTGCAAAGCCTTCTTGCGCTCAAGGGATGAAATACACCACCACCCATGGTATTCTGTAGATTATGAGGCCTAAAACTTGTACCAGGAACATAAACTTCAGATGGCCAAGAAGTAATTACTGAAATAAAAAATAAAATAAAAAACCGCTCGCCCGCATACAATTTTACAAATAAATGCCTGAGAAACAGAAGATTTAGTTTGTGTGGCCTAAGTGAAAATTTTTGGAAAATCCTACAAACTGTTTCCTCTTGAAATCGTCTTCTATGATCAAATCTCCTGCACAGGATCCTTGATGTTAGAAGAAGAATTTAAGTAAGTTCCACTTCTGAAAATACAGTACGTGGAGAGTGGATTGTAACTAAATCACCCATGTAGTGGAGTTATCACCCAAGCTATAACTTTCAAATTTTGTACATATCGACAAAAAACACAAGCAATGTTTAAGCCAATGGACCTCCAGGTTAAACCCGGAGGTCCATTGGCTGAAACTTTGCTTGTGCTGGTTATGCTTTGCAACAAATTTGCAATTATTGGTTGGGTGGAATCTCCACTCTACAGGTGTTTTAGTGATAATACACTCTCCACGTACTGTACATTTATTTTGTTCTGGAATATTCTGATTTTTGCTTTAGTTGCAGTTGCACACAATATTTAAGTGGAGACTGGCAATATTAATGGTTGTTTAAAAGTTGCAATATATACAACTTGAAGAGCAATGAGGTTCAGTTTGATTCAAAATCTTAAGCCTGATTTGATTCGTTCAGAATTTGGGGAGCGGGTGCAGCCACATGGAAACATTATGCCAGTGGTGTGAGTCCTCCAAATTGAGCTGCATGGAACAAAACTGATTGGCTACACTTGACTTCATACTTGTGCCACCATCACAAGTAAAATGATTGGCTGCACTTGATTTCATACTTGTGCTACCATCACAAGTAAAATGATTGGCTACACTTGACTTCATACTTGTGTTACCATCACAAGTAAAATGATTGGCTACACTTGACTTCATACTTGTGCCACCATCACAAGTAAAATGATTGGCTACACTTGACTTCATACTTGTGCCACCATCACAAGTAAAATGATTGGCTACACTTGATTTCATACTTGGGCCACCATCATGATTAAAATGATTATCTACACTTGATTTCATACTTGGGCCACCATCACAAGTAAAATGATTGGCTACACTTCATTTCATACTTGGGCCACCATCATGATTAAAATGATTATCTACACTTGATTTCATACTTGGGCCACCATCACAAGTAAAATGATTGGCTACACTTGATTTCATTCTTGTGCCACCATCACAAGTAAAATGATTGGCTGCACTTGATTTCATACTTGTGCTACCATCACAAGTAAAATGATTGGCTACACTTGACCTCATACTTGTGTTACCATCACAAGTAAAATGATTGGCTACACTTGACTTCATACTTGTGCCACCATCACAAGTAAAATGATTGGATACACTTGACTTCATACTTGTGCCGCCATCACAAGTAAAATGATTGGCTACACTTGACTTCATACTTGTGCCGCCATCACAAGTAAAATGATTGGCTAAACTTGATTTCATACTTGTGCCACCATCACAAGTAAAATGATTGGCTACACTTGACTTCATACTTGTGTTACCATCACAAGTAAAATGATTGGCTACACTTGACTTCATACTTGTGCCACCATCACAAGTAAAATGATTGGATACACTTGACTTCATACTTGTGCCGCCATCACAAGTAAAATGATTGGCTACACTTGACTTCATACTTGTGCCACCATCACAAGTAAAATGATTGGCTAAACTTGATTTCATACTTGTGCCACCATCACAAGTAAAATGATTGGCTACACTTGACTTCATACTTGTGCCACCATCACAAGTAAAATGATTGGCTACACTTGACTTCATACTTGTGCCACCATCACAAGTAAAATGATTGGCTACACTTGATTTCATACTTGTGCCACCATCGCAAGTAAAATGATTGGCTACACTTGATTTCATACTTGTGCCACCATCACAAGTAAAATGATTGGCTACACTTGACTTCATACTTGTGCCACCATCACAAGTAAAATGATTGGCTACACTTGACTTCATACTTGTGCCACCATCACAAGTAAAATGATTGGCTACACTTGATTTCATACTTGGGCCACCATCACAAGTAAAATGATTGGCTACACTTGACTTCATACTTGTGCCACCATCACAAGTAAAATGATTGGCTACACTTGACTTCATACTTGTGCCACCATCACAAGTAAAATGATTGGCTACACTTGACTTCATACTTGTGTTACCATCACAAGTAAAATGATTGGCTACACTTGACTTCATACTTGTGCCACCATCACAAGTAAAATGATTGGATACACTTGACTTCATACTTGTGCCGCCATCACAAGTAAAATGATTGGCTACACTTGACTTCATACTTGTGCCACCATCACAAGTAAAATGATTGGCTAAACTTGATTTCATACTTGTGCCACCATCACAAGTAAAATGATTGGCTACACTTGACTTCATACTTGTGCCACCATCACAAGTAAAATGATTGGCTACACTTGACTTCATACTTGTGCCACCATCACAAGTAAAATGATTGGCTACACTTGATTTCATACTTGGGCCACCATCATGATTAAAATGATTATCTACACTTGATTTCATACTTGGGCCACCATCACAAGTAAAATGATGGCTACACTTGATTTCATACTTGTGCTGCCATCACGATCCAGTAATTTTGTGAAGTCTCATTTCTGTCTTTTATGTAATTTTATGAGCTCTGTCAGTGCATGACCGTAACATTTTTGATAAAGGGAATGCCATAAATTGTCACTTGGGTTGGCTATACTATTAAATAATCATGTATTGTTAATGTTATCATAAAATTTTAGGACAAATGCAGAAGCCTTTAAAATTCCAAATAAGGCAAGGCAGAAACAGAAGATTCGTCCCCCGAAAACAAAAAGTTTTGGGTGAGTATTATAACTAATTTTATCAGATTGCAGAACTAAACCTGAATAGAAATGGATCAGCATATCAAGTGAGGTTACAATTTATTACACATCCCTTCAACTTTAAACCCTTGTATTTAACGGAATAGCTGCTATGACATAAATGATTCTGTATTCAATGGGTGATGTACAAGCCAGAACTTTTTTCCCAGCACCGTTCATACTAGTTCCTTTCCCATCGAGTCATTAGTTACACTTCGAAAAGTTTCCAAATTTCATTATACAATTATCGACAGTCTGTTGCATAGTGTGAAAATGAAAACATCCAAAGCAAAATAAAGTCGGTTCACAAAAAATTAGTTAACCAAAAATGAGATAATATTTTTTAAAAAACCCAATCATTTCCAACCAGAACATTAACCCAGTCCCGTGGCCGTCTCGTTTTGTGGATCCGTTATATCTAAATTGGTCAACTTAATTTCGGTAAATTTTCTTACATCTTGACATGCTTCGAACTTCTTTTCAAAATGTTTCTCCCAGCTGTTTTGCAAATCTGCACAAATTTGTACTTATATTTTTACTAGCAGTAATAGTCACCAAATGGGTAGGCATGAATGGTCACCAGCCGGAGAGAAACAGCAAAACAAAATTTTTATACTGTACCAATGACCCAGACATAGCTGGTGCTAACTCTTAAAAATCTAGGGCCTAACACAAATTTTGCCCCCCAATCCCCAAAATTTGCATCTAAAACCAAAGAAATAATGTCCTAAAAGGTCCTCCATACTTTGCCTCCACTGCGCATGCGCAGTGTCAAGGAGGTCTTGAAATTGGCGCCAATTATCATTCTTTGTTTGGCCCTTCATCAGTTCACATCTGACTGATATTTGTGCTTGTAAATCTCAGTTTAAATGATGTCAGACACATAAATATTAGAGAAATGGTGGATCTAAAGAGGAAATAGAAGGAGAAGAGGAAAAATGAGTGACAGAAAATAATCAGGGCTGTAACTTAAAATTTTTGTATGAAATTATGTTAAGTTGCCTATTTTCGAGGCATGGGCCTGTTGTTGTCATTCTTGCTATAAAGTTACACTGCTTGTTCAGTGTTTCCTCTCTCCCTTTCCTTTAAGTCCCCCCTTGCTATTCTCCCATGCTTTTGGCATATTTTCTGTAATATTATTACTAAAATTTCTTGGGAGTTTTAGCTGGGTAACAGAATGAATTCTGTTCTTTTCCCCATGTTTACGTCCTCACTCATGGGTGTTTAGGCGTAGTGTTCTGCATCTACCATCTGATGTTCTGCAGTTTCTTCCCTGGAAGTCTCTGTTTTGCATCAGATAGTGTATTATTGGTAACTGGTTTCGGGCCATGGTTATCAGTGCCTGGAGTCATGTTTCTGGTGTTTATACACTTCTTGTTTACATTGACAACAGTCTCTGTGGAGGGGGATTTCTTGTCTTTGTGTTAGTTTAATCATAACAAGATACATTATTATTATTTGTAAGTGTTGCATTAATTTTTTAAAATATTTTTAAAATTTTTGTCCACACTTAGGCTTGGGATCCATTGGGGCTCAACGTTACTTTTCAGAAACTTGGGCTTTTCTAAAAAATAATTTTTCAAAAATTTTTTTTGATTTCAATTATTTTTTCTATGTTAATGGATCATGTTATTATGTATCTTTGTTTTCAGGGGTTGGTGCGAGTACTAGGATTTTTTGTATTCTTTTCACAATGAAAGGATATTGTTCAAATTGTAATAAGAGGAAATCTTCCTCTGACTTTCATAATCATTGTATTAATTGTAGTCTGTGTACTCGCACTAACTCCTGTTCAGTATGTGTCAATTGGGATGGCAAACATTGGAAACGTGTGTCACGGTATTTTGTTAGCGGGGAAAAGGCCATGCCGGTCCTTTCTCCGCAGGGTCACTCTAGTTTATCAATCTCTATTTCAGAGGAACAAGAACAGGGTGATGTTTCCGTGATGTCTTCCAAAAGTGTGCCTCCGTCGTCACAATTAAATGAAGCGCTAGCGGCAAAAGTGCTCATGGAAATACGTCAATTGCCTAAGAGGTCCCTAGTAGGATCGACGGCGTTGACGTCCACTAGCTCGCCCGGTGTAGCGTCCATTCATCGAATGGTTCGGCAGCCGGGTTCATTTGTTGCTGTCCAGGAAGGAGATTTGGGTGATGCGAGCACTATAAATCAACAAAGTGCACACCCAGTGATGGCTGATCAGAGGAGAGAATGGAGGAAGCCTATTAGTCTGGTTCCTAGCTCATCCAGGTCCATCCGGGCTGCGAGCGAGAGAGGCCCCTCTCTCGTACAACAACATTTGGGACCAGATGTTGTGGTACAAAACGTATCGCATTCAGAGCATACGTCCGCCGCTCGGGACGCTCCGTTATATAGACAGTCCGGAGAGACTGTCCAGAAGGCTTCCTCATCCTCACGGCTGCGCACACGACCGCACCTTGGCTACGTGACCATGGATATCCAGCCAGCTTCGCCAAGCAGGGATTCCACGGCGACCAGGTCACGCCATCCGGTAGCCAGGGACACGAGGCCTGTAGACTCCGGACGTTCGCATAAGAGAAGTATGCAGGAGTCAATGTACACGGAGCTTCCAGCGGCAAAGCAACGTAAGACCGCTACTCCACAGGCCTCAGTGACGGACGTGCTATCCCAAATAGCACAACTTATCGCAGCATCCCAGCAAACGACAGAACCTCTGTCGGATCAAGAATTATCTGACGACGCTGGGTCGGTACGCTCCGCTGATGCATCAGGTACGGACGACCGAGAACATCATAGGGTCCGACAGGATGGCGAAAGGGATTCGGAGGATTTGGAGCTATCCCTTTTGGAACAACATAAAGCTGCCGTAGATTTCATCCGGCATTACCTTCCACAAGTTGTTCCATCGGACCAGAATGCTGCGATGCCGGATAAGAGACTGATAGCGTCATTGGACACAGAATTTTTTGATCGGTTCAGGGACATCGTCCCTGAGTTTCCGAGACAGTCCAATAATGTCACAAGAACATTCGAATTATTGAACGACGCTATTTATAAGGTTGCTACCAAAACAGGCAAGGCCGGTTTCTTGTCCGCAAATGCTCTAAATCTGCCTTTCATCATTTCAAGGAATAAATTCGATACGGCAGGAGAGGGCATACCAAGAGTTCCTCTGCGTGTAGACGACGAGGCTGAAGCCTTGGAATTGTCTATACCGTTGTCTATGTCAATTCCAACCACAACGTTGGAAACGACAATAATGTCTAACAGAGCTAGCTTAGACGCTTTATCATACGCAGACCACCTTACTAAGGCGTTATCATTGCGTCTTCAAGGGAAAGAATTCCAGGATATACAATCCTCATTAAGACTTCTTTCAAGGGCAATGGCTTATTCCACGTATAACTCCGCCCTTTCAGTGGCAAACCTGGAGTTGGTTAGATGTGACGCAGCCCTAGCTACATCCACGCGCGTGGATAGTAAGGTGAAGAACTCTCTCAGAGTCGCTTCGGTCTCCGGAGAGCTTCTCTTCGACGGCAAGCTTTCAGCAATCTGTGATAAGATAACTAAGAAAGCTTCGGATTCTCTGCTTTTTAAATCCGCTTCCAAAAAGTCGGATACAGCAGAAAAGAGTAAGACAGGCACTTCTGGGACAAGTACGCCCAAGAGAAGTTCCTATAGAGGTTCTTATACGTCCTCTAGGTCTTATTCTAGAGACCGTCAAGGCAGCGACTCACGTACGGGACGTTATTCTGGCCGAGACAACCGGTCAGACATCCCGAGGTCGACGGGACGAGGTGCGGGTCGTGGAGGACGTAGTTTCTCCTTCCGCAGGCCTCGCAGGTCCAGGAGGTGATGGTTTGAACCTCTATCGTTTTCCGGTAGGCGGAAGATTATCGTGTTTTATGAACGAGTGGGTGTCGATTACGGACGACCCCTGGGTCTGAGGGGTAATTTCAGAAGGACTAAGAATATCCTTCAAACGAAAGCCTCCATTAACTCGAAGTCCAAAATGGACTCAGCTTCCGTCAAATCCGCAGAAAAGAGATGCTCTTTTATCAGAAGTACAGTCTCTTCTGACGAAGAACGCGGTAGAGGTCGTAGAAGACCAGGAATCACCGGGTTTCTACAGCCATCTGTTTCTGGTTTCCGAAACCAGACGGCTTGTTCCGTCCAGTCATAGATCTGAGCTGGATAAACAAGCTAATCGTCGCTCCGAAGTTTTATATGGAGACAATTCGATCAGTCAGAGCGAGTATTCGGGTGAACGACTATGCTACAAGCATAGATCTCAAAGATGCGTACTTTCACGTCATGGTACATCCGACATTCAGAAAGTATCTACGCTTCGCAGTCCTAGGAGTTGTATATCAGTTCCGGGCGATGTGCTTCAGTTTGAATCTAGCGCCCTGGCCTTTCACTCGAATAATGAACTCGCTAATGATACATTTCCGAGCTCATTCATCTGCGGTAACGTCGGCCTACCTGGACGACATTCTTCAGAGGTGCAGCAACGAGTTAACGCTTCAGAACGATGTGCAGAATCTGCTTCTATTACACCGACGTCTCGGTTTTATAATAAACGAGGAGAAGTCGGATCTGGTGGTGTCCAAGTCATTCACTCATCTGGGAATGAGCTTCGAGACGCACAACAATCTCGTTCATCTGCCGTTATCCAGAGCGAAATTAATCAGTTGTTACGCTCGCTATTGTCTTCACTCAGACAAAGTCACAGCGAGGGAGTTCATGAGACTGATAGGTCTGTGCGGAGTCCTTCTTGCACGGCAAGCATTTTACAGGACGAGCAGTGGATGCGATTTCTAACTGTAGGAGGACCTCCTCTTCGCTAAACTATGCGGCTAAGTGGAAGGTCTTTCGTCGTTGGTGTAGGGATCATTCTGTTGATATTTTTGTTCCCTCCATACCAGACATTGCAAACTTTCTAGTATACTTGTTTGACAAGATCAAACTGCAGCCTGTTACTATTAAAGGTTATAGGTCTATGTTATCTGATACCTATGCACATCATGATAGTTTACAAATTGGATCTAATGTCTCTTTATCTAAATTAGTTAGAAACTTTTCGATAAATAGACCTAGAACTCTTAGATTAATTCCTAATTAGATTAATTCCTAAATGGAATTTAGCTTGGGTTCTTCTTAAACTAAAAGAAAAGCCATTTGAGCCTCTTGAGACAGTAGATTTCAAATTCTTGTCTTATAAGACAGCATTTCTCTTAGCTTTCTCTTCTGCTAGAAGAGTCAGTGAGCTTCATGCACTATCGGTGGACGATTCTCACTATCGTAGTGTCAGGAACACTATTACCTTTACTACTAATGTTGGATTTTTGGCTAAGAATCAGGCTCCTAATAAATATCCGGAACCTATTGTTATTAAGGCCCTTCCGTCTTCAGATGGGCATAAGCCTTTACTCTGTCTGGTTAGAGCTTTATGTATTTATAAACAAAGATCTCAGTTTATCAGAAAGGGACGAAAACGCTTCTTTCTGTCTCTGATGCCTAATAGAAAGGACATTACGGTCCATTCTATTGCTAGATGGATTCAATTAACTATCCGTACTGCTTATGATAATCTATCTTCAACTCAGCAGTCTGTGCTTAAGATTTCGGCTCATGAAGTAAGAGCTCTTTCTACATCTTGGGCTTACGCAAATAGTGTTGCTATTACAGATTTAATGAAGGCTGCATATTGGTCTCAGCCATCCACATTCACGAATTTTTATCTCAGAAATATTGAGTCCATTTCTGGAGACCTGCATTGTTTAGGTCCGTTATCTGTTGCTCAGAGTGTCGTCCACTAAACAGTTGCAACTATAGTTATGCAGGCTTTCTGTTCCGGCAGTGACTCCGTCCTGCTGCCCTCTTTGCTCTGGGCTATGTGACCCAGGGCAAGGGGAAAGGTGGGTGGGGGGGAGGGTGTTCCCTTAGGTCACCTGCTTTATACTGAAAAGCAAGGGGATACCTCCTCCGGAGTCAGTAATTCTGAGTCGTTACCGGGATGGTTTTAAAATGTAAAGTTAATGTTTAAAAATTCATTCATGTCATATTTTTAAAGTGTAGCTCGGTGTGAAGCATTTGTATATGTCACGTGTCAAACGGGCGTTAATATACAATCCTCGGACACTCTTAAGAGAGTATAAAGAGTCTCAATTCTCTGGACTAACTTTATTTATTGACTTACTTTAAAAATAATTAGTATAAAGGGTTATACTGGATGTTAATAGAGAACATGAATGTTATTATGCTCAATTATGGAGGGTGTTGTGTCTTTCTAATTTATCATAAAATAAGAAAGATACATGTAAAGCCTAATACTCCTTTTCTCCTCGAGGGGATGACTCTATTTTATATAATTGAGCTTATTGGATTTTCCTCTATGTCATAGGCCCTCCAGCCTTTTTACTATTCAGCTATGTCTGGGTCATTGGTACAGTAAAAAAATGTTAAAAAATTTATAGTAATTTATATATTTTTTATACTTACCAATGACCCAGACGGGGATGGCCCTCCCAGGTGTTGGGAACTCATACCTCCCCGCTGAGTACATAGCGCTGACCAGGCACTGCTTGTAAGAATTATAATTGGCGCCAATTTCGAGACCTCCTTGACACTGCGCATGCGCAGTGGAGGCAAAGTATGGAGGACCTTTTAGGACATGATTTCTTTGGTTTCAGATGCAAATTTTGGGGATTGGGGGGCAAAATTTGTGTTTGGCCCTAGATTTTTAAGAGTTAGCACCAGCTATGTCTGGGTCATTGGTAAGTATAAAAAATATATAAATTACTATAAATTTTTTAACTTTCAACAAACACTGGTTCCAAAAAGGTTGTTTTGATTTTTTATCGATCCATTTGATCAGTACAGCTTCAGTCCAAACAAACAGACTCTTCACCTTTGGGCTTAAACATTGGAATTAAAATTTGTTTATTTAAATAAATTTTAATGCATGGGTTGTGTAATAAACACAGAACATGATGTGTGTCTGAATCGGTGGGTGTTTTACATAACTCATTGGAATGACGTAATCATATTTCACTTGACAACTCGACCGAAATATGAGTACACCATTCCAACTCGTTATGTAAAACACCCACCGATTCAAACACACATCGCGTTCTGTCTATATATTATGTCCTCTATAAAACAAGGAGTGGTTTTCAGAAATATCATTTGTATATCAGGGTATTTGGTATGGTATCATGGTGTCCAATGGTACTCTTCTGTCTCACAAAGGATCATTAACCCTCTGCACAGTGATGTCAGAATACCAAAAATTCAATTACCTTTTATTTCCCTTATTGATAAAATAGGAATTAAACTGCTTCAATGTTGTTTGACAGAATTCAATTTACCAAGTTCTGCCAAATCACTCTTGAAACTGAGAGGGGATGTTGTTAACCTTTTACCCAATGCAAATGATATCAAAATTTATTATTTTAAATATTCTTTTTTAACATTTTTCAAAAAATTTCAACAAAACCATATCATGTGACCCCTCATTGGAACGAGCTTGTTCCAAAGAGGGGTCACATGATATAGTTTTGTTGAAATATTTTTAAAGACAGTATTTTTTTTCTGCTGCAAAATTTTCATATTACGCGGACGCATGTGGCCGATTCATTGGGTAAAGGGTTAATGCAGCTTCTTCAATTATGTTAAAAGTCTTGTTGATGAGTGGTGTCCCCTGTGGGCACTCCAGGAAGTGAAGCAGTGCTCATTTACTGTGGTAAACAAGCTCTCCTAGGGAGCGCAGTGACTCAGTAGGTAGAGGTGCAGGCTGCAATCCCACCTGCGGCAACAGCGTTGTGTCCTTGGCCAAGACACTTCATCTCCATTGCCCGCGTGGGGGCACGATGACGCCATGTACTAAGGCGTACTGCATGTCGATGGTACACAACCAATCTAACCCTGCCTGTGCTGCAGTGCGGAGTTACGATGTTGGGGAGCTGGCAGCTGCTCGTCGTTGCTCGGTGGTTCTCTCCGGGTACTCCGGCTTCCTCCACCCGTAAAACTGTCACGGTCATGATTAGCCATTGTGCATAAATATGTGACCTTAAACATCAATAAATAAATAAATAACAAGCTCTGCTTTACTGGTAAAATAGGACTCAGTCATCAAAGCTTGGGGTGGAAGTCCTGTAAATTGGGCAGCATGGGTATACATGACTAAACTTGACTTTATCTCCATGTTTCGGTCACAATTCACCAATGTGCAGACATATGTGGTTCAGTCGGTAATCTGTTGAGCACATGCCTGAAACATTTCAAAGTGTTCACCTCATTTTTATTCCCATCTTTTCTTGCATTGAAATAGAGATGATCCTATATTGTGCTTAGGTGTTCTGTGTTGTACTACTCAAATTCTCTGACAAATACGGTGGAGCGCACTCAATTGGATAATTCTTAATTGAATAACCTTGTTAATTGAATATAACTTTTAAGCACAAAACCATTTATGAAAATTTACCTGTTATTTACAAATGGGTTATAGAGTAAACTCCTGTTAATTGAATAAAACAATTTGAAATTTGTCAAAAAAGTACTCCTGACAACCACAAAGTCAAGCTGAGCTTATTTAATCGCTCTCTGTCCGGCATCCGTCAACACCATGTTTTGGTCTTCAACTCCAAAACCACTGGGCCAATTCAAGTGAAAGTGAAGGAAAAATAGATTTGTTGAACAAGATCCAAGGTACTCCAAATGTGTTAGTGGTATTCAGCAAGTGGTACTCTTACGCTGTCGTGACTTCCTCATGAAACCGAGGAAGTTGGGAAATCTTGGAAGTGGTGAAATCGTAACATAGCCATAATATTGAAAGTTACCCTAAATGACAATAAACAAACAATGAATAAATAGACAGAATGCAATGTGTGTTTGAATTGGTGGGTGTTTTACATAACAAGTTGGAATGGCGTAGACATATTTCGCGAGAGCCGTAGGCTCGAGCAAAATATGATTATGCCATTCCAACGAGTTATGTAAAAACCCCACTGATTCAAACACACATCACATTCTGTGTTTATTACACAACCCATGCATTAAAATTCATTTAAATAAACAAATTTTAATTTTGATGTTTATACCCAAAGGTGAAGAGTCTGTCTGTTTTGACTGAAGCTGTACTGATCAAATGGATTGATAAAAAATCAAAACAACCTTTTCGAAACCAGTGTTTGTTGAAATTCGTATAGCTGTTTCTTTTCGGCTGGTGCTCATTCTCGCCTAAACATTTGGTGGCTATCACTGTTACTAAAAATATGAGTACAAATTTGTGCAGATGTGCAAAACAGCTGTGGGAAACATGTTTAAAAGAAGTTTGAAGCATGTCAAGATGTACGAAGATTTACCGAAATAAAGTTAACCAATTTAGATATAAGGATCTTATAAAACGAGACAGCCACGGGACTGGGTTAATGTTCTGGCTGGAATTGATTGGGTTTTTTAAAAATATTATCTCATTTTTAGTTAACTAATTTTTTGTGAACCGACTTTATTTTGCTTTGGACGTTTTAATTTTCACAGTATGCGACAGACGGTCGATAATTGTATAACGAAATTTGGAAACTTTTCGAAGCGTAACTAATGACTCGATGGGAAAGGAACTAGTATGAACGGGTCTGGGAAAAAATTTCTGGCTTGTGCTTCACCCACTTAATACAGAATCATTTATGTCGTAGCAGCTATTCCATTAAATACAAGGGTTTAAAGTTGAATTGATGTGTACTAAATATCATCGCTAAAAGCTTGACTACTATTATGGCATCTCTTATACGTTCATATGGTCCCGTTTTCAGGTTACTAAAGAGACATCACCAGCATCACTCTTCAGTATTTTCTTTTCTTTTCAGTTTGTACATATTTAACTCTGTTGCCAATTAGAATAGTATTTGTCTGTATACGGAATGGGAGAGGAGAGTTTCCTAAGTGGAAAGCACATGTTTTCCAGTCTCAGTCAGACATGTTTAGAAGCAAATCAAAATATGTTGAAACTAAATTACTTGCGGCCATCATTAATTCCTTGTGAAACATTCGGCTTCAAACCACTCCATTATGCCCAGTAACACCAGTTTTCGTAATTGTGTTCAACAAGTAACGATTAATGGTTTTGATGTAAACACTTTGGTTGTGCCAAGTAATGCTGCATCAAGGGGAGTAACTCTGTCTCGGTTCATATCAGCCAAAATCAAGTGAGTTTGAAGTCCTGTCAGCCAAGTGTGATATTGGGCCATTCTGGGAGAGAAAATCATATCTCCTGAATAAATGGAGATACTTGACAACCAATGAATTCCACAGGTTTATTGACCTATTCAGCCTTAGTACATCAGTTATAAGCATTTAATCTATTATATCTTGTTTGCAAGCCAGAAAATAAGCAGACTGTTATCTGCAAAATAAGGTCCCCAGAGGGTGAATTTAGTGATGCTACCCTGCAAAGCAGGGTAGCATCCCTAAATTTACCCTCTGTGAACCTCAATCTGAATGTGACCCCATATACTTCTTTAAAACACTTTGGCAGGTGACCCCCTTGGGGCCTCTTGTTCACATTAGTGATTATCTGGCTGAGGGCTAGATTATTTTTGGTGGTCATCTATTTGTTATTCAAAACTTGTTTTATTACAAATTATTGGAGAGTGCTCTGGTATCTTCATTTTTTGAAAGCCTGATAGTGGCTTCTGGCACTCAACCAGTTAAGAAGTCTTGACAGCAGGATTATATTAGTATTTTAAGCTGTGATAACATTTGGTTCAATGGTTGTCATGAGCACTATTTAGGAGAAAATAGGAATTCAGGTTATTACTTTAAAAAATCAAAAAAATAATAAAAGAAATGACAATAAAGTATCAATGTACTGTTTGATTTCGTATATCATAAGACGTACAAAAGTATCAAAGGGTTAACTATCTCTCCTCTCACTTTGATGAATGTCCGCTTACAACTTTGAATCTTAGTTTGCGATGAATTTTCTGTACAACTCTCTACTCTTCATCCATCAAATCCTTACTTATTACCTTCTTTAATTTCTCATCATATAAAAATTTGGCGTCAAGTCACTCTATTATGCCTGGTCACATCAAATGTCCAGATTGCGTTCGGCAAAAACCTGTAAAAGATTTCCATGTAAACAAACTAGTTGCACCTAGTAATACATCAAGGGGGACAACTGTAGATTGACTCATATGAAGAAGACAGTGTGTAAAGTTTGGCGAGAATGCTCGGTCTGTTCGCGTGGATGTTAAGCAAATTTAAATCCAAGTGAACGGATGACCGGTTAGCCAAATATTGCATCTGGAATGGTAGAGTCTGAGTAACTTAGCCAGCCTTTATTGTGTCGGATAGATTGTTAGATTTTTGCTGTAAGAGGCTGTATATATTTCAGTTTCATGCAATATATGAATACTTGATATTGATAAAGAAGCATTTTCCAAAGAATTTTTACCTAGCCAAACTTTCGGTTAGCCATCACAAAATCATGTTAACATTCAGCTGGTTAACCCTTTACCCAACGAATCGCCCACATCCGCCCGCGTAATATGCAAATTCAGCAGCTGAAAAAATATTATTTTTCGAAAAATTTTAACAAAACCATATCATGTGACCCCTCTTTGGAACGAGCTCATTCCAGAGAGAGGGGTCACATGATATGGTTTTGTTGAAATTTTTTGAAAAAATTTTAAAATTGTTATTTGAAATAATAAATTTTGATATCGTCTGCGTTGGGTAAAGGGTTAAGAATCATTTCTGAAATTTTGCACACAGACAATTTGAGGAAATTTCTTTTAAAATCATCTTCAGATCGACCACTCAGAATCTTTTCATGTTTGGTATACAACATCTAGAGAGGGGGGGCAGATTCAAGTTTGTTCAAATTGAGTCGCTGGGTTAATATTTGGGCTCCCTGTGGGAGCACAAATTTTAACTTTGTGCAATGCATGGAATATTCTTTAAAAATCTTCTTCAGATTCACCAGTCAGAATCCTCTCATATTTCGTATACATCATCTCTAGGGGGGTCAGATTCAAGTTTGTTCTAATCGAGTTTCTCGGTTAATATTTGGGTTCCCTATGGGAGCCTGAATTTTAACTTAGTGCAATATGAGAAAATTTCTTTAAAAATCTTCTTCTTCAGATCCACCAGTTAGAATGCTTTCATATTTGGTATGCTACATCTCTAGGGGTTCAGATTCAAGTTTTTTTCAAATCGGCTCCCTGAGTTAGTATTTGGGTTCTCTATTGGAGCCCAAAGTTTAACTTGGTGCAATATGAGGAAATTTCTTTAAAAATCATCTTCTTCAGATCAACCACTCAGAATCCTTTCATATTTGGTACACAACATCTCTTGGAGGGTAAGACTCAAGTTTGTTCAAAGCTGGTCCGGGGTTATTAATTTGGATTACCCATGGGAGCCTGAATTTTAACTAAGTGCAATGTGAAGGAGTTTCTTTAAAAATCTTCTTCTTCAGATCCACCAATCAGAATCCTTTCATATTTGGTATACAACATCTCTAGGTGGGTCAGACTCAAGTTTGTTCAAATCGGGACCCTGGGTTAATATTTTGGCTCCCTATTTGAGCCCAAAGTTTAACTTAGTGCAATGTGAGGTGATTTCTTTAAAAACCTTCTTCATATCCACCAGGCAGAATTCTTTCCTATTTGGTATATGACATCTCAAGGGGGATCAGATTCAAGTTTGTTCAATTTGAGTCCTTGGCATAATATTTGGGCTCTATGGGCTGGGGGGGGGGGGGGGGGGTATGTTACGTTCTGATAAGTTCAAATCCATTCCTTAGTGTTTTTCCATAAAATATGCCCCTCATGACTTCATTCCCTTGTAGAGTTGATGAACCATGTCTGACTGAAGGTGACCCCAATTTATTTATTTATTTATTTATTGGTGTTTTAAGGTCACATTTATGCACAATGGCTAATCATGACCATGACAGTTTTACAGGTGGAGGAAGCCAGAGTACCCGGAGAGAACCACCGAGCAACGGCGAGCAACTGTCAGCTCCCCAACATACTAACTCCACACAAGCAGGGTTTGCTTTGGTTGAAGACAAGTGAACCATCGACATGCAGTACACCTTAGTACACAACGCCGCCGTGCCACCACACGGGCAATGGAGATGAAGTGTCTTGCCCAAGGACACAACGCGGTTGTCGCAGGTGGGATTCAAACCGAGAACCTCTCTGCTTGCAGCCTGCACCTCTACCTACTGAGCCAACACGCTGCCAATGTGACCCCAAATACTTCTTTGAACTACTTTGGCTGGTGAGCGATTAAGGCCCCTTGGGGCCTCTTGTTTATGTTATTTTTCATTTTTGTAATTATTTCTTTGCCATCAGATGTTTATTTCTTGGTTTGTTTTATGTTTTAAGCCTCATAATCTACAGAATAGCATCGGTGGTGGTGTATTTTATCCCTTGAGTGCAAGCATTGCAAAGCCTTGTTGCACTCTAGGGACAAATTTATCAGTTTTATTAACTTTGGTAAAATATCAGACATCATACATTTATTTTTTTATTTTGGTAAAGTTTCATTTGTTATAGAAAGAGAGCATGCTGCATCCAAAAGAACCATGCGGGAGGACCTGAGAAATAGATTTTACATTTTTTAGACCTAACAACTTTGTATGACTGGCAAATTAAACTGACTGTTAACAGTGTTCAGTTTTATACTCATCATACCAAATCATTCCTGTAGGTAATTATCAAATTGTAGTTTTGGTAATCATAGAATTTTTTGAATTTTAGATGTAGAAAATCATTGAAACTTTCAAAAGTTTTTTATGAATTATCCGAAAAGACGTCCGGGACGACCTACGTTGTCTCCTTGGGCAAGGCACTTCATCCCAGTTGCCTACATGGGGGTACGATGATGCCATGTTCTAAGGTGTACTGCACATCGATGGTGCACATGTCTACAACCGCTGTAACCCTGCTTGAGCAGAGCTTGAACAGAGTTAGAATGTTGAGGAGCTGACAGTTGCTCGAATGACACAGAGAATAAAGGTGTAACAATGAATGGGTGTGTGGATGTAATCGAGCATGCAATTGGAAAGCATTTTTCTATGAAGAGGTGTCACATAGGTCCAAATGGCCGAGTGCTGTTTCATAAATATATATATGAATGTTATTACTGTATAGCACATGTCACGTTAATAAAGATTTACTACTGCAGTAGAATCCTCTTAATTGAATATCCATTTTGCCACTGAAAATTATTCAATTAGCAGGAGTATACAATTAACAGGGATTTGGTCAGTTTCCTGTGTCCTTGAGGTAAACTGAGCATTTATTCTATTATATCTTGTTTGACAGAGCTCATACAGCTCTGTCAAACAAGATATAACAGAATAAATGCCTGTATTGGATGTGGTCAGGCCAAAAAGGTTGATAAATAAGGGGAATTTGGTGCGTTTCTCAGTAATTTTTTCGACATATTACAAAAATTTATATACAATTAACAGGAGTTTACTCTACAACCCATATGCAATTAACAGATCAAATTTGTACTGAAGGTATGGAAAATGGTTTTGTGTTTGAAAATTATATTCAATTAACAGGGATATACAATTAAGAGATATCCAATTAAGTGGGATTCACTGTACTGCTGCTCGTCGTTGCTGGGCGGTTCTCTCCGGGTACTCCGGCTTCCACCAACCGTAAAACTGTCACTGTCATGATTAGCCATTGTGCATAAGTATGTGACCTTAAACACCAATAAATAAATAATAAATCCGAAAAAAGCAAAAATATTTTTAATTAATTAGGCCTTTTTTTTATCTTTTCCAAGTGGATCTGATAAACACAGAAAAGGCCCTGGCAGTGACATATCTGTGAAGTCTTCACAATCACACAAAAACAGCAGAGAATCTGGTGCTATAGGAGTTGTACAGTCACAAACTTCTAACTTCTACTACAGGTTTGTATTTAAAAATTTATACCATGATTACATATTCTACTATATATGAAAAGCCTATAACCATAAAGTTTAGTTTTACACACCAACCATGGTGAACACACCAGCAATGGGATTTCAATAGTTAAAATTTACACCTACAGTGGAACTACATCCAAGTTGACCGTTGGTGACGTCGACCTGAATGTGAACTTGTCTAACTTTATCGCACGTCGCCTCGCGAAGAGTGAACTGAAAGTGGCAATTATTTATTACGTTTTTAAATGGGTTTACCTCATAAGATGCCCAAAATTAACAAACATACATTGTCTCATGTTAATAAAGCATTCATAACTCGAAATAGTATGTTATTATGTTATTAAAATGAAAAAGGCCCTGTTTCTTTTCTTTTTCTATTTCGTTTCGGTGATAAAATTGACAGCGGAAGTACCACCCTCCGATGCTCATGTAAACAAAAACAGATTTGCACGTATGTACGTCTGCTGCTCAGTAAAATCGAGAAAAAATAATAGCAACTCTTAATAATCTGAGGATCGTGGTATAAATAAAATATACCCAAAGTAGCTTGGTGTACCAAATGTTCACCACTCGTTTTTTTAGTGGAAGGTTTCTACATGCCTGCAAACAAAGTTTATTGGGGGCATAAGGGATGGAGCTTGTATGTCCATGTGTCTGTTAGTTTTTACTCTTTTGTGTGTCCAGATGACTGCATCTGTTTGTGAATATGTGCACTTATTCTGATGAACTAAATTATTTGACCAGGCCTTTTGTTTAAGGAGTTTTGCATAAAAATATATATTTATTTTTTGTGATTTTAACCCTTAAGGGCTCAGTGGTCATGTCGTGCTGGTCTGAAAATATTTTGGTGCCGGGTGGAATTTTTCTTTGATTCCAAATGAAGTTTTTGGTGAGAATTATCAAAGACTTAGTGCCAATTGGAATCTCCATGTAATTGAGAAAAATTAACCATGTGTCGTCCTTTGTGTGCAACAAGGCATTGCAGATGTTGCCTTGTATTCAAAGCAGGATATTTTAATTTTTATGCCCCCCGACTTAGGTCGGCTGGCATATAGTGATTGAAGTGTGCGTGTGTCTATCCATCCATGTGTCCATCTGTGTGTGTGTGTGTCCGAGCCAATAACTCGAAAACGGTAGGTCCACAGTCATCAAACTTCACACAGTTATAAAGGACCATGGGAGGATGTGTCACACACCATAGCTGGGTTCGTACCATCAAGGTCAAGGTCACATTTCAAGGTCACACTAAAAATTGGTCAATATTCGTGTCTCAGCCATAACTCAGAAACGAATCATAGTACAATTGTTAAACTTTTTACAAATATTAAGGACAGTCAGAAGGTGTGTTGCGTATAATAGTTTCCACCGCATCTGCAACGTGGAGATCACAATTGACCTTCATATGTTCACCACTCGTGGTGCTCCCCATGAGCTCTGTCAAACAAGATATAATAGATTAAATGCCTGTATTGGATGTTCTGAGGCCAAATAGGTCTATAAACAAAGGAAGACTGGTGAGAGTCAGGTTAATTTCTTGACAGGTTACAGGATTTTTTATTCAATTAACAGGAGTTTACTCTATAACCTATATTCAATTAACAGGTCAAATTTGTATTGGAGGTATGGTAAATGGTTTTGTGTTGGGAAATTATATTCAATTAACAGGGTTATTGTCCCCCGACCCTTCGGGGGACTATTGTAATCAGCAGTGTCCGTCCGTCCGTCTGTCCATGCGTGCGTCCGTCCGTCCATCCATCCGTCACACCCTTGTCCAGATGATAACTTTAGTTTGGATGATTTTACTGAAACTAAATTTGGTATGTGTCTTACTTGGATGGAAATGCAGGTCAAGTTCGAAAATGGGCATGCTCCACTGATTTCTACTGGATTTATTCCCCTTTTTCGACTTAAAAAATACAGTTTTTGTGTTGTCCGGATGATAACTTTAGTTAGGATCATTTGATTGAAACGAAATTTAGTATGCCGCTTATTTGGGTGGAAATGCAGGTCAAGTTCGAAAATGGGCACGCTCCACTGATATTTTTGTACTGTACCAATGACCCAGACTTAGCTGGTGCTAACTCTAACAAAACCAGGGCCAAACACAAATTTTGCCCCCCAATCCCCAAAATTTGCATCCAAAACAAAAAGAAATCATGTCCTATAGGACCTCCATACTACGCACCCACTGCGCATGCGCAGTGTCAAGGACGTCCCGAAATTGGCGCCAATTACCATTCTCTGTTTGGCCCTTCATCAGTCAACATCTCACTGATCTTTGTGCTTGTAAATCTCAGTTTAAAGGATGCCAGACACGTAATTTTTGGAGAAATGGTGATTCTAAGGAGGATATAGAAGGAGGAGAGGAAAAATAAGTGACAAAAAATAATCAGGGCTGTATTTAAAATTTTTTTGATGAAATTATGTTAAGTTGCCTATTTTCGAGGCATGGGCCTCTTGTTGTCATTCTTGCTAAATGTTGCACTGCTTATTCAGTGTTTCCTCTCCCCTAGCCTTCTAAAGTCCCCCCTTGCAATTCTCCCATGCTTTTGGCATATTTTTGAGAAAGTTCATTTCTAAAATTTTCCTGGGAGAGTTGCTTGGATACAGAATGTTTTCTGTTATTTTCCCCATAGTTACGTTTTCACCCATGGGTGTATAAACGTTGTGTTCTGCATCTTCCATCTGATGTTCTGCAGATTCTCCACTGGGAGTCTCTGTCTTGCATCAGATAGAGTGTAATTTGGATGACTGATTTCGGGCCAGTTTTTTCAGTGCCTGGAGTCATGTTTTCTGGTGTTTTACACTGTTTGTTTACATTGGCAACAGCCTTTTTTGAGGGGGGGTGTTTGCCTTTGGTGTAGTTTATCTCACTATAAGATACATTTATATTGTCTGTAAGTGTCTCATTAATTATTTAATATAAATTTAAAATTTTTGACCACACTTTGCCATCGGATCCATCGGGGCTCAACGTTACTTTTCAGCAACTTGGGCTTCGCTGAAAAAATATTTTTTCAAAATTATTTTGATTTGCAATTGTTTTTTCATTTATTAATGGATCATGTTATTATGTATCTTTGTGTCAGGGGTTTGTGCGAGTAACTAGGACTTGTTGACTTTTCACAATGAAAGGATATTGTTCAAATTGTAATGGGAAGAAATCTTCCTCTGACTTTCATGATCATTGTATTAATTGTAGTCAGTGTTCTCGCACTAATCCCTGTTCTATATGTCAATATTGGGATGACAAACATTGGAAACGTGTGTCACGGTATGTTACTGGAGAAAGGGCTATGCCAGCTCTTTCTCCGCAAGGTCACTCTACTCTCTCAGTTTCTATTTCAGAGGAACAAGAACAGGGTGATGTTTCCATGTTATCTTCTGCAAGTGCGCTTCCGTCATCACAAATGAATTCAGAGCTAGCGGCAAAAGTGCTCATGGAGATTAGACATATGTCGTCCGCTAGCTCGCCCGGTGTAGCGTCCATTCACCGAATGGTTCGGCAGCCGGGTTCGTCCGATGCGGTCCAGGAGGAAATGTTGGGTGATGCGAGCACTATAAACATTCAATGTGCACACCCAGTGACAGCGGATAGTAAGCGAGATCGGAGGAAGCCTTTGAGTCCGGTTCCTAGCTCGTCCAGGTCCAGCCGGGCCACGAGCGAGAGAGGCCCCTCTCTCGTACAACAACATCTGGGACCAGATGTTGTGGTACAAAATGTGTCGCAAGCGGAGCATACGTCCGTCGCTCGGGACGCTCCGTTGTATATGCAGTCCGCAGAGACTGCTAAGGCTTCTTCTTCTCGTCAGCGCACACGACCGCACCTTGGCTGCGTGACCGCCGATATCTTACCAGCTTCGCCAATCAAGGATTCTTCGGCGACCAGGTCACATCATCCGGCAGCCAGGGATTCGAGACCGATGGACTCCGGACGTTCGCATAGAAAAAGTATGCGGGAGCCATCTGATGCGGAGCTGCCCTCGGCGAAGCAGCGAAAGACTGCGCCTCCGCAGGTCTCGACGCCGGACATTCTTATGCAGATAGCACAGCTTATCGCAGCATCCCAGCAGCCAACAGAAACGGTGTCGGATCGAGAATTATCCGACGGCGCTGGGTCGGTACGCTCCGCCGAAGCATCGGGGGCGGACGACCGGGAGCATCATGAGGTCCGACCGGATGGTGAAAGGGATACGGATGATTTGGAGCTATCCCTTTCGGAACAACATAAAGCTGCCGTGGACTTCATCCGGCACTTTCTCCCTCAAGTTGTTCCGTCGGGCCAGACTGCTGCGGTTCCGAACAAGAGGATTATAGCGACATTGGACTCTGAATTTTTTGAGCGGTTCAGGGACATCGCTCCCGAGTTTCCGTCGCAGTCCAATAATGTTGCAAGAACATTTGAATTATTGAACGACGCTATATTTAAACTTGCTTCCAAGACGGGGAAAGCAGGTTTCTTGTCTGCCAATACTCTCAACCTGCCTTTCATTAATGCAAGGAATAAATTCGACACGGCAGGACAGGGTATCCCGAGAGTTCCTCTGCGTATGGACGATGAGGCGGAAGACTTAGAGCTATCGCTTCGGTCTCCGGAGAACTTCTCTTTGACGGCAAGCTTTCTGCTATTTATGATAAAATTACAAAGAAAGCTTCGGATTCTCTGTTGTTCAAATCTGCTTCTAAGAAGTCGGATACAGCAGACAAGAATAAGACAGGCACTTCTGGGTCTAATGCGCCCAAGAGAGGTTCCTATAGAGGTTCCGGTGCGTCCTCTTGGTCTTATTCGAGAGACCGTCAGGGTAGCGACTCTCGTTCGGGACGTCCTTCAGGCCGGGACAACCGGTCGGACGCCCCGAGGTCGACGGGACGAGGTGCGGGTCGTGGAGGACGTGGTTTCTCCTACCGCAGGCCTCGCAGGTCCAGGAGGTGATGGCTTAAACCTCTATCGCGTACCGGTTGGCGGAAGGTTGTCGAGCTTTTCACAAGAATGGGCGTCGATTACGGACGACCCTTGGGTGAGAGGAGTGACTTCGGAAGGTCTAAAGATATCCTTCAAACGAAAGCCTCCATTAACTCGAAGTCCAAAGTGGACTCAACTTCCGTCAAATCCGCAGAAAAGAGACGCTCTGTTATCAGAGGTGCAGTCTCTTTTAATGAAGAACGCGGTAGAGGTCGTAGAAAACCAGGAGACTCCGGGATTCTACAGCCATCTGTTTCTGGTTCCGAAACCAGACGGCTCGTTCCGTCCAGTCATAGATTTGAGCTGGATAAACAAGCTCACGCGTCCTCTCCAAATTTTCTTGACTCAGAATTGGAGTGTGAAAATTCATTCGCTCGACGTAGACGTTCTCTTGTCAGATCAAGTGAAACAAGAGATTCAGACTTGGGCAAACATTCAGTGGTTAACTCAGGGAGTTCCGCTGCAGTTGCCGGATCCGAGTTTTACCATTATGACGGATGCCAGTCAAACAGGTTGGGGTGCATCATTGATCCCAACGGATTCGAGATGCCAGGGTCTTTGGGATCCGCAATTCCTGTGCAAGCACATAAACATCAAGGAAATGATGTCAATTTGGCTTGCGTTACGTCATTGGATGGACATTATTCATAATGCTCATGTCCAAATTCTATTTGACAATACGACAGTAGTGGCGTATATACGGAATCAGGGAGGCACTCATTCAGTTCCGTTGTTCAATCTAACGAAAAGAATCCTTCTGTTTGCGCTAGAACATCAGGTTCTTCTTTCGGTCCGTCACATACCGGGTCGTCTGAATGTGCTAGCAGACTCCCTTTCACGAAAGGGTCGCTTGATGCCGTCGGAGTGGACTCTCAACAAACAAGTATTCAATCAGATTTGCTACCAATGGGAACGGCCAATGATAGACTTATTTGCGACACATCTCAACAATCAGTTGCAGACGTATGTGTTTCCGTGTCCGGATCCAAGAGCATTTGCAGTAGACGTTAATTCAACAAGTATTGCTAAAGATAAAACAATCTCAATGCAAGATTCTGTTGGTAGCATCTCTGTCGCCACAGAGACCGTGGATAAATCTACTCAGGTGTCTGTTGTGGGACCTACCGCGAAAGCTTCCTCCACGGGAGGATCTTCTTTCGCAGGGGAAATCGCGCCAACTCCATCACAACCCGCAAGGTCTCAACCTTCACGTTTTTCCGTTGTGCGGTCCTTCTTGCATGGCAAGCACTTTACAGGACGAGCAGTGGACGCGATTTCTAACTGTAGGAGGACCTCCTCTTCGCTAAACTATGCGGCTAAGTGGAAGGTTTTTCGTCGTTGGTGTAGGGATCATTCTGTAGATATTTTTGATCCCTCTATACCAGACATTGCAAACTTTCTAGTATACTTGTTTGACGAAATCAAACTGCAGCCTGTTACTATTAAGGGTTATAGGTCTATGTTATCTGATACCTATGCACATCATGATAGTTTACAAATTGGATCTAATGTCTCTTTATCTAAGTTGGTTAGAAACTTCTCGATAAATAGACCCAGAACTCTTAGATTAATTCCTAAATGGAATTTAGCTTGGGTTCTTCTTAAATTGAAGGAAAAGCCATTTGAACCTCTTGGGACAGTAGATTTCAAATTCTTGACTTATAAGACAGCTTTTCTCTTAGCTTTCTCTTCTGCTAGAAGAGTCAGTGAGCTTCATGCACTGTCGGTGGATGATTCTCACTATCGTAGTGTCGGGAACACTATCACCTTCACTACTAATGTGGGTTTTTTAGCTAAGAATCAGGCTCCTAATAAATATCCGGAACCTATTGTTATTAAGGCTCTTCCGTCTTCAGACGGGCGTAGGCCTTTACTCTGTCCTGTTAGAGCGTTACGTATCTATAAACAGAGATCTCAGTTTATCAGAAAGGGACGGAAACGTTTCTTTCTGTCTTTGATGCCTAATAGAAGGGACATTTTGGTCCATTCTACTGCTAGATGGATTCAGTTAACTATCCGTACTGCTTATGAGAGTTTATCTTCTTCTCAGCAGTCTGTGCTTAAGATTTCCGCTCATGAAGTAAGAGCTCTTGCTACTTCTTGGGCTTATGCTAATAGTGTTGCTATTACAGATTTAATGAAGGCTGCTTATTGGTCTCAGCCATCCACATTCACGAATTTTTATCTCAGAAATATTGAGTCCATTTCTGGAGACCTGCATTGTTTAGGTCCATTATCTGTTGCTCAGAATGTCGTCCACTAAACAGTTGCAACTATAGTTATGCAGGCTTTCTGTTCCGGCAGTGACTCCGTCTGGCTGCCCTCTTCGCTCTGCGCTATTTGACCCAGGACAAGGGGAAGGGGGGGGGGGGGGGGGGGGGGTGTTCCCTTAGGTCACCTGCTTTATAGTGAAAAGCAATTGAATGCCTCCTCCAAGTCAGTATTTCTGAGTCGCTTCCGGGATGGTTTTAAAGTGTAATATTAATGTTAAAATTCATTCATGTCTTATTTTTGAAGTGTAGCTCGGTGTGAAGCATTTGTATATGTCAAGTGTCAAACGGGCTTTAATATACAATACTCGGACACTTTTAAATGACTATAAAGAGTCTCAATTCTCTGGACTACTTTATTTATTGGCTTACTTTAAAAATAATTAGTATAAGGGTTATACTGGATGTTAATAGAGAACATGAATATTATTGTGCTCAATTATTAAGGGTATTGTATCTTTCTAATTTAATATTAAATAAGAAAGATACATGTAAAGCCTAATACTCCTTTTCTCCTTAAGGGGTTACCTCTTTATTATATAGTTGAGCTTATTGGATTTTCCTCTATGTCCTAGGCCCTCCAGCCTGTTTACTATTCAGCTAAGTCTGGGTCATTGGTACAGTATAAAAATGTTAAAAAATTTATAGTAATTTCTATATTTTTTATACTTACCAATGACCCAGACGGGGATGGCCCTCCCAGGAGTTGGGAACTCTTGCCTCCCCGCTGAGTACATAGCGCTGATCAGGCACTACCAGTAAGAATGATAATTGGTGCCAATTTCGGGACGTCCTTGACACGGCACATGCGCAGTGGGGGCGTAGTATGGAGGTCCTATAGGACATGATTTTTTTTTGTTTTGGATGCAAATTTTGGGGATTGGGGGGCAAAATTTGTGTTTGGCCCTGGTTTTGTTAGAGTTAGCACCAGCTAAGTCTGGGTCATTGGTAAGTTTAAAAAATATATAAATTACTATAAATATTTTTATACTGTACCAATGACCCAGACATAGCTGGTGCTAACTCTTAAAATATAGGGCCAAACACAAATTTTGCCCCCCAATCCCCAAAATTTGCATCTAAAACTAAAGAAAACATGTCCTGAAAGGCCCTCCACACCTCGCCCCCACTGCGCATGCGCAGTGTCAAGGACGTTCCGAAATTGGCGCCATTTATCATTCTAAGTTTGGCCCTTCATCAGTTAACATCTGACTGATCTTTGTGCTTTTAAATCTCAGTTTAAATGATGTCAGACACATAAATATTAGTGAAATGGTGATTCTAAGGAGGATAGAAAAGGAGGAGAGGAAAAGAATGTGTGACAGAATATTATCAGGGCTGTAACTTAAAATTTTTTAATGAAATTATGTTAAGTTACCTATTTTCAAGGCAGCAGCCATTTTGTTGTCATTCTGATTATTTAGTTACACTGTTTTTTCAAGTGTTTTTCCTCTCTCCCTGTCCTTTAAGTTCCCCCTTGCTATTCTCCCATGCTTTTGGCATAGTTTCTGTAATTATTATTACTAAAATTTCTTGGGAGTTTTAGCTTAATAACAGAATGAATTCTGTTCTTTCCCCATGTTTACGTCTTCACCTACGGGTGGTTAGGCGTTGTGTTCTGCATCTACCATCTGATGTTCTGCAGTTTCTTCCCTGGAAGTCTCTGTTTTGCATCAGATGGTGTATTTTTGGTAACTGATTTCGGGCCTGGGTGCCTGGAGTCTTATTTTAGTGTTTTTACACTCATTGTTTACATTTACAACAGCCCTCTGTGTGAGGGGGGGATTTCTAAATAATAATATCTTTATGTTATTTTAATCATAACTAGATACATTATTATTGTTCGTAAGTGTTGAATAAATTGTTTAAAATATTTTTAAAATTTTTGTCCACACTTAGGCTTGGGATCCATTGGGGCTCAACGTTACTTTTCAGAAACTTGGGCTGTTCTGAAAAAATATTTTTTCAAAATATTTTGATTTCAATTATTTTTTCTATATTAATGGATCATATTATTATTATGTATTTTGATTGCCAGGGGTTAGTGCGAGTACCAGGACTTGTTTTCTTTTCACATTGAAAGGATATTGATCAATTGTTTTAAGAGGAAGTCTTCCTCTGACCTTATTATCATTCTATTTGTGGTCAGTGTACTCGCATTAACTCCTGTTCTGTATCGTATGATTTCGATGACAATATGAGAAGCGTATGTCACGGTATGTTGTTGGGGATTTGGACACTCCGGTCCTTTCCCCGCAGGGTCACTCTACTTTATCAATTTCTATTTCAGACGATCAAGATTAGGGTGATGTATCTGTGATGTCTTCCAACAGTGTGCCTCCGTCGTCACAATTAATGAAGGGCTAGCGGAAAAGTGCTCATGTAATACGCCAATTGCCTAAGAGGACCCTAGTAGGTTCGACGGCCTTTGACGTCCGCTAGCTCGCCCGGTGTAGCGTCCATTCACCGAATGGTTCGGCAGCCGGGTTCGTCCGTTGCGGTCTAGAAGGAATTTTGGGGTGATGCGAGCACTATAAAATTAACTTAATGCACACCCAGTGACGGCGGATCGGAGGGAGAACGGAGGAAGCCTTTTAGTCCGGTTCATAGCTCGTTCCGGTCCATCCGGACGGCAAGCGAGAGAGGCCCCTCTCTCGTTCAACAACATCTGGCCCCAGATGTTGTGGTACAAATGTGTCGTTAGCGGAGCATACGTCCGTCGCTCGGGACGCTCCGTTGTATAGGCAGTCCGCTGAGACTGCTAAGGCTTCCTCTTCTCGTCAGCGCACACGACCGCACCTTGGCTGCGTGACCGCCGATATATTACCAGCTTCGCCGATCAGGGATTCTTCGGCGACCAGGTCACACCATCCGGCAGCCAGGGATTCGAGACCGATGGACTCCGGACGTTCGCATAGGAAGTATGCGGGAGCCATCTGATGCGGAGCTGCCCTCGGCGAAGCACCGATAGACTGCGCCTCCGCAGGTCTCGATGCCGGACATTCTTGTGCACATAGCACAGCTTATCGCAGCATCCCAGCAGCCGACAGAAACGGTGTCGGATCGAGAATTATCCGACAGCGCTGGGTCGGTAGCCGGGGACTCGAGGCCTGCAGACTCCGGACGTTCGCATAGGAAGTGTGCGGGAGTCAACGTACACGGAGCTTCCAGCGGCAATGCATCGTAAGTCCGCTACTGCACAGGCCTCGGGAACGGACGTGCTTTCCTTAATAGCACAGTTTATCGCAGCATCCCAGCATCAACTGAATCTGTCGCATATATTTTATCCGACGATGCTGGGTCGGGACGCTCCGCGGAAGCGGGTACGGACGTCCGAAAGTTTCATCCGGTCCGACGGGATACCGAAAGGGATTCGGTGGATTTCAAGCTTTCCCTTTCGGAACAACATATGCTGCGATGCCGGATAAGAAACTGATAGCGTCGGTGGACTTAGAAATTTTTGGTTCGGTTCAGGGACATCGTCCCTCAGTTCCGACATAGTCCAATAATGTCACACAAACTTTCGAATTATTGAACGACGCTATATATATTATTATTTTATGCTTGCTATCCAAGCATTTCTGGTTTCTTGTTCGAAGAGTTATGGAGATGTCTTTCAAAAGTGTGCCTCTGTCGTCATAGTTATTGAAGAGTTAGCGGCAATAAGTGCTCATGGAATATGTCTATCGCTTAAGGAGTGACATTCGCTAGCTCACCCGGTGTAGCGTACATTCATCGAATGGTTCGGCTGCCGGGTTCGTCCGTTGCGGTCTAGGAAGGAGATTTGGGTGATGCGAGCACTTTAATTACTTTAGTACTCACCCAGTGACGGCAGATTGAGGACAGATCGGAGGAAGCCAACAACATAGGGGACCGCATGTTGTGGTTCAGATATTTTACATTCGGAGCATATGTCCGTTGCTCGGGACGCTCCGTTATATTGACAGTCCGAGAGACTGTCTTTAATGCTTCCTCATCCTCACAGCAGGGCACACGACCGCACATTGGCTACGTGACCTCGAGTATCCGATCAGTTTCGGCATTCAGTGATTCCACAGCGAATAGGTCGCGCCATCCGGTAGCCAAGGGACACGAGGCCTATACACTCCGTTCGCTCGCATATTGGAAGTATGCACGGGGGTAACGATCTCGGAGCTTCCTGCGGCAATGCATCGTAAGACCGCTGCTCCTCAGGCCTCAGTGACGGACGTGCTATCCGAGTTAGCACAGTTGTTTCGCAGCATCCCAGCAATTGACGGTTTCTCGGTCGAATCAGGAATTATCCGACGGCGCTGGGTCGGTGCGGTCCGCGGTTGCATCAAGCTACGGACGACCGAACGCTTTATAGGGTCTGACAGGATGGCGAAAGGGATTCGAAAGATTTCGAGTTTTCCCTTTAGTAGTATCGGAAGATGCCTTTCATATCTTCTGGCATTTCTTCCAGTGATTATTTTTCGGACTTCATTGCTGCGATCTTGGATAAGAGACTTATAGCGTCATTGGACTCGGATTTTTTGATCGGTACAGGGACTTTGTCCCTGACTTACCGACGCAGTCCAATATTGTCATTACAACATGTGTTTTATTTTTCGACGCTATATATTATATATATATATATACAAGCCTGCTACTAAGCATGATAGTTTAGTTTCTTGTCCGCGTGGCTCATTTCTGCCATTTTATCTTTTTTACATATAGTTTATTTTGGCAGAGCAGGGCATACCGAGAGTTCATATGGGTCTAGACGGTGTGATTAAAGACTGCATATATTCTTTTTCGCCGTTTATGTCTTTTCCAATTTCAATGTTGGGAACGACATTATGTATAGTAGACTTAACTTAGACGCTTTATTATACGTAATCCGCCTTACTGAGGCGTTATCATTACGTCTTCAAGAAAAGATTTACGGGATATTATTCTCAATGTAATTTCTTTTGAGGGCAGTAGTTTGTTCACGTATAACTCCGCCCTTCAGTGGCTGATTGGAGTTGGTTAGACGTGATGCAGCCCTAGCTACATCCACGCGTGGATAGTAGGTTAAGAACTCTCTCAGAGTCGCTTCGTTCTCGGAGGAGCTTCTCTTCGACGGCAACTTTCCGGCAATCCATGAATTGCTTGATTTATACATTCTCTTGTCTATATAGTGTTACAAGAGATTCAGACTGGGGCAAACATTCGGTGGTTGACTCAGAGAGTGCCGCCGCAGTTGCCGGACCCTAGTGTGGCTGTTATGACGGTTGCCAGTCAAACAGATTGGGATATATACTGATCCCTACGGATTCGAAGTGCCAGGGTCTTTGGGTTCCGCAGTCTTTTAGCTATCAGTTTAACTTCCGCGGAATAATGTTTTTTAGGCTTGCTTTATGTCATTGCATGAACATTATTCAGAAACGCATGCCCAAATTCCTGTCCTTTAATTCGACAGTAGTGGCGTATCTCCGGAACCAGGGAGGCACTCTTTCGTTTCCGTTATTCAATTTAATGGAAAGAATCCGTCTGTTGGTTATAGTACACCAAGTTCAGTTTTGGTCCGTCATATTCTGGGTCGTCTGATTGTTTTATCGCACTCCCGTTCTCTTACGGGTCGCTTGTTGCTGTCAGAATGGACTCTCAACAAACAAGTATTTAATCAGATTTGCTATCTATGGGAGCGCCCAATGATGTTTTATTTATGACACAGCTTGCTTATCAATTGCAGACGTATGTGTTAGCTTGTCCAGATCTCTGAGCTAATACTGTTAACGCTCTACTGATCTATAGGACGGAATGATAGGATACGCGTATCCTCCGGCGCTGTTGTTTTAGCAGGTATTGCTAAGATAAACAACCACAATACATTTCTGTTGATAGCATCTCTATCTTCACAGAGATCATGAGTAATTTACTCTCTTGTCTACTGTGGATCTTAACGTGAAATCTTCCTCTATGTGAGGATCTTTTTTCACTGGGTAAATCGTGTCATCTTTATCACAACCAGCAAGGTCGCAACCTTCATGTATTCCGTTGTGTGGTCCGTATTGCATTGTAAGCACTGTACTGGACGAGCTTTGGACGCGATTTCTTACTATAGGAGATCCTCTTCTTCGCTATTCTATGCGACTAAAGTGGAGGCTCTTCCGTCGTGGTGTAGGGATCATTATGTTCATATGGTTGATCCCTCCATACTACGCATTGCTAGTTTTTAGTATACTTGTTTCACAAGATCTACTGCAGCCTGTTGTTATTTAGGTTATAGGTTTGTTACCTCATACCTATGCACTCTACGATAGTTTACAATTGAGTCTTTTGTCTCTTTATCTAAGTCAGTTAGTAACTTTTTGATAAATAGACTTAGAATCTTTAGATTAAATTCCTATACGGATTTTAACTTCGGTTCTTATTTAGCTAAGTAATCATTTGAGCCTCTGGAAACAGTAGTTTTCAAATTCTGACCTTTTAGACAGTAATTCTGTTGGTTTCTCTTTTACTGTAGAGTCAGTGAGTTTCATGCACTATCGATGGATGATTTTCACTTTCATAGTTTCGGAATCAATACTTCCGTTACTATTTAGGTTGGATTGTTGCATAAGAGTTAGGCTCCTATTATCCGGAACCTATTATTTTAAGGTCCTTCCGTCTTCGTATGGGCATAGGCCTTTACTCTTTCCGGGTACAGTTTATGTATTTATAAACAGATATCTGTTTATTACAAGGGCGTAAGCTTCTTCTGTCTTTGATGTCTAGTAGAAGGACGTTACGCTCCATTTTATTGTTAATGGATTCTATTAACTAGCGTACTGCTTATGGTATATCATTGGCTTAGCAGTTGTGCTTAAGATTTCGGCTCATGAAGTAAGAGTTCTTCTACTTCTTGGGCTTACATTAATAGTGTTGCTATTATAGATTTTTGAAGGCTGCTCATTGCGCTCAGCCATCCATTCATGAATTTTATCTCAGAAATATCAAGTCCATTTCTGGAGGCCTCTATTGTTAGGTCTATTATCTACTGCTCAGAATGTCATTCACTTAACAGTTGCTACTATAGCTAGGTAGGCTGTCTGTTTTGGCAGTGTCTCCGTTCGGCTGCCCTCTTCGCTCTGGGCTATTGGACCCAGGGCAAGAAAAAGGGGGGGGGGGGGGGGAGGGTGTTCCCTTGGGTCACCTGTTTTTACTATGAAAACAAGGGGATACCTCCTCCGGAGTTAGTAATTCTGAGCTGTTATTGGGATGGTTGTTTAGTGAGAAGTTTAAGTTTATAAAATTCATTCAAGTCTTAGTTTTAAAGTATAGCTTTTGAATATTGCATATGTCAACGGACATGATTATGCAATTCTCACACACTTTTAAGAGTATAAGAGTCTCTATTCTCTAGACTTACTTTATTATTGGCTTACTTTAAAAATTATTAGTATAGGGATTATTGGATATTAATAGAGTACATGGATGTATGAAGCTCAATTTTTGGAAGGTGTTGTATCTTTCTAATTTATCATAAATAAGAAAGATACATGTAAGGCCTATTACTTCTTTTCCCTACAGGGGATGACTCTATTTTATTTTATTGAGCGTATTCCATTTTGCTCTATGTCCTTGGCCCTCCAGCCTTTTTACTATTCAGCTATGTCTGGGTCATTGGTACAGTATAAAAATGTTAAAAAATTTATAGTAATTTATATATTTTTTATACTTACCAATGACCCAGACGGGGATGGCCCTCCCAGGAGTTGGGAACTCTTGCCTCCCCGCTGAGTACATAGCGCTTACCAGGCACTGGTTATTAGAATGATAAATGGCGCCAATTTCGGAACGTCCTTGACACTGCGCATGCGCAGTGGGGGCGAGGTGTGGAGGGCCTTTCAGGACATGTTTTCTTTAGTTTTAGATGCAAATTTTGGGGATTGGGGGGCAAAATTTGTGTTTGGCCCTATATTTTAAGAGTTAGCACCAGCTATGTCTGGGTCATTGGTAAGTATAAAAAATATATAAATTACTATAAATTTTTTAACTTTTTAACTTTTACTGGATTTATTCCCCTTTTTCGACTTAGAAAATACGGTTTTTGTGTTGTCCGGATGATAACTTTACTTTGGATCATTTGATTGAAACGAAACTAGTATGTGGTTTAATTGGTTGGAAATACAGGTCAAGTTAAAAAATGGCCATGCTCTGCGAACAAATTGCATCCTAACAGCTCCCTTGAATTTGCCATCTTGGTCGGGGGACCGGGGGCGTTGCCCTTGTTCAGTTAAGAGATACAATTAAGTGGGCTCCACTGTAGCACGTTATCTGATTAATAATACTCCTGTTACCCAAATCACCTTTGAAAAACAGTTCCGCCCTCTACCAGTTAACAGATATTTTTTTTTAATCATTAATCAAGATAAATGGAGTGGGAAAATGTGTGATTCACAAGAATATTCAAATAACTAATATTATAACACCTTGTAAACAGTAACACAATGCAAGTAATTCAAATCATAACTGGTCTTTAAAAATGCTTAACCCTTCACCAAACAAACTGGCTGTATAATGTTTAAATTGAGCAGTTAAGGCCACACAATAAATTAATTGATTCTCACTCGGTGTGTTTTTTTCAAATCATTGAGAGAGGGAGGGTTTTATTTTTTTTTCATTTCAGTGAAAACTAAGTTTGCAGGGGATATAAAAATGGGTTTCATCTGTCCATCCATCCATCCGTCCATTCGACTGTCCATCCATCCATCTGTTAAACCATCAGTCCATTTGTCCATCCATTCATCCATAATAACTTTGGACCAGTGTATATATCTTTTGTATACCCCCAACAACTTGGTCCCCTTTTTAGTAAACCACTTCTTGGCGGGGGATACCGGTAGCATTGCACCTTGTTCTTGCACAAAATGAACACAGGTGGAGAGTCTTTCCACGGTCTTTTCACACTCAGAATATTTTGATAGTGCATAATTGTACAAATTAACTCATTTTGTTTTAACACTCGAGCATCTTATTCTGATGGTGATCACTTTTTACTGCAACAGAACAGGTGCCCCAACCTTCTGTTTTTGGAGAAACTTGTAAGCTAAATTCTAAGTGCCTTAGCAGTTGGTTGTAGGCATGTTTTGCCTGCCTATATGGGCAGCCAAGATTTGCCTAGAAACACCTTCAAAGCCACTGGATGCAGATTGTATTTAGTTAAGCCTTTCTGATTTCAGTTACACAGATCATTAAAAAACAAAATGTTTTTGCGTTTCTCGATTTTGTAGTAATATTGGCAGACACTACCAGACAATAAAAACATGCAATGAGGGGCTTCAATTTCAGTGTACTGCCTTAGAATCGAAGCAGGTTTGTTCTGTTTTGTTTGGGTTTTTTTTGTGGGGGGGGTGGGGGGGGGGGGGGAGGGGGTGCTAAAAATAAATAAATTCAACAAGGCCATGTCATGTGACCCCTTATAGGAGTGAGCTTGTTGATTTTGTTCCAATAACACATGATATAGTTTTATTGAAATTTTGTTAAAATAACTAATTTTGATATTGTCTGTGATGTATAAAGGGTTAAGAGTGATTGAATTTTTAAACTTAAAATTCCAAGTCCTGAAAAGTGCTTAAACATTACACTGTCTTCAAAAAAAGTCGTAGAAAGTTGTCACCCTGTACTTCTGTACATCTCTCTGTTCATCTGAAATTCTTGCATGCTCATCTCCCTCCTACACTTATGAACCAAACATGGTGAAACGTTTCAGGCATGAGTCACATGATAATCAGTAAGTGGACATGCGCATATTTCAAATGTTTTTTAGCTGCATCAAATTTGACCTTGCTCTCTCTCCTTGAACTTTGATTTAATATAGATTTCTGAACATTTCAAACTTTCTATGTTCTACATTCAGAGGTGGCATTCTGGAAAGCTTAAAGGGAGGGTTCTAGTTACTCTCGTGCCCAAGTAACAATACCTTTCCATTTAACTTGCTCTCTCCTTCCAGCATTCAAAAGCAACCTGCTTAATGATATATCTTACTGCCTCCATTTAAATGTCCTACACAAGCATACAAATCTCTACTTCATGTCTCCTTAATCACTTTATACAAACTATTAAATGAAAATAGAATATGTTTTCATTTTTGGAATTCACTTAATAAAAAATCTTTCTACAATCTACTCCAATGATGGGTCATAAGGTGAGTTTGAATGTTTTTGAGAATAGGACTGGCTGGTTATTGATGGTGTATACATCGACAAGCCTGAAAATAATTTTCAGTTCGCCTCCAGACAAAATGTCAGACACCAAACGAATCAAGTCTTTCATTTGAGAATGACATTTGACATATTACAAAATGGAGTTTGAGTATTCAAAATAATGTGTTTTGGGTGTACATGGACCTTCATCTTAAAACTGCTCAGAATTCATCCAACCATACCTTGTTTGGCAGGACTCAGTGAGCCCTGCCAAACAAGGTATGATTGGTTTCATTCTGAATTGGAACTGAATTACTCTTCAAACATAATTTAGATACATGTATGGCCATGTCAAATCGTATTTCTTCACATGCTGTTAATACTGATGAGCTGTACAGTCACTTTTTTCACACTTCCCAACTTGCCAGGACCAAAAATCACAATAATTATTAATTTTAGTCTTGCTAGTTATGTACATGATTTCCAGCATGCATGATGTTCTGATCACTGAACTTCATTTATAATTTTGGCATCAGATATTTTGACTGATGATTTTAAACCTCAGTCTGACATTGACCTTTTTGTACCTGACATTGTCCTTGTCTGACCACTTATTTTCTGCTATGTACATCAAGTAAAGAGTTGATAACGATGAGATTTACACTAAAGCTGTACAGTGTACAGGGTTAGTTACTTGGTTAATAATTAATTTATAGCTTAACTTGACAAAGTCAAGATAAGCTATTGCCATCACACATGCGGAAGTCTGTTAGTCTGCGAGTCTGTTCACATTTTCCTTTAGCACCGGCTAAACCACATAGTTCTTGTCCGATCGTCACAAAATTTCATATGCAGGTTTGGGGTCATGTCTAGATGAGAACGTCCCCCTCTTGGTCACGATTGGTCAACCGTGATGGCTGCCCGAGCCCCAAATCCGAAAACATTTTGCACAGTCTACAGGTTGCTTTTATGAAGGGATTTCATTGTAACTTGGAAGGATGACTGTACAATGTCTAGATGAGAACATCCCCTTTTGGTCATGATCTGTCAACTATGATGGCTGCCCAAGCCCGAAACCAAAAAACTTTTAGCACAGTCTACAGGTCATTTTTAATATGGAGGGATTTCATTGTAACTTGGTAGGATGACTCTGTATGATGTCTAGATGAGAACTTCCCAATTTGGTCGTGATCTGTCAACCGTGATAGCTGCCCGAGCCCAAAACCTTTAGCACAGTCTACAGGTCGTATTTATGGAGGTTATTTCATTGTAACTTGGTAGGATGACTCCATATAATGTCTAGATGAGAGCGTACCCTTTTGGTCATGATCGGTCACTGGTGACGGCTTCAGGGTCCCAAAGCCTAAAATCCTTTAGCGCAGTATACAGGTTGTATTTATGAAGGGATTTCATTGTAACTTGGTAGGATGACTCCAGATAATGTCTAGACCTTGATGGCAGCCCAAGCCCATAATCCAAAAACATTTGGCACAGATTACAAGTCGTATTTATAAAGGGATTTCATTGTAACTTGGTAGGATGACTCAGTATGATGTCTAGATGGGGACGTCCCCTTTTGGTTGCGATTGGTCAACCATGATGGCTGCACATGCCTTAAGCCCAAAAAAACTTTAGTACAGTCTACAGTATTTATGAAGGGATTTCATTGTAACTTGATATGATGACTCATATTGGAATAATTTCACTGTAACTTGGTAACATTGGTTGACATACATTAAGTGTGAGGGTCACAATAACACACCCTCAATTCTTTAGTACAGTCTACGCCTCAAATTATTTTTTTGCAAACATAGCATACAATGAATAGAAATTAACATATTCCCAATTATCACAGTTCTTGTCTTATTTCATAATCCTTTCAATTTCTTCAGTATATATATTCAGACTATTTTTTTAATTCATGTTACAGTGACACAGAGAATGCACCCAGTAGACAAACTAACTGGTCAACTGAACATTCAAAATATTCACCAACAACTCGACACTCCTTGCCTAGAGAGATCCAAAGCGTAAGTTTCTTAATGTATTTTCTTTTTCTATTTATTTCAATGCAAACTACTTGAATTTAATCATCTTTTGTGGTTACACTCCCCCCCCCCCACCCCCTTTTTAAGGCTTCCACATTTAGACAAAATTGTAAACGTTTAAACGACTGTCTGTAAACGAAACAGAAACGTTTACACAGACTAATAATGCAAGTAGTCAATATTTGATAGAAGTGTGTAATAATACACAGTAAGTTCATCATATCTTTGCGTACAGGGCATACAATTTATGTTATTGAGACAGCCGATTTAGAATTCGTCCAAAAACGACGTAGACGGATGATCACAGCATGCAGATGCCGAGGTAAAGTCGCTCGGTCTATGGGGGGTGGGGGGGGGGGGGGGGGGGGGGGGGTCTGGGGGATTCTCCCCCAGGTAAATTTTGAAATTTATGGGGGTCTCTGAGTTCATTCTGGTGGGTTCGGGGTGAAATTCCTTGTGTTTTTTCAAACAGTAATGTTAGAGCGAGTTGCCATGGCACACAATAGTGACAATACCAGACTTGAGAGTAGAATGCAATGTCGCAAAAATAAACAAAGTCAACAAACCATGCAGGGAAATCCAAATTTTCAAACACCGCAAGTGCCAGTCTGTCTGTCAAACTCCGTAAATCGATCCTAAGATCACCCCATGTGTGAATAATAAATTAATAATCCATGTCAGGTGAACGAAATCATCGAGAACAATTGTGTATCACTTTGGGAATATACATGTAAATCCGAATAAACTAAAACATCCCACACATGTTTCGAAGGAAACACCAAAGATAAGCATGTGCCATGCAGCTCACGTGACTGTGTCACATATGATATCACATGATTTGAAGATTATTTCGTTCGGTTACTGTGGCGGCGATGCCAATCGGAACCAGTACACAGTTTTTCTGAAGCATTACCAAAATATTGCATTGCAAAGTTGGAATTTTTTTTTTTTGTTTCTTTGACTTTCTGCATTAATCTGCAATTTTGAAATTACTCTATTAAAACTTCATTCCGTGTACACGTTTACCAGAACTGTAAACGTTTAATGCCCATAAACGAAACGTTCACGTTTACATGTGTAAACATGGAAGCCTTACCCCACTTTGGAGAAATTGTCACCCTACAAGTCCAGCAATACATATGTATGTACAACCTTCTGTCCATCCAAAATTCTTGTGTGCACATCTCCGTTTATACGTTTGAACCAATATATGATAATCCACAAACGAAACTCACGCAAACAAAACTTACCAATTTCCATATAGCCTGAATGAACTCTCTGAGACAAACGTCAATCAACTTCATGTCATCTGGGTTTATATTAAACTCTGCATTTACAAACTGTTTTCAGTTTCTCAGGAAATGATCAAAATCAGAATTAAATTTAATTCAGTGTTGCTTTGAATGACAGCACCCTCCCATCAAGTGGAAAAGGAGATTGAAGTTTTGTATGGGCATGGCCTATGACATTCCTTTAACTTACGAAGTTCATTGGTCAATAAAATTTTTAATGACACAAGAACATGTTTCGGTGAATTGTGAATTGTATCACTATTTCAAACAGAATTTTAGAAAAGTGTGCCTTTTTTTTATTCAATTATTACTAGGAAGCATGATACGACCTCATTTTTAGCTCATCTTGACAAAGTCAAGATGAGCTAATCTCATCGCTCTCCATCCGTCGTCCGTCTGTCCATTGTCCATCAACACCATGTTTTGGTCTTCTCCTTCAAAACCACTGGCCCAATTCAAATGAAAGTTTGTGTGAGTGATGGTCCCAAAGGGGCATTGCATTTTTGTTCAACTCAACATTCCCAGCCTCATAGGGAGGGAGTGGGGGAAAATGCTCCAAAATATTTTTAAAATCATCTTCTCATGAACCGGTGGGTACAATGACTTGATATTTGTTACAGAGCTTTCTTTTGAGGTGTAGAATCAATTTGTTCAAATAAAGTTTATGAAGCAATATGTGGCTTTGTAATGGGAAGGGTAAGATTTTTGGCCCCGCCCAAAATTTCTATTTTCTGAACCGATTGTCCGATTTGAACCAAATTTGGTATGTGGTATTATTGGGTCATAAGTACTTGACTCATGCAAAAAAAAAAAAATTCTTGCATCCCATGGGAACCCTGGGAGCTAAAAATAGAAATATTTTCAAACGCCCATATTTCCCAAACCACACTGAACAGAGAGCTGTTATTTGGTTTGGAGCATCCTTCGGACCAGTAGAATTGAATGGTAAAAAAAAATTGCCATCGTTTATGTTAGGGTGTTCTGTAGTGGGCATCTAAAAAATGCTGAGTCAGCATATTTGCAAAATTTTTTAAAAATGTTTTCTCGAGAACCAATCATCAGAATCTTTTGATATTCGGTATGCAGCATTCATAGGGAGGTCTGAAACAAGTTGTTAAAATAAAGCCCATTGGTTCATATTTGGGCTCAATACAGGAGCCCTTATTTTTAACTTAGGGTAATATGGGGAATATTCTTTAAAAATCTTCTTCTTCAGAACCACCAGTCAGAATCTTTTAATGTTTCATTGTTATGAGGGTCAGATTCAAGATTGTTCAAACCAAGTCCCTAGGCTAATATTTGGGGTTCAGAATGCTTTCATATTTAGTATGCAACATCTCTAGGGGGGTCAGATTCAAGTTTGTTCAAATCGGATCCCTAGGTATATATTTGGGCTCGTTATGGTAGCCCAAATTTTAACTTAGTGTAATATGAGGAAATTTCTTTAAAAATCTTCTTCAGATCCACCAGTCGGAATGCTTTCATATTTGGTATACAACATCTCTAGGGGAGTCAGATTCAAGTTTGTTCAATTCTAGTGCCTGGGTGAATATTTGGGCTTCATATGGGAATCTGAAATTTAACTTAGTACAATATGAGGGAATTTCTTCAAAAATCTTCTTCAGATCCACTAGTCAGAATGCTTTCATATTTGATATACAACATCTCTAGGTGTGGGGGGGGAGGAGGGGGGTCAGATTCAAGTTTTTTCAATTCGGATCTGTATGTTAATATTTGGGCTCACTATGGTAGCCTAAATTTTAACTTAGTGCAATATGAAGAAATTTCTCTTCTTCAGATCCAACAGTCAGAATGCTTTCATATTTGATACACAACATCTCTAGGGGAGTCAGATTCAACTCCATTCAAATCGAGAGCCTGGGTTAATATTTGGGTTCCCAATGGGAGCCGGAATTGGCCATGTAGCTGAAGAATTAGAAATTTTGTATTCAGTACCCTCTAGAGGTGTGTAACTAAGACTAATCTACATAGGTTGTATCAAGGGGCTTCATAGGGGAGCTCTATATTTTACATTATGATCAACTGAAGAAAAGGCATGATGATGCCCGGATTATTTTTGTCACTCTTGAGGGGCTCAAGGATTGACAGTGTATCCTATGGAGATGGATTGCTTAATGTAGACTCATTCTTGGACTCTGTTTATATTATGTTCTGTTCAAGATGAGCGCTTCAGGCCCCGTGGGGACTCTTGTTTATTTTAACTCCACAAAGTTTAAATTTATTGCCCCTCAGGTTTAATTATAAGGAATGATCATTTGTTTCTGTCTACTTCTTGAGTTATGAACCCCCAAAAAACGAAGGCCACTCATAGTGTAAATGGGCTACGCCAATTTACACAGTTTGGCCTTTGTTCTGTGGGGTTCATAACTCAAGAAATAGACCGAAACAAGAAATCATTCCTTATATAAATTGTGCCTCACAGTATATTTTTATACTGTACCAATGACCCAGACTTAGCTGGTGCTAACTCTAACAAAACCAGGGCCAAACACAAATTTTGCCCCCCAATCCCCAAAATTTGCATCCAAAACAAAAAGAAATCATGTCCTAAAGGACCTCCATACTACGCCTCTACTGCGCATGCGCAGTGACGCAGACGTCCCGAAATTGGCGCCAATTATCATTCTTTCTCTGTTTGGCCCTTCATCAGTCAACATCTCACTGATCTTTGTGCTTGTAAATCTCAGTTTAAAGGATGCCAGACACGTAATTTTTGGAGAAAATGTGATTCTAAGGAGGATAGAAGGAGGAGAGGAAAAAGAAGTGACAAAAAATAATCAGGGCTGTACTTAAAATTTTTTTGATGAAATTATGTTAAGTTGCCTATTTTCGAGGCATGGGCCTCTTGTTGTCATTCTTGCTAAATGTTGCACTGCTTATTCAGTGTTTCCTCTCCCCTAGCCTTCTAAAGTCCCCCCTTGCAATTCTCCCATGCTTTTGGCATATTTTTGAGAAAGTTCATTTCTAAAATTTCCTGGGAGAGTTGCTTGGTTACAGAATGTTTTCTGTTGTTTTCCCCATAGTTACGTTTTCACCCATGGGTGTATAACGTTTGTGTTCTGCATCTTCCATCTGATGTTCTGCAGATTCTCCCCTGGGAGTCTCTGTTTTGCATCAGATAGAGTGTAATTTGATGACTGATTCCGGGCCAGTTTTTTCAGTGCCTGGAGTCATGTTTTCTGGTGTTTTACACTGTTTGTTTTCATTGGCAACAGCCTTTTTTGAGGGGGGCTGTTTGCCTTTGCTGTAGTTTATATCATTATAAGATACATTTATATTACCCGTAAGTGTCTCATTAATTATTTAATATAAATTTAAAATTTTTGACCACACTTTGCCATCGGATCCATCGGGGCTCAACGTTACTTTTCAGCAACTTGGGCTTCGCTGAAAAAATATTTTTTCAAAATTATTTTGATATGTAATTGTTTTTTCATTTATTAATGGATCATGTTATTATGTATCTTTGTGTCAGGGGTTTTTGCGAGTAACTAGGACTTGTTGTTGTTCTTTCACAATGAAGGGACTTTGTTCAAATTGTAATAGGAAGAAATCTTCCTCTGACTTTCATGATCATTGTATTAATTGTAGTCAGTGTTCTCGCATTAATCCCTGTCCTATATGTGAATATTGGGATGAGAAACATTGGAAACGTGTGTCACGATATGTTGTTTCTGGAGAAAGGGCTATGTCGGCTCTTTCTCCGCAAGGTCACTCTACTCTCTCAGTTTCTATTTCAGAGGAACAAGAACAGGGTGATGTTTCCATGTTATCTTCTACAAGTGTGCGTCCGTCATCACAAATGAATTCAGATCTAGCGGCAAAAGTGCTCATGGAGATTAGACAAATGTCGTCCGCTAGCTCGCCCGGTGTAGCGTCCATTCACCGAATGGTTCGGCAGCCGGGTTCGTTCGATGCGGTCCAGGAGGAAATTTTGGGTGATGCGAGCACTATAAACATAATAGATGCACACCCAGTGACGGCGGATAGTAAGCGAGAACGGAGGAAGCCTTTGAGTCCGGTTCCTAGCTCGTCCAGGTCCAGCCGGGCCGCGAGCGAGAGAGGCCCCTCTCTCGTACAACAACATCTGGGACCAGATGTTGTGGTACAGAATGTGTCTTTAGCGGAGCATACGTCCGTCGCTCAGGACGCTCCGTTGTATAAGCAGTCCGCGGAGACTGTTAAGGCTTCCTCTTCTTGTCAGCGCACACGACCGCACCTTGGCTGCGTGACCGCCGATATATTGCCAGCTTCGCCGATCAAGGATTCTTCGGCGACTAGGTCACACCATCCGGCAGCCAGGGATTCGAGACCGATGGACTCCGGACGTTCGCATAGGAAAAGTATGCGGGAGCCATCTGATGCGGAGCTGCCCTCGGCGAAGCAGCGAAAGACTGCGCCTCCGCAGGTCTCGACGCCGGACATTCTTGTGCAGATAGCACAGCTTATCGCAGCATCCCAGCAGCCGACAGAAACGGTGTCGGATCGAGAATTATCCGACGGCGCTGGGTCGGTATGCTCCGCCGAAGCATCGGGGGCGGATGACCGGGAACATCATGAGGTCCGACCGGATGGTGAAAGGGATACGGATGACTTGGAGCTATCCCTTTCGGAACAACATAAAGCTGCCGTGGACTTAATCCGGCACTTTCTCCCTCAAGTTGTTCCGTCGGGCCAGACTGCTGCGGTTCCGGACAAGAGGATTATTGCGTCATTGGACTCTGAATTTTTTGAGCGGTTCAGGGACATCGCTCCCGAGTTTCCGTCGCAGTCCAATAATGTTGCAAGAACATTTGAATTATTGAACGACGCTATATTTAAACTTGCTTCCAAGACGGGGAAAGCAGGTTTCTTGTCCGCTAGTACTCTCAACCTGCCTTTCATTAATGCAAGGAATAAATTTGATACGGCAGGACAGGGTATACCGAGAGTTCCTCTGCGTATCGACGACGAGGCGGAAGACTTAGAGCTATCATTACCGTCGTCGGCTTCTATTCCAACCGCGGTGTTGGAAACAGCTATTGCGTCTAACAGAGCCAATTTAGATGCCTTATCTTACGCAGATCACCTTACTAAGGCGTTATCACTGCGCCTTCAAGGGAAAGAGTTTCAGGATATACAATCCTCTTTAAGACTTCTTTCAAGGGCAGTAGCTTATTCCACGTGTAACTCCGCCCTTTCAGTGGCAAATCTGGAGTTGGTTAGACATGACGCAGCCCTAGCTACATCCACACTAGTGGATACTAAGGTGAAGAACTCTCTTAGAGTCGCTTCGGTCTCAGGAGAACTTCTCTTTGACGGCAAGCTTTCTGCTATTAATGATAAAATTACAAAGAAAGCTAAGGATTCTCTGTTGTTCAAATCTGCTCCTAAGAAGTCGGATACAGCAGACAAGAATAAGACAGGCACTTCTGGGTCTAATGCGCCCAAGAGAGGTTCCTATAGAGGTTCCGGTGTGTCCTCTTGGTCTTATTCAAGAGACCGTCAGGGTAGCGACTCTTGTTCGGGACGTCCTTCAGGCCGGGACAATCGGTCGGACGCCCCGAGGTCGACGGGGCGAGGTGCGGGCCGTGGGGGACGTGGTTTCTCCTACCGCAGGCCTCGCAGGTCCAGGAGGTGATGGCTTAAACCTCTATCGCGTACCGGTTGGCGGAAGGTTGTCGAGCTTTTCACAAGAATGGGCGTCGATTACGGACGACCCTTGGGTGAGAGGAGTGACTTCGGAAGGTCTAAAGATATCCTTCAAACGAAAGCCTCCATTAACTCGAAGTCCAAAGTGGATTCATCTTCCGTCAAATCCGCAGAAAAGAGACGCTCTGTTATCAGAGGTGCAGTCTCTTTTAATGAAGAACGCGGTAGAGGTCGTAGAAAACCAGGAATCTCCGGGATTCTACAGCCATCTGTTTCTGGTTCCGAAACCAGACGGCTCGTTCCGTCCAGTCATAGATTTGAGCTGGATAAACAAGCTGATCGTCGCTCCGAAGTTTTATATGGAGACGATTCGGTCGGTCAGAGCGAGTATTCGGGTGAACGATTATGCAACGAGCATAGATCTCAAAAATGCGTACTTTCACGTCATGGTACATCCGACATTTCGAAAGTACCTACGCTTCGCAGTCCTAGGAGTGGTGTATCAATTCCGGGCGATGTGCTTCGGATTGAATCTAGCACCCTGGGCTTTCACTCGGGTAATGAACTCGGTAATGATCTATTTCCAAGCTCATTCGTCTGCGGTAACGTCGGCCTACCTGGACGACATTCTTCAGAGGTACGGCAACGAGTTAACGCTTCAGAACGATGTTCAGAATCTTCTTCTATTGCTCCGACGTCTCGGTTTTATAGTAAACGAGGAGAAGTCGGATCTAGTGCCGTCCAAGTCATTCACTCATCTGGGAATGAGCTTCAAGACGCACAACAATCTCGTTCGTCTGCCGTTAACCAGAGCGAAATTAGTCAGTTGTTACGCTCGCTATTGTCTGCACGCAGACAAAGTCACGGCGAGAGAATTTATGAGACTGATAGGTCTGTGCGGAGCCGCCGCGGATCTCATTCCGATGGGGCGGTTACGCACACGTCCTCTTCAAATTATCTTGACTCAGAATTGGAGTGTGAAAATTCATTCGCTCGATGTAGATGTTCTCTTGTCAGATCAAGTGAAACAAGAGATTCAGACTTGGGCAAACATTCAGTGGTTAACTCAGGGAGTTCCGCTGCAGTTGCCGGATCCGAGTTTTACCATTATGACGGATGCCAGTCAAACAGGTTGGGGTGCATCATTAATCCCAACGGATTCGAGATGCCAGGGTCTTTGGGATCTGCAATTCCTGTGCAAGCACATAAACGTCAAGGAAATGATGTCAATTTGGCTTGCGTTATGTCACTGGATGGACATTATTCACAATGCTCATGTCCAAATCCTATCCGACAATACGACAGTAGTGGCGTATATACGGAATCAGGGAGGCACTCATTCAGTTCCGTTGTTCAATCTAACGGAAAGAATCCTTCTGTTTGCGCTAGAACATCACGTTCTTCTTTCGGTCCGTCACATACCGGGTCGTCTGAATGTGCTAGCAGACTCCCTTTCACGAAAGGGTCGCTTGTTGCCGTCGGAGTGAACTCTCAACAAACAAGTATTCAATCAGATTTGCTACCAATGGGAACGGCCAATGATAGACTTATTTGCGACACATCTCAACAATCAGTTGCAGACGTATGTGTCTCCGTGTCCGGATCCAAGGCATTTGCAGTAGACGCTCTGTCGATCCCTTGGGACGGAATGATAGGATATGCGTATCCTCCAGCGCCGTTAATTCAACAAGTATTGCTAAAGATAAAACAATCTCAATGCAAGATTCTGTTGGTAGCATCTCTGTCGCCACAGAGACCGTGGATAAATCTACTCAGGTGTCTGTTGTGGGACTTACCGCGAAAGCTTCCTCCACGGGAGGATCTTCTTTCGCAGGGGAAATCGCGCCAATTCCATCACAACCCGCAAGGTCTCAACCTTCACGTTTTTCCGTTGTGCGGTCCTTCTTGCATGGCAAACACTTTACAGGACGAGCAGTGGACGCGATTTCTAACTGTAGGAGGACCTCCTCTTCGCTAAACTATGCGGCTAAGTGGAAGGTTTTTCATCGTTGGTGTAGGGATCATTCTGTAGATATATTCGATCCCTCTATACCAGACATTGCAAACTTTCTAGTATACTTGTTTGACGAAATCAAACTGCAACCTGTTACTATAAAGGGTTATAGATCTATGTTATCTGATACCTATGCACATCATGATAGTTTACAAATTGGATCTAATGTCTCTTTATCTAAGTTGGTTAGAAACTTTTCGATAAATAGACCCAGAACTCTTAGATTAATTCCTAAGTGGAATTTAGCTTGGGTTCTTCTTAAATTGAAGGAAAAGCCATTTGAACCTCTTGGGACAGTAGATTTCAAATTCTTATCTTATAAGACAGCTTTTCTCTTAGCTTTCTCTTCTGCTAGAAGAGTCAGTGAGCTTCATGCACTGTCGGTGGATGATTCTCACTATCGTAGTGTTGGGAACACTATCACCTTCACTACTAATGTGGGTTTTTTAGCTAAGAATCAGGCTCCTAATAAATATCCGGAACCTATTGTTATTAAGGCTCTTCCGTCTTCAGACGGGCGTAGGCCTTTACTCTGCCCTGTTAGAGCATTACGTATCTATAAACAGAGATCTCAGTTTATCAGAAAGGGACGGAAACGTTTCTTTCTGTCTTTGATGCCTAATAGAAAGGACATTTCGGTCCATTCTATTGCTAGATGGATTCAATTAACTATCCGTACTGCTTATGAAAATTTATCTTCTTCTCAGCAGTCTGTGCTTAAGATTTCTGCTCATGAAGTAAGAGCTCTTTCTACTTCCTGGGCTTATGCTAATAGTGTTGCTATTACAGATTTAATGAAGGCTGCTTATTGGTCTCAGCCATCCACATTTACGAATTTTTATCTCAGAAATATTGAGTCCATTTCTGGAGACCTGCATTGTTTAGGTCCGTTATCTGTTGCTCAGAATGTCGTCCACTAAACAGTTGCAACTATAGTTATGCAGGCTTTCTGTTCCGGCAGTGACTCTGTCCGGCTGCCCTCTTCGCTCTGGGCTATTTGACCCAGGGCAAGGGGAAGGGGGGGGGGGTGTTCCCTTAGGTCACCTGCTTTATAGTGAAAAGCAAGGGAATGCCTCCTCCAAGTCAGTATTTCTGAGTCGCTTCCGGGATGGTTTTAAAGTGTAATATTAATGTTAAAATTCATTCATGTCTTATTTTTAAAGTGTAGCTCGGTGTGAAGCATTTGTATATGTCAAGTGTCAAACGGGCTTTAATATACAATACTCGGACACTTTTAAATGACTATAAAGAGTCTCAATTCTCTGGACTACTTTATTTATTGGCTTGCTTTAAAAATAATTAGTATAAGGGATATACTGGATGTTAATAGAGAACATGAATGTTATTGTGCTCAATTATTAAGGGTAGTGTATCTTTCTAATTTAATATTAAATAAGAAAGATACATGTAAAGCCTAATACTCCTTTTCTCCTTAAGGGGTTACCTCTTTACTATATAGTTGAGCTTATTGGATTTTCCTCTATGTCCTAGGCCCTCCAGCCTGTTTACTATTCAGCTAAGTCTGGGTCATTGGTACAGTATAAAAATGTTAAAAAATTTATAGTAATTTATATATTTTTTATACTTACCAATGACCCAGACGGGGATGGCCCTCCCTGGAGTTGGGAACTCTTGCCTCCCCGCTGAGTACATAGCGCTGACCAGGCACTGCCAGTAAAAATGATAATTGGCGCCTATTTTGGGACGTCTGCGTCACTGCACCTGCGCAGTAGAGGCGTAGTATGGAGGTCCTTTAGGACATGATTTCTTTTTGTTTTGGATGCAAATTTTGGGGATTGGGGGGCAAAATTTGTGTTTGGCCCTGGTTTTGTTAGAGTTAGCACCAGCTAAGTCTGGGTCATTGGTAAGTATAAAAAATATATAAATTACTATAAATTTTTTAACTTTTTCATAAAGTAACAAAAGCATAATTAAAATACATAAAAATTGTTTGTTTGAGAAAATGCTTGTGGTCAGTCTACCTAATATGAATATAAAGTTAAAGAAAAAAAAAGTTAGCACTTAACCCTTTACCCAATGCAGACTATATCAAAATTTATTATTTTAAACATCAATTTTTTAAATTTTAAAAAAAATTTCAACAAAACCGTATCATGTGACCCCCCTCATTGGAACGAGCTCATTGAGCCCGTTCCAATGAGGGGTCACATGATATGGTTTTGTTTAAATTTTTGGAAAAATTTAATTTTTTTCAACTTCTCAATTTGCATATTACGTGGCCAGAAGCGGGCGATTCGTTAGGTAATGGGTTAAAAAAAATATGTTGTAATGCCCCACAAAGTGGATCTTCTGTTTCTCAGGCCATTATTTGTAAAATTGCATGCGAGCAAGCCTTTTTTATTTTATTTTTGATTTCTCTAATTATTTCTTTTGGGAGAGAGGTGTCTCAGTGGTAGACTGTTGAACTTCTATGCTAGAGGTCCCGAGTTTGTTCCCAGTCCCGGGCGACCTGCGTTGTGTCATTGGGCAAGGAACTTTATCCCGGTTGCCTATATGGGGGCCTGATGACACTGTGTATTAAGGCATACTGCACATCGATGGTGTACATGTCTTCAACTGCTGTAACCCTGCTTGAACGGAGCTTGAACAGAGTTAGAATGTTGAGCTGACAGTTGCTCATCGATGCCAGGTGGTTCTCTTTGGGGACTCCGGTTTCCTCCACCCGTAAAACTGCCACAGTCACGATTAGCCATTGTGCATAAGTATTTGACCTTCAACACCAATAAAGAAATAAATTATTTCTTTGCCATAAAAAAAGTTCATATTCTTGGTTTATGTTTTAGGCCTCATAATGTACAGAATAGCATGGGTTGTGGTGTATTTCGTCCTTTGAGAACAAGAAGGCTTTGCAATGTTAAATAAAGCATTGCAAAGCCACCTTACACTCGAGGGACAAATTTATCAATTTTTTTTAACTTTGCTAAAATATCAGACATAAACCATTTAATTTTTATTTTTTTAAGTTTACATTGGTTATAAAAAGCGAGCATGCGGCTGCCAAAAGGACCATGTGAGAGGGCCTGAGAAACAGATTTTTAATTTTTTAGGCCAAAAAAGAAAGTAATATCTCTTTTCATTTCCACGATGCATGTATTCCATTCATCTTTGTAATTATAATTTCAGGGCCAAAGATCACAACCTAATCACTTACAAGAAAATTCCAGTTATGGTGCTCGACATGATTATTCCAAAGGGTCACCTAGGTAATTAGTTTCTTTACAACTAATTGGCATCATATTTAATTAAAATGATTTTTAAAAATTACAATATGCTTGAGTGAATCAGATGCAGTACTTGCTACTTAACCCTTTACCTAATGTGCTGGATCTCAAAATTTATTATGCAATTTTCGGGGGTATACAGTCGAGGTCTCTGTCCGTCCGTACTTCCGTATGTCCATACGTCTGTCCATATGAACATTTTGTATTATAACTCAAGCATCAGTTGTCGGATTTTAATGTTCTTTGGTATGGTGATAGGGCAGCTTGGGGGAACGGATGCCCTCGTACCTAGCGTTTTGTCCATTCATGTTTGGTAGAGCTATGACCCTTGTTTGTTTTTGGCCTCTGTTTCTGACTTAGGTAAATTGTACCATGGCCTATAGGGTTGTTTGGATGAACCAATTCTCATCAAACATTCAGAAGTTATTTATTTACATGCAAGTCCGACTTTGCTACCTTTGGGGGCATCAGCACACGCGTTAGCATTGCTCTTATTATTTCAATTATTGTTTTTTCAAATTTTTCAAAAAATTGCAACACACCCATATTATGTGACCCCCCTCATTGGAATGAGCTCATTCCAATGAGGGGGTCACATGATATTGTTTTCTTTGATTTTTCTGAAATAAAATATTTTTTTCAACTGCTCAGTTTGTAAATTATGTGGGTGGATGTGGCCATTTCATTAGGTAAAAGGTTAACTGCGTAAGAGAAGAAGTCATCCAAAATGGGATTACAAAGTTTATGTTTTTCTCTTGACTAAAAACTAAAAAATTACTGCCATGTGACACTCTGGTGGGAAGAATTCATTGAGCCGTTTACGTGTCATAACACAGCATACCAGCTCTTCACACAGATGATATGGCAATTGATGGGTAGAGATTTACAGGTGTCTGTATGCTTTTGTGGGGTTGAAGGTACATGTATGTCTGTCTGAGCTCTGGACACATAATAGCTGCTTCGTTCCTCACCAAACCTTGTACAGATATGCCATGTGGTGAGATCTTAATATTTATTGTCTTTGGAAGGTCACAGGTCACAAAATTCAATAAAATAAATTTTCATCTTCAACCACTTACCTGTTTAAGCTCAACCCATGTAATGTTAATATGAAATGTAGAGGAACCTCATAGTTATTCACATTCAGAAATCAAAGGTTAAGGTGACATGGCAACAAAATTTGTGTGTGTTTGCACGCAAGACAGAAATTGCTGCACCTTTCCTCACACCAAATTTTGTACAGATAGTATACATCGTAGGGCTGCAACGATACTACCTTCCCCGTGGGAACACCGGGAAGTAAGCAGCACTTGTTTACTGTGGTAAACCAGTTCCGCTTTACTAGTAAAATAGGACCCAGTCACCAATGCTTGGGGTGAAAGTCCTCTAAAATGGGCAACATGTAGATCAACGATTGACTAAACTTTACTTCATCTCCATGTTGTGTCACGATTAGCCATGGTGCATAAATATGTGACGTTAACCACCAACAAACAAACAACAACGATACTACCCTCTTTTTCTCATAATGCCTCTCTTGTTCAAATAATTTAATTAATTCTAAAACTCAGAAGCTGGATCTGATCCTGTGTATTAAGATTAAGACAGGACACAATGAGGGTGGAATACAGGAAGGTGGGAGGTGGACTCTAATCAAAGACCGGAGATGGAGTTTTTCTAGTATTTCACGCATGCCAAAAGCACATGTGAATGCAGGAAAAACTCCAACATGGGTTGTTGATTCCTGTTCCCCGTACTCTACCTGAGTTGTGTTCTGTATTTTTATCTTACAGTCAACATGTATTTTGTCTGTATTAACTCCGCAACTATCGTGTATTCGACCCCCTGATACAGATGTTTGTATCAGGGGGTCGGATACAAGCATGTTCCTTTCGCGCGAGTTCCATTTTTTTTCTTTTCGTTCATCCGTACGAATAAATAGTTCGTTATATATTCGTCTACATTCTTGACTTATCTCCTATATATTGTAAGATAAAATGATTATTACCATTATGTGGATGTACAAAATATGTATCCGAGTCTCGCTCCGGGTTCTAAGGGTAGATCACGACTCGTCTTCGACTCGTCGTGATCTGCCCTTAGAACCCGGACCTCGACTCGGATACATATTTTGAACATCCACATAATGGTAATAATCTCTATATACCATGTTTCAACTTGAATTGAGTGGATGAATAAAAATATTACCTTTGTCGATCTGTTTCCATTCATGCTTGAACACCATTTTGTGTTGAAGAATTTCAATCATTTCATAATGTTACTCATATGCGTAAAATCCAATCAGATAGGATGACTAGTTTTGGAATGATTTTACTGTAACTTGGTAACTTTGGTTGACATATGTTAACTGCTAGGGCCACATCAACCCAGGTCTTAATTCTTTAGTACAGTCTCCACTCAAATTATTCTTATTGAAAACAGCCTAAAGGGAGCAGCAATTAACATATTCTCAATTATCACAATTCTTGTCTTATTTCATAATCCTTTCATATAACATTATCCTTTTCATCAAACACAACACACAGTCAAGTAAAGCTATAGTGACACTTTCATTTCATTACTTGTCTTATACAAATAGCAGATAGGGCTGCTCGGTATATCGATAAACCGATATATACCGGTATTCAAACCAATATCCATTGAATACCGGTGTAAATACAAAAATATCGGTTTATCATCATTATTTATTTGCCCACAATTTAATTTTCAAGATGTCTTTGAGTTTTTTAACTGTAGCACCGAATGAATAATATCTCTTTATCCGAGGAATCATCCGCTTGTACCCTCGTAATATACAAATTCAGCAATTGAAAAAATTTCAACAAAACTATATCATTGAGCTCATTCCAATAAGGGGTCACATCATATAGTTTTGTTGAAATCTTTGGGGAAAATCTGGTAAACTAATTTTTAAAATAATAAATTTTGATATCGTCTGCGTTGGGTAAAGATTTTTTGAACCGCATCATCAAGGCATGCTAATTCATTCCGACTGTGATGCCTGAAGTCTTGATTGTGGTACTTGTGTTCATACATCTGAACAGTTTTCGATATACCGGTATCCCGCGGTATTTTTTTGAATACCGATACCGGTATTCAGTTTTGAATATCGTGCAGACCTAATAGCAGATGACATTTCAAGAAAATGTTTACCAGAATAACTAAATATTTTATTTCTTGTCTTGAAAACATAACTTATGACCCCTCATCAGAATGAGCTAGTTCATATGAGGTGTCATAACCTATGTTTTGGGGGGAAAAAAAAATACAAAAATTTGAATGGCGATTTGTGTGAAAAATGCTGGCCAGCTTTATTCATTTCGTTAGCTAAAAGTTGAAATTATACATTTTGTGATAAAAAAAAATCTCAAATTCGTCACAATTTGACATGGAATTTCTTAACTTCATTCTCTAAAATCGATGTGGGTCTCAGTAAACCTTGGATCCAAGTCTGAAAATAATTTTCATTTCGCTTCCAGACAAAATGCCAGACACCAAACGAATCAAGTCTGTCGTTTGAGAATGACATCTGACATATTACAAAATGCAGTTTGAGTATTCAAAATAATGTGTTTTGGGTGTACATGGACCTTCATCTTAAAAGTGCTCAGAATTCATCAAACCATACCTTGTTTGGCAGGGCTCAGTGAGCCCAGCCAAACAAGGTATGATTGGTTTCATTCTGAATTGGAACTGAATTACTCTTCAAACATAATTTAGATACATGTATGGCCATGTCAAATTGTATTTTTTCACATGCTGTTAATACTGAGGAGCTGTACAGTCATTTCCCAACTTGCCAGGACCAGAAATCACAATAATCATTAATTTTCGGCTTGCTAGTTATGTACATGATTTCCAGCATGCATGATGTTCTGATCACTCAATTTCATTGATAATTTTGGCATCAGACATTTTGACTGATGATTTTAAACCTCAGTCTGACATTGGCCTTTTTGTACCTGACATTGTCCTTGTCTGACCACTTATTTTCTGGTATGCTTGGATCGGATCAATATTTGTGAGCTCAGTACATAAATTTCATATGAAATCGCAACTCGTTATCCCCCATTTCTTAAGGAAATTTTTGTGTTTTACAGAATGAATCACAGTGGTGCTTCCACTCATACCTCATACACTAACTACAACTCACAAACTAGAAACCCAACCACTTATTCTGCAAATGATCCATCAAAGAACAGTCCTCTGAATTATGCAAGAAATGGTCACAGTTATTTCAACAACAATTCTTCCAAGTATGAAAATAAAAAGTAAGTTCTCTTATAAAAGTGTCTTTATGTGTGACAGTGTATATAATGTTTGACATCGAACATAAACAAACTTCTACCATAGTTCTTAAAAATGACCTGCTGGGGTGTGCCCTTTGTCCCATTGATTTTTTTTATTCCCCCCTTCCCCCAAATTTTGGGAGGGGGGATATAGCCTTGGCACTGTTCGTCCATCTGTCCGTCTGAGGTGGAGTTGGTTTCCGCTCTGTAATTAAAGTTCTGCTTGGCCAACTGAAACCAAACTTGGCATGTGGATTAGGCATGATTAGAGGAAGAACCCTTTTCATCCAAAGGTAAAGATCACAGAGACCTTGAATTTAAAGTTTTTTAGGTCAAAGTTGTTTCTACTTGTTGATTAAAATGTTGTTTGCCTGATCGAAACCAAACTTGGCATGTGGATCTTGAATAATGAAAGCAGAAACCCTTGTATTTTTTTGGTCATTATCACAGTGATCTTGAAATTAAAATTTTATCAGTCTGAGCTGGTACGGCCCTCTTAACTGGTAGAGTGCTAAATTATTTCTGGTCATCAAAATTTGTTCATGTGTCTTTGCCTTGTTACAATTTATGGGAGAGTGCCAAGGGGCACTCTCCCATAAATTGTAACAAGGAAAACCCATATAGACTTAGTAATTTCATTTCCAAGATAATATGAAGCACATCAATGAAATATGACAACTTTAGGCTGGGGTACCTGCTCATCATATGAAAGCCCTGATAGTGGCTTCCAGCACTCTACCAGTTAATTATTAAAATTTTGCATCCCTAATCAAAACCTAATTTGGCATGTGGGTTGACCATGATGAGAGGAATAACCCTACATAGTTTTTGGTCATTGCACCAAAGGTCAAGGTCACACTGATCTTGAACTTAAAATTTTACCAGTCCTGATCGAAACCAAACTTGACATGTCTTCAAATACCAGTAATCTTATCTGTATTATTTGAGTAAATACTACCAACAGTGGCTGTGTTAAATTTATGAAATACCAAGGGTGATTTTTTAGGGGGTTTGGCTACCTCTCGTTTAGTGGGGTTTTATGACACTTTCAATAGCCTTGATCACCATGTGTCAGACAGTTTTATGGGTGGAGGAAGTCTGAGTACCCAGAGAGAACCGTCAAGAAATGGCAAGTGACTTTTAGTGTCCCCAACATATTAACTCTGCTCTAGCAGGTTTAGCATCAGTTTAAGACAAATACACCATTAATGTGCTGTAGACCTTAGTACACAGCACCACTATATCCCCACGGGAGCATAGTGGCTCAGTGGTAGACTGTTGGACCTCTATGCTAGAGGTCACGAGTTCGATCCCCGTCCGGGACGACCTGCGTTGTGTCCTTGGGCAAGGCATTTTATCCTGGTTGCCTACATGAGGGCACGATGACACCGTGTACTTCGATGGTGCACATGTCTTCAACCGCTGTAACCCTGTTTGAACGGAGCTTGAACAGAGTTAGAATACTGAGGAGCTGACAGTTGCTCGTTGAAGCTCGGTGGTTCTCTCCGTGTGCTCTGGCTTCCTCCACCCGTAAAACTGTCACAGTCACGATTACCAATTGTGCATAAGTATGTGACCTTAAAACAGCAATAAATAAATAACTATATCCCCACAATGGCAATTGTGTAAAAAGGTTATCGAGTTATTCAAAAATGGGGAAGGTGCTCTCAAATCCCATCAACAAAGTCAATATCATGTTGACAGTTTGAAATCATGCAATGGTTCCTCTGGGAAATTTGTTTTATTTCTTAATCCAACTCAGTTGAGTACCAATACAGTCAAAAACAGGAAAACATGCATCTTAATGTACTGATGAATATATTTCAAGGTGAGATTTTGTTTATGTTTGTTACGATTTATTGTCATTAAGTCCTTGAAAGGGCTTTGAATTTGTTCCTTGCCTTGCTGTGTGAGTGCCTGAAAACTTCTCTCTGTGGTAAACTATTCTCTATGGATACTGTGTATGCATGTGTAACATTGCATGATTAACCCTCTGTACACTGATGTTAACCCTTTACCTAACATGAAAAGCAGACGACACTTGCGAACAAAATCTTGAATAACTAATATTTTTATACTGTACCAATGACCCAGACATAGTTGGTGCTAACTCTTAAAAATGTAGGGCCAAACACAAATTTTGCCCCCCAATCCCCAAAATTTGATCTAAAACCAAAGAAATCATGTCCTGAATGGCCCTCCATACTTCACCTCTACTGCGCATGCGCAGTGTCAAGGACGTCCCGAAATTGGCGCCATTAATCATTCTTTGTTTGGCCCTTCATCAGTTAACATCTGACTGATCTTTGTGCTTGTAAATCTCAGTTTAAATGATGCCAGACACATAAATATTAGAGAAATGGTTGTTCTAAGGAGGATATAGAAGGAGGAGAGGAAAAATGAGAGACAGAAAATAATCAGGGCTGTAACTTAAAATTTTTTAATGAAATTGTGTTAAGTTACCTATTTTCGAGGCAACGGCCTGTTGTGGTCATTCTTGCTATAAAGTTACACTGCTTGTTCAGTGTTTTCCTCTCTCCTTTTCCTTTAAGTCCCCCCTTGCTATTCTCCCATGCTTTTGGCATATTTTCTGTAATATTATTACTAAAATTTCTTGGGAGTTTTAGCTGGATAACAGAATGAGTTCTGTTCTTTTCCCCATGTTTACATCTTCACCCTTGGGTGTTTAGGCGTAGTGTTCTGCATCTACCATCTGATGTTCTGTAGTTTCTTCCCTGGAAGTCTCTGTTTTGCATCAGATAGTGTATTATTGGTAACTGATTTCGGGCCAGGGTTATCAGTGCCTGGAGTCTTGTTTCTGGTGTTTTTACACTTCTTGTTTACATTGACAACAGCCTCAGTGTGAGGGGGATTTCTTGAAAATAATATATTGATGTTAGTTTAATCATATCTAGATACATTATTATTATTCGTAAGTGTTGCATTAAATTTTTAAAAATATTTTTAAAATTTTGTCCACACTTAGGCTTGGGATCCATTGGGGCTCAACGTTACTTTTCAGAAACTTGGGCTTTTCTGAAAAAATATATTTTTATACTGTACCAATGACCCAGACATAGCTGGTGCTAACTCTTAAAATATAGGGCCAAACACAAATTTTGCCCCCCAATCCCCAAAATTTGCATCTAAAACCAAAGAAAACATGTCCTGAAAGGCCCTCCACACTTAGCCCCTACTGCGCATGCGCAGTGTCAAGGACGTTCCAAAATTGGCGCCATTAATCATTCTAAGTTTGGCCCTTCATCAGTTAACATCTGACTGATCTTTGTGCTTATAAATCTCAGTTTAAATGATGCCAGACACATAAATATTAGTGAAATGGTGATTCTAAGGAGGATAGAGAAGGAGGAGAGGAAAAAAATGTGTGACAGAATATTATCAGGGCTGTAACTTAAAATTTTTTAATGAAATTATGTTAAGTTACCTATTTTCGAGGCAGCAGCCATTTTGTTGTCATTCTGATTGTTCAGTTACACTGTTTTTTAAGTGTTTTCCTCTCTCCCTGTCCTTTAAGTCCCCCCTTGCTATTCTCCCATGCTTTTGGCATAGTTTTTGTAATTATTATTACTAAATTTTCTTGGGAGTTTTAGCTGAATAACAGAATGAATTCTGTTCTTTTCCCCATGTTTACGTCTTCACCTACGGGTGGTTAGGCGTTGTGTTCTGCATCTACCATCTGATGTTCTGCAGTTTCTTCCCTGGAAGTCTCTGTTTTGCATCAGATAGTGTATTTTTGGTAACTGATTTCGGGCATGGGTGCCTGGAGTCTTATTTTAGTGTTTTTACACTCATTGTTTACATTTACAACAGCCCTCTGTGTGAGGGGGGGATTTCTGGAAAATAATATCTTGATGTTATTTTAATCATAACTAGATACATTATTATTGTTCGCAAGTGTTGAATAAATTGTTTAAAATTTTTTTAAAATTTTTGTCCACACTTAGGCTTGGGATCCATTGGGGCTCAACGTTACTTTTCAGAAACTTGGGCTGTTCTGAAAAAATATTTTTTCAAAATATTTTGATTTCAATTATTTTTTCTATATTAATGGATCATATTATTATTATGTATTTTGATTGCCAGGGGTTAGTGCGAGTACCAGGACTTGTTTTCTTTTCACATTGAAAGGATGTTGATCAATTGTATTAAGAGGAAGTCTTCCTCTGACTTTATAATCATTCTATATGTGGTCAGTGTACTCGCATTAACTCCTGTTCTGTATCGTATGATTTCGATGACAATATGGGAAGCGTATGTCACGGTATGTTATTGGGGATTTGGACACTCCGGTCCTTTCCCCGCAGGGTCACTCTACTTTATCAATTTCTATTTCAGACGATCAAGATTAGGGTGATGTATCTGTGATGTCTTCCAACAGTGTGCCTCCGTCGTCACAATTAATGAAGGGCTAGCGGAAAAGTGCTCATGTAAATACGCCAATTGCCTAAGAGGACCCTAGTAGGTTCGACAGCCTTTGACGTCTGCTAGCTCGCCCGGTGTAGCGTCCATTCACCGAATGGTTCGGCAGCCGGGTTCGTCCGTTGCGGTCTAGAAGGAATTTTGGGGTGATGCGAGCACTATAAATTAACCTAATGCACACCCAGTGACGGCGGATCGGAGGGAGAACGGAGGAAGCCTTTTAGTCCGGTTCATAGCTCGTTCCGGTCCATCCGGACGGCAAGCGAGAGAGGCCCCTCTCTCGTTCAACAACATCTGGCCCCAGATGTTGTGGTACAAAATGTGTCGCAAACGGAGCATACGTCCGTCGCTCGGGACGCTCCGTTGTATAGGCAGTCCGCGGAGACTGCTAAGGCTTCCTCTTCTCGTCAGCGCACACGACCGCACCTTGGCTGCGTGACCGCCGATATATTACCAGCTTCGCCGATCAAGGATTCTTCGGCGACCAGGTCACACCATCCGGTAGCCAGGGACACGAGGCCTGCAGACTCCGGACGTTCGCATAGGAAGTGTGCAGGAGTCAACGTTCACGGAGCTTCCGGCGGCAATGCATCGTAAGACCGCTACTGCACAGGCCTCGGGAACGGACGTGCTTTCCTTAATAGCACAGTTTATCGCAGCATCCCAGCATCAACTGAATCTGTCGCATATATTTTATCCGATGATGCTGGGGCGGGACGCTCCGCGGAAGTGGGTACGGACGTCCGAAAGTTTCATCCTGTCCGACGGGATACCAAAAGGGATTTGGAGGATTTCGAGCTTTCCCTTTCGGAACAACATATGCTGTTGTGTATGTCATCTGACTTGGTCTTCTACAGCTTCTTTCGTCGGACCAGAATGCTGCGATGCCGGATAAGAAACTGATAGCATCGGTGGACTTAGAAATTTTTGGTTCGGTTCAGGGACATCGTCCCTCAGTTCCGACATAGTCCAATAATGTCACACAAACTTTCGAATTATTGCACGACGCTATATATATTATTATTTTATGCTTGCTATAACCAAGCATTTCTGGTTTCTTGTTCGCAGAGTTATGGAGATGTCTTTCATAAGTGTGCCTCTGTCGAGGAGCTAGCGGCAATAAGTGCTCATGGAATATGTCTATCGCCTACGGAGTGACATTCGCTAGCTCACCCGGTGTAGCGTACATTCATCGAATGGTTCGGCTGCCGGGTTCGTCCGTTGCGGTCTAGGAAGGAGATTTGGGTGATGCGAGCACTTTAATTACTTTAGTACTCACCCAGTGACGGCAGATTGAGGACAGATCGGAGGAAGCCTGTTAGTCCGGTTCCTGGCTTGTCCAGGTCCGTCCGGGCTGTGAGCGAGAGAGGTCCCTCTCTCCTCCAACAACATAGGGGACCGCATGTTGTGGTTCAGATATTTTACATTCGGAGCATATGTCCGTCGGTCGGGACGCTCCGTTATATTGACAGTCCGAGAGACTGTCCTTAATGCTTCCTCATCCTCACAGCAGGGCACACGACCGCACATTGGCTACGTGACCTCGAGTATCCGATCAGTTTCGTCATTCAGTGATTCCACGGCGAATAGGTCGCGCCATCCGGTAGCCAAGGGACACGAGGCCTATACACTCCGTTCGCTCGCTTATTGGTAGTATGCACGGGGTAACGATCACGGAGCTTCCAGCGGCAATGCATCGTAAGACCGCTTCTCCTCAGGCCTCAGTGACGGACATGCTATCCGAGTTAGCACAGTTGTTTCGCAGCATCCCAGCAATTGACAGTTTCTCGGTCGAATCAGGAATTATCCGACGGCGCTGGGTCGGTGCGGTCCGCGGTTGCATCAGCTACGGACGACCGAACGTTTTATAGGGTCCGACAGGATGGCAAAAGGGATTCGAAAGATTTCGAGTTTTCCCTTTAGTAGTATCGGAAGCTGCCTTTCATATCTTCTGGCATTATCTTCCAGTGATTGTTATTTCGGACTTCATTGCTGCGATCTTGGATAAGAGACTTATAGCGTCATTGGACTCGGATTTTTCGATCAGTTCAGGGACATTGTCCCTGACTTACCGACGCAGTCCAATATTGTCATTACAACATGTGTTTTATTTTTCGACGCTATATATATATATATATATACAAGCCTGCTACCAAGCATGATAGTTTAGTTTCTTGTCCGCGTTGCTCATTTCTGCCATTTTATCTTTTATACGAATAGTTTATTTTGGCAGAGCAGGGCATACCGAGAGTTCTTATGCGTCTAGATGGTGTGGTTAAAGACTGCATATATTCTTTTTCGCCGTTTATGTCTTTTCCAATTTCAATGTTGGAAATGACATGATGTATAGTAGACTTAACTTAGACGCTTTATCATACGTAATCCGCCTTACTGAGGCGTTATCATTACGTCTTCAAGAAAAGATTTACGGGATATTATTCTCAATGTAATTTCTTTTGAGGGCAGTAGTTTGTTCACGTATAACTCCGCCCTTCAGTGGCTGATTGGAGTTGGTTAGACGTGACGCAGCCCTAGCTACATCCACACGCGTGGATAGTAAGGTTAAGAACTCTCTCAGAGTCGCTTCGTTCTCGGAGGAGCTTCTCTTCGACGGCAACTTTTCGGCAATCCATGATTTGCTCGATTTACACGTTCTCTTGTCTATCTAGTGTTACAAGAGATTTAGACTGGGGCAAACATTCGGTGGTTGACTCAGAGAGTGCCACCGCAGTTGCCGGACCCGAGTGTGGCTGTTATGACGGTTGCCAGTCAAACAGATTGGGATATAATACTGATCCCTACGGATTCGAAGTGCCAGGGTCTTTGGGTTCCGCAGTCTCTTAGCAATCAGTTTTCTTCCGCGGAATAATGTTTTTAGGCTTGCTTTATGTCATTGCATGAACATTATTCAGAAACGCATGCCCAAATCCTGTCCTTTAATTCAACAGTAGTGGCGTATCTCCGGAACCAGGGAGGCACTCTTTCGTTTCCGTTATTCAATTTAATGGAAAGAATCCGTCTGTTGGTTATAGTACACCAAGTTCTGTTTTGGTCCGTCATATTCCGGGTAGTCTGATTGTTTTACCGGACTCCCGTTCTCTTACGGGTCGCTTGTTGCTGTCAGAATGGACTCTCAACAAACAAGTATTCAATCAGATTTGCTATCTATGGGAGCGCCCAATGATGATTTATTTACGACACAGTTTGCTAATCAATTGCAGACGTATGTGTTAGCTTGTCCAGATCTCTGAGCTAATGTTGTTAACGCTCTATTGATCTATAGGACGGAATGATAGGATACGCGTATCCTCCGGCGCTGTTGTTTCAGCAGGTATTGCTAAGATAAACAACCACTATACATTTCTGTTGATAGCATCTCTATCTTCACAGAGATCATGGGTAATTTACTCTCTTGTCTACTGTGGGTCTTAACGTGAAATCTTCCTCTATGTGAGAATCTTTTTTCACTGGGTAAATCGTGTCATCTTTATCACAACCCGCAAGGTCGCAACCTTCATGTATTCCGTTGTGTGGTCCGTATTGCATTGTATGCACTGTACTGGACGAGCTTTGGACGCGATTTTTTACTATAGGAGATCCTCTTCTTCGCTATTCTATGCGGCTAAAGTGGAGGCTCTTCCGTCGTGGTGTAGGGATCATTATGTTCATATTGTTGATCCCTCCATACTACTCATTGCAATTTTTTAGTATACTTGTTTCACAAGATCTACTGCAGCCTGTTATTATTTAGGTTATAGGTTTATGTTACCTCATACCTATGCACTCTACGATAGTTTACAATTGAGTCTTTTGTCTCTTTATCTAAGTCAGTTAGTAACTTTTTGATAATAGACTTAGAATCTTTAGATTAAATTCCTATATGGATTTTAACTTTGGTTCTTATTTAGCTAAGTAATCATTTGAGCCTCTGGAAACAGTAGTTTTCAAATTCTGACCTTTTAGACAGTAATTCTGTTGGTTTCTCTTTTACTGTAGAGTCAGTGAGTTTCATGCACTATCGATGGATGATTTTCACTTTCGTAGTTTCGGAATCACTACTTCCGTTACTATTTAGGTTGGATTTTTGTATAAGAGTTAGGCTCCTATTATCCGGAACCTATTATTTTAAGGTCCTTCCGTCTTCGTATGGGCATAGGCCTTTACTCTTTCCGGGTACAGTTTATGTATTTATAAACAGATATCTGTTTATTACTATGGGCGTAAGCTACTTCTGTCTTTGATGCCTAGTAGAAGGACGTTACGCTCCATTTTATTGTTAATGGATTCTGTTTACTATCGGTACTGCTTATGGTATATCATTGACTTAGCAGTTGTGCTTAAGATTTCGGCTCATGAAGTAAGAGCTCTTCTACTTCTTGGGCTTACATTAATAGTGTCGCTATTATAGATTTTTGAAGGCCGCTCATTGCGCTCAGCCATCCACATTCATGAATTTTATCTCAGAAATATCGAGTCCATTTCTGGAGGCCTCTATTGTTAGGTCTATTATCTACTGCTCAGAATGTCATTCACTTAACAGTTGCTACTATAGCTAGGTAGGCTGTCTGTTTCGGCAGTGTCTCCGTTCTGCTGCCCTCTTCGCTCTGGGCTATTTGACCCAGGGCAAGAAAAAGGGGGTGGGGGAGGGTGTTCCCTTGGGTCACCTGTTTTACTATGAAAACAAGGGGATACCTCCTCCGGAGTTAGTTATTCTGAGCTGTTATTGGGATGGTTGTTTAGTGAGAAGTTTAGGTTTTTAAAATTCATTCAAGTCTTAGTTTTTAAAGTATAGCTTTTGAATATTGCATATGTCAACGGACATGATTATGCAATCCTCAGACACTTTTAGGAGTATAAGAGTCTCTATTCTATAGACTTTCTTTATTTATTGGCTTACTTTAAAAATTATTAGTATAAGGATTATATTGGATATTAATAGAGTACATGGATGTATTAAGCTCAATTTTGGAAGGTGTTGTATCTTTCTAATTTATCATAAATAAGAAAGATACATGTAAGGCCTATTACTTCTTTTTCCCTACAGGGGATGACTCTATTTTATTTTATTGAGCGTATTCCATTTTGCTCTATGTCCTTGGCCCTCCAGCCTTTTTACTATTCAGCTATGTCTGGGTCATTGGTACAGTATTAAAATGTTAAAAAATTTATAGTAATTTATATATTTTTTATACTTACCAATGACCCAGAGGGGGATGGCCCTCCCAGGAGTTGGGAACTCTTGCCTCCCCGCTGAGTACATAGCGCTTACCAGGCACTGGTTATTAGAATGATTAATGGCGCCAATTTCGGAACGTCCTTGACACTGCGCATGCGCAGTAGGGGCGAAGTGTGGAGGGCCTTTCAGGACATGTTTTCTTTGGTTTTAGATGCAAATTTTGGGGATTGGGTGGCAAAATTTGTGTTTGGCCCTATATTTTAAGAGTTAGCACCAGCTATGTCTGGGTCATTGGTAAGTATAAAAAATATATAAATTACTATAAATTTTTTAACTTTTTCAAAAAATTATTTTGATTTCAATTATTTTTTCTATGTTAATGGATCATGTTATTATGTATTTTCATTTGCAGGGGTTGGTGCGAGTACTAGGACTTTGTTTTCTTTTCACAATGAAAGGAAATTGTTCAATTGGATTAAGAGGAAATCTTCCTCTGACTTTCATAATCATTGCATAAATGTAGTCAGTGTACTCGCACTAACTCCTGTTCAGTATGTGTTATTTTCGATGACAACATGGGAAGTGTGTGTCACGGTATGTTAGCGGGGAAATGGCCATGCCGGTCCTTTCTCCGCAGGGTCACTATAGTTTATCAATCTCTATTTCAGACGATCAAGAACAGGGTGATGTATCTGTGATGTCTTCCAAAAGTGTGCCTCCGTCGTCACAATTAATGAAGAGCTAGCAGAAAAGTGCTCATGGAAATACGCCAATTGCCTAAGAGGTCCCTAGTAGGATCGACGGCCTTTGACGTCCGCTAGCTCGCCCGGTGTAGCGTCCATTCATCGAACGGTTCGGCAGCCGGGTTCGTCCGTTGCGGTCTAGAAGGAGTTTTGGGTGATGCGAGCACTATAAAACAACCAAGTGCACACCCAGTGACGGCGGATTAGATGAGAGAACGGAGGAAGCCTATTAGTCCGGTTCATAGCTCGTCCAGGCCCATCCGGGCTGCGAGCGAGAGAGGCCCCTCTCTCGTACAACAACATCTGGCCCCAGATGTTGTGGTACAAACGTTTCGCATTCGGAGCATACGTCTGCCGCTCGGGACGCTCCGTTATATAGACAGTCCGGAGAGACTGTCAATAAGGCTTCCTCATTCTCATGGCAGCGCACACGACCGCACCCTGGCTACGTGACCTCCAATATCCAGTCAACTTCGCCAATCAGAGAATATGCAGCGACCAGGTCACGCCGTCCGGTAGCCAGGGACATGAGGCCTGTAGACTCCGGACGTTCGCATAAGAAAAGTATGCAGGAGTCAACATACACGGAGCTTCCAGCGGCAAAGCATCGTAAGACCGCTTCTGCACAGGCCTCAGTGACGGACGTGCTATCCCGAATAGCACAACTTATCGCAGCATCCCAGCAACGACAGTATCTCTGTCGCATCATGTAATATCCAACAACGCTGGGTCGGGACGCTCCGCTGAAGCATCAGGTGCGGACGTCCGAAAACTTCATATGGTCCGACAGGATGGCAAAAGGGATTCGGAGGATTTCAAGCTTTCCCTTTTCGAACAACATAAGCTGCTGTATATGTCATCCGGCTTTATCTTCTAGAGGTTGTTTCGTCGGACCACAATGCTGCGATGCCGGATGAGAGACTGATAGCGTCGGTGGACACAAAAATGTTTTGGATCGGTTCAGGGACATCGTCCCTCAGTTCTGACACAGTCCAATAATGTCAGGAACTTTCGAATTATTGAACGACACTATTTATATATATATGCTTGCTATTTACAAGCAAGTCTGGTTTCTTGTTCGCAAGTTACTGAGATGTCTTTCGAAAGTGTGCCTCTGTCGTCATAGTTGATGAAGAGCTAGCGGCAATAAGTGCTCATGGAATACGTCAATCGCCTAAGAGGTCCCTAATAGGATCGACGGAGTTGACATTCGCTAGCTCACCCGGTGTAGCGTCCATTCTTCATCGAATGGTTCGGCAGCCGGGTTCGTCCGTTGCGGTCCAGGAAGGAGATTTGGGTGATGCGAGCACTATAATAGACAATAGTACACACTCAGTGACGACGGATTAGAGGAGAGATCGGAGGAAGCCTGTTAGTTCGGTTCCTAGCTCGTTACGGTCCGTCAGGGCTGCGAGCGAGAGAAGTCCCTCTCTTGTACAACAACATCTGGGACTGGTTGTTGTGGTACAAACGTTTCGCATTCGGAGCATAAGTCCGCCGCTCGGGACGCTCCGTTATATAGACAGTCCGAGAGACTGTCGATAATGCTTCCTCATCCTCACAGCAGCGCACACGACCGCACCTTGGCTACGTGACCTCGAGTATCCTGCCAGCTTCGTCATTCAGTGATTCCATGGTGAACAGGTCACGCCATCCGGTAGCCGAGGGACACGAGGCCTGTACACTCCGGTCGCTCGCATAGTTGAAGTATACACAGGGTAACGAACACAGAGCTTCCAGCAGCAAAGCATCGTAAGACCGCTTCTCCACAGGCCTCAGTGATGGACGTGCTATCCAAAATAGCACAGCTTATCGCAGCATCCCAGCAGACGACAGAATCTCTGTCGGATGAGGAATAATCCGACGACGCTGGGTCGGTTCGCTCCGCTGATGCATCAGGTACGGATGACCGAACACTTCATAGGGTCTGACAGGATGGCGAAAGGGATTCGGACGATTTCGAGCTTTCCCTTTCGGAACAACAGAAGATGCCATACAGTTCTTCCGGCATTATCTTCCAGAGGTTGTTCCGTCGGACTAGAATGCTGCGATGCTGGATAAGAGACTAATAGCGTCATTGGACACAGAGTTTTTGATCGGTTCAGGGACATCGTCCCTGAGTTGCCGACACAGTCCAATAATGTCACTAGAACCTTCGAATTATTGAACGACGCTATATATATACAAGCTTGCTACCAAAACACACTAGTTTAGTTTCTTGTCCGCAAATGCTCTAATTTGCCTTTCATCAGTTCTAGGAATTTGAAATGGCAGGACAGGGCATACTGAGAGTTCCTCTGCGTCTAGACGACGAGGCTGAAGACTGGGTATTGTCTTTTTCGCCGTCTATGTCAATTCCAACCATGACGTTGGAAACGACAATGATGTCTAATAGACTTAACTTAGACGCTTTATCATATGTAGACCACCTTACTGAGGCGTTATCATTACGTCTTCAAGAGAAAGAATTTCAGGATATGATTCTTAATGAGATTTCTTTCAAGGGCAGTAGTTTTCCACGTATGCAGACGTATGTGTCACCGTGTCCGGATCCCCGAGCATATGTCGTTAACGCTCTATCGATCTGGTAGGACCGGATGATAGGATATGCGTATCCTCCAGAGTTATACATTCACAATACAGTTCTGTTGATAGCATCTCTGTCTCCACAGAGACCGTGGATAAATTTACTTAGGTGTCTGCTGTGGGACTTACCGCGAAAACTTCCTCCACGAGAGGATCTTTTCTCGCTGGGGAAATCGTGTCAACTTCATCACAACCCGCAAGGTCTCAACCTTCACGTATTCCGTTGTGCGGTCCTTCTTGCATGGCAAGCATTGTACAGGACGAGCAGTGGACGCGATTTCTAACTGTAGGAGGACCTCCTCTTCGCTATTCTATGCGGCTAAAGTGGAGGGTCTTCCGTCGTTGGTGTAGGGATCTTTATGTTGATATTTTTGATCCCTCCATACCAGACATTGCAAACTTTCTAGTATACTTGTTTGACGAGATCAACTGCAGCCAGTTACTATTAAAGGTTATAGGTCTATGTTATCTGATACCTATGCACACCATGATAGTTTACAATTGAGCCTAATGTCTCTTTATCTAAGTTAGTTTGAAACTTTTCGATAAATAGACCTAGAATCCTTAGATTAATTCCTATACGGAATTTAGCTTGGGTTCTTATTAAACTAAAGCAACCATTTGAACCTCTTGAGACAGTAGTTTCAAATTCTGGCCTTTTAAGACAGCAATTCTCTTAGTCTTCTCTTCTGCTGTAGAGTCAGTGAGCTTCATGCACTATCGATGGACGATTCTCACTTTTGTAGTATCGGAAACTCTATTACCTTTACTACTAATGTTGGATTTTTGGTTAAGAATTAGGCTCCTAATAAATATCCGGAACCTATTGTTTTTAAGGTCCTTCCGTCTTCGAACGGGCATAGGCCTTTACTCTGTCCGGCTAGACCTTTATGTATTTATTAACAGATCTCAGTTTATCAGTAAGGATGTAAAGCTTCTTCTGGCTCTGATGCCTAATAGAAAGGTCATTATGGTCCATTCTATTCCTAAATGCATTCAATTAACTATCGGTACTGCTTAGGATAATCTATCCTTAACTCAGCAGTCTGTGCTTAAGATTTTGGCTCATGAAGTAAGAGCTCTTCTACATCTTGGGCTTACGTAAATAGTGTTGCTATTATAGATTTAAAGAAGGCTGCATTTTGGTCTCAGCCATCCACATTCATGAATTTTTATCTCAGAAATATCGAGTCCATTTCTGGAGGCCTGCATTGTTTAGGTCCATTATCGGCTGCTCAGAATGTCGATCACTTAACAATTGCAACTATAGCTATGTAGACTTTATGTTCCGGCAGTGACTCCGTCCTGCTGTCCTCTTCGCTCTGGGCTATTTGACCCAGGGCAAGAAAAGGGGGGGGGGGGGGAGGGTGTTCCCTTGGGTCACCTGTTTTATTATGAAAACAAGGGGATACCTCCTCCGGAGTCAGTAATTCTGAGCTGTTACTGGGATGGTTTCTTAAGTGAAAGTTATGTTTTTAAATTCATTCATGTCATAGTTTTAAAGTATAGCATTTGAATATGTCATGTGTCAAACGGATGTTATTATACTATCCTCGGACACTTTTAAAAGAGTATAAAGAGTCTCAATTCTTTGGACTAACTTTATTTATTGGCTTACTTTAAAAATAATTAGTATAAGAATTATACTGCATATTAATAGAGAACATGGATGTTATGATGCTCAATTATAGAAGGTATTGTGTCTTTCTAATTTGTCATAAATAAGAAAGATACACGTGAAGCCTATTTCTCCTTTTCTCCTCCAGGAGATGACTCTATTTTGTATAGTTGAGCTTATTGGATTTTCCTCTATGTCCTGGGCCCTCCAGCCTTTTTACTATTCAGCTATGTCTGGGTCATTGGTACAGTATAAAAATCTTAAAAATTTATAGTAATTTATATATTTTTTATACTTACCAATGACCCAGACGGGGATGGCCCTCCCAGGAGTTGGGAATTCATACCTCCCCGCTGAGGACATAGCGCTTACCAGGCACTGTTGGTAGGAATGATTAATGGCGCCAATTTCGGGACGTCCTTGACACTGCGCATGCGCAGTAGAGGTGAAGTATGGAGGGCCATTCAGGACATGTTTTCTTTGGTTTTAGATGCAAATTTTGGGGATTAGGGGGCAAAATTTGTGTTTGGCCCTATATTTTTAAGAGTTAGCACCAGCTATGTCTGGGTCATTGGTAAGTATAAAAAATATAGAAATTACTATAAATTTTTAAGATTCTCAATTGTCACAATTCTTGTCCTATTTCATAATCCTTTCATAAACATTGAACATTATTCTTTTCATCAGACACAACACACAGTCAAGTTAAGCTACAGTGTCATTGACACTTTCATTTGGTATGCAGCTGCCTTAGGTCCAGTGGAATCAAATGGACCAAAACATTGCTATCGGTTTTGTTATGGGGTGCCGTATGGGTATGCCCATTATAACACTGCTGTCAATGGGAAAATGCTGAGTCATCATCATTCTTGTACTCCATCAACTAAATTGAAACTTGTCTTCTTTATTTAACACCACTGGGCCGAATTCATTCATTTATGGCACAGACCATCTTTGGAGTATACCCTTTCTACTTTGTTCAAATGAAGCAGCTGCCATATTTGAACTGGTTGAGTTTACTCTAAAGATTTTTTTCCCAAAAACCTTCTATGCCCCTTGGTGTGGGGGTTAATGCTCCATAAGCCAAAAATCCTTTAAAAATTCTCTTCTCATAAGCCACTCGCATTAATGCTTAGATTTCTGGTATGGAACTTTCGTTAGTGATGCAGATGTACTTTTTTCAAAGAAACTCAGTAAGTGAAAATTCGGGCTCCCAAAGTTGGTGGAATTTACTCTTCTGATTTTTCCCCTCCAAATTTCTATATGCCTTGGCGTGGTGTTAATGCTCCATAAGCCTAAAATGCTCTTAAAATCCTATTTTTATAAGCCCCTTGCAATAATGCTTAGATTTCTTGTTTGGAACTTACTTTAGTGATGCAGATTCACTTTTTTGAAACTCAGAAACTCCAAATTTGGGCTCCCAAAGTTGGGCTCCACTCAAAATTTCTATTTCCAGAACCAATGGGCAGATGTGAACCAAATTTGTCATGTAGTATATAACTGGGTCATAAGTATTTCATTTATGCCCCAATTTTATTTTTTATCCCCCCCAAAAAAATATTTCAGGGGACTATTAAAATTGCCAGTGTCCATCTTTGTGTTCGTCTGTCCCACTTTGGTTTCCCTATGATAACTTTAGTTGTAGTTGGTCAAATGAAATGAAATTTGATATGTATGAAGGTGTACCAAATTTTATATAAACATTTTAAGCTCATCTTGACAAAGTCAAGCTGAGCTAATCTCATCGCTCTCCATCCATCGTCCATCCATCGTCTATCAACACCATTGTTTTGGTCTTCTCCTCCAAAGCCACTGGGCCAATTCAAGTGAAAGTTTGTGTGAGTGATGGTCCCGAAGGGGCATTGCATTTTTGTACAACCCAACATGCTCAGCCCCATAGGGAGGGAGTGGGGGAAAATGCTCCAAAATATTTTTAAAATCTTCTTCTCATGAACCAGTGTGTACAATGACTTGATATTTGCTATGGAGCTTCCTTTTGAGGTGTAGAATCAAGTTTGTTCATACAAAGTTTCGTGAAGCAATATTTGGCTTTGTAATGGGAGGGTAAGATTTTGGGCCCTGCCCAAAACTTCTATATTCTGAACTGCTGGTCCGGTTTGAACCAAATTTGGTATGTGGTGTTATTGGGTCATAAGTATTTGAGACATGCAAAAAAAAAAATATTTCTGCATCCCCATGGGAACCCTGGGAGCTAAAAATAGAAATATTTTCAAATGCCCATATTTCCAAAACCATACGGAACAGAGAGCTGTTGTTAGGTATGAAGTATCCTTAGGATCAGTAGAATTGAATGGTAAAAAAAAATTGCCATAGGTTGTGTTAGGGTGTTCTGTAATGGGCATCGAAAAAAATGCTGAGTCAGCATATTTGCAAAAATTTTTAAAAATCTTTTCTCCAGAACCAATCATCAGAATCATTTGATATTCGGCATACAGCATTCATAGGGGGGTCAGATACAAGTTTGTTAAAATAAAGCCCATTGGTTCATATTTGGGCTCAATATAGGAGCCCGAATTTTTAACATAGGGTAATATGGGGAATATTCTTTAAAAATCTTCTTCTTCAGAACCACCAGTTAGAATCTTTTAATGTTTAGTATACATCATTGGTATGAGGGTCAGATTCAAATTTGTTCAAATCGGATCCATAGGGTAATATTTGGGCTCGCTATGGTAGCCCAAATTTTAACTTAGTGCAGTATGAAGAAATTTCTTTAAAATTTCTCTTCTTCAGGTCAAACAGTCAGAATGCTTTCATATTTGGTACACAACATCTCGAGGGAGGTCAGATTCAACTGTGTTCAAATCAAGAGCCTGGGTTAATATTGGGGCTCCATATGGGTTGCCGGAATTGGCCATTTTGCTGAGGATTTAAAAATTTTGTATTCAGTACCCTCTAGAGGTGTGTAACTAAGATTAATCCACATAGGTTGTATCAAGGTGCTTCATTGGGAAGCTCTACATTTTGCATTATGATCAACTGAAGAAAAGGCATGTTGCCTGGATTATTTTTGTCACACCTGAGGGACTCAAGGATTGACAGTGTAGCCTATGGAGATGGATTGCTTTATGTAGATTCATTCTTGGACTCTGTTTATATTGTGTTCTGTTCAAGATGAGTGCTTCAGGCCCTGTGGGGTCTCTTGTTTATACTGCTGAGCAAACCACAAGCTAAAGTGTACAGCATAAAGCCACTATAGTGGCTTTCAGAACTTTTGAGAACCTCATTCTGCAGATGACAGTCTGTTTATTTCAAGACTTGTTTAAATTTGAATAGCAGATGACACTTAGGAAAAATATTTCTTGAATGGTTATAAATTTTGATTGTCTGCCTCAGAAACACAGCTTATGTTCCTTCAATGAGCTCATTCCAATTAGGGTTAAAAAATTGAATGGAGCTGGCTGGTTTGAGCTGTTAGGTTAAGAAAAATGTTATTGTTTTCACCCTGTCCTTCTGAATGTAGAGAAAAGATACTTCGAGAAATCTCAACACAATTTCTCAGTTTCACAATTGTTTTTTTGATTTTATTCAGTGGAGCCCACTTAACTGTATATTTTTTAACTGAATAACCCTGTCAATTGAATATAATTTCCCAACACAAAACCACTTACCACACCTCAAGTACAAATTTGACCTGTTAATTGAATATAGGTTATAGAGTAAACTCCTGTTAATTGAATAAAAAATCTTGTAGCCTGTTTAGAAATTACCCTGACTCTCCCCAGTTTTCCTTTGTTTATATACATATTTGGCCTCAGTACATCCAGTACACGCATTTACTCTATTATATCTTGTTTGACAGAGCTCTTTGAGCTCTGTCAAAAAGATATAATAGAATAAATACTATGTCTATGTCTAGAATACATGAAAGTGACACAATCCCTGTTAATTGAATACTCCTGTTAATTGAATAGAGAGTAATCGCTTCACTGGACTGGTTACATGAAATAATTCATGAGAGGTGAGGGACGTACAAACACGAGTGTGTGAATGTGCACGAGTGTATTACAATATAGTCCCTCGCCTCGAATGAATTATTAAATCTAACCAGTCCAGTCAAGCGAGTACTCTGTTTATTACTTTTTCATTATTAACGATAATTATATTATTTAACCCTTTACCTAACATAACGGTCAAAACCGGCCAGTGCTATTCTAAAAAATGGCCAATTAATTTTCATTATTATTTCATTTTTTCTCTCTAAACCCTAGGGTATGACCCCTCATTGGAACGAGCGTATTGAGGGGTCATAACCTATGTAAAAATAGTTATTCAAGAAATTTTTTTGGCAAGTGTCGTCTGCTTTTCATGTTAGGCAAAGGGTTGAAAAAAAGCAAAAAAAAACAATGAAGTCCCCATTACACCCACGGCAAAGTGTCTTCATTTGTGCGCACGGATACATGAAACAATTGTTGATTGCATAATTCACTTGTGAAAAATTGTGAAGTTATTGTTTATAATCAAACCTGGAAATCCCAGTAAATCACACTTTGGAAAGTAATAAATAGTTTTTGTTGGCAAAATGGCTATTCAATTAACAGGGTTCCACTGTACTTTTATAGTATATTTTGTGTGTGCAGAATTTTTAATTTATACCTGCATGTTATTTGATTTGTTTATACTAAACTAGCATCGTGGATAAAGATAGACACAATGAAGACAAAAGTATGAACAACTCAAGAGATTCAGATAAGTTGGTTTCAGAAAGCTCAGGTCAGCCTGACAGCAATAACAGGTAATACAACTAATGGAGATTTTCTTTGTGCTTATTAATTCAAAATGTTTGAAACATGAATCACTTCATCCCTAGAGGAAAGTTTGTTATTCATTTTTATCCCCCAGCAGGGAAGGAATATAGCAAAAAGCTTCCTCTCTCTGTCCATCTGTTCTAACTTTTTGTCCATCTGTCCATCTGAAGTATTTTGAACATTTACATGAGAACTTGAACAGTAGTTATTAGATTTCAACTGAATTTGGTGCTCTGGTTTGTAGTAACAATATCATGGACAAGTTCCTTAAATGCCATTATTACACGCCTGTTCTATGAAATCCGCATCGGCAGCAAAACTAAACCATGTGGAAAATGAAATTCTGTTGTGCACATATGTGCAGAACGGAAATCGTTGACAGACAATTTTTAAATAGAAGCGAAATTTAATTTGAATTTTCTTTAACAGGATTCTACTGTATCAGTAGCGATAAAAAATCAGCTATAAACAATCTTGTATCACTATTGCAGTAGCAATGAAAGTCACACAACGTCATGAGAAATTAAGGCATGCAAACCAGACGACTATTTCAGCAATACAGTAGAATCCTCTTAATTGAATATCCATTTTGCCAGTGAAAATTATTCAATTAACAGGAGTATACAATTAACAGGGATTTGGTCAGTTTCCTGTGTTCTGGAGGTAAACTGAGCATTTATTCTATTATATCTTGTTTGACAGAGCTGATAGAGCTCTGTCAAACAAGATATAATAGAATAAATGCCTATATTGGATGTAGTGAGGCCAAAAAGGTTGATAAATAAGGGGAATTTGGTGCGTGTCACAGTAATTTTTTTGACATATTACAAAAATTTATATACAATTAACAGGAGTTTACTCTACAACCCATATGCAATTAACAGATCAAATTTGTACTGAAGGTATGGTAAATGGTTTTGTGTTTGAAAATTATATTCAATTAACAGGGATATACAATTAAGAGATATCCAATTAAGTGGGCTCCACTGTACTGGCAATCATTAGTCATTTCCTTCAAATGCTGCAATGAATGATGAGTCTAGTTTTCCCCAACATACATTCCATGTTGCTGGGGATTGCACTATCCAGTACATAAACAATCCACCATGCACCAATTTTAATTTCATTCATGTTGAATGAATTTCCTCGCATGCCATTGGGTTGACAGAAATTGTTTTGATCAGTTGAGTGTGGCTTTTTGTTTGTTAATTACTTTTGAGAAGTCATGATTATGGGTTTTGTTTCATGTTTTGGGCCTCATAATCTACAAATAAGGCAACACAAATTAGATCTTCTGTTTCGCAGGCCATTATTAGTAAAATTGCATGTGGGTGAGCATATTTTTATACTGTACCAATGACCCAGACTTAGCTGGTGCTAACTCCACAAAAACCAGGGCCAAACACAAATTTTGCCCCCCAATCCCCAAAATTTGCATCCAAAACAAAAAGAAATCATGTCCTAAAGGACCTCCATAGTACGACTCTACTGCGCATGCGCAGTGACGCAGTCGTCCCGAAATTGGCGCCAAATATCATTTCTCTGTTTGGCCCTTCATCAGTCAACATCTCACTGATCTTTGTGCTTGTAAATCTCAGTTTAAAGGATGCCAGACACGTAATTCTTGGAGAAAATGTGATTCTAAGGAGGATAGAAGGAGGAGAGGAAAAAAGAAGTGGCAAAAAATAATCAGGGCTGTACTTAAAATTTTTTGTTAAAATTATGTTAAGTTGCCTATTTTCGAGGCAAACGCCTCTTGTTGTCATTCTTGCTAATTGTTGCACTGCTTATTCAGTGTTTCCTCTCCCCTAACCTTCTAAAGTCCCCCCTTGCAATTCTCCCATGCTTTTGGCATATTTTTGAGAAGTTTCATTTCTAAAAATTCCCTGGGAGAGTTGCTTGGTTACAGAATGTTTTCTGTTATTTTCCCCATAGTTATGTTTTCACCCATGGGTGTATAACGTTTGTGTTCTGCATCTTCCATCTGATGTTCTGCAGATTCTCCCCTGGGAGTCTCTGTTTTGCATCAGATAGAGTGTAATTGAGGACTGATTCCGGGCCAGTTTTTTCAGTGCCTGGAGTCATGTTTTCTTCTGTGTTTACACTGTTTGTTTTCATTGGCAACAGCCTTTTTTGAGGGGGGCTGTTTGCCTTTGAGGTAGTTTATCTCATTATAAGATACATTTATATTATCCGAAAGTGTCTCATTAATTATTTTATATAATTTTAAAATTTTTGACCACACTTTGCCATCGGATCCATCGGGGCTCAACGTTACTTTTCAGCAACTTGGGCTTCTCTGAAAAAATATTTTTTCAAAATTATTTTGTTTTGCAATTGTTTTTTCATTTATTAATGGATCATGTTATTATGTATCTTTGTGTCAGGGGTTTTTGCGAGTAACTAGGACTTATTGTTGTTCTTTCACAATGAAGGGAACTTGTTCAAATTGTAATAGGAAGAAATCTTCCTCTGACTTTCATGATTATTGCATAAATTGTAGTCAGTGTTCTCGCATTAATCCCTGTCCTGTATGTGAACATTGGGATGAGAAACATTGGAAACGTGTGTCACGATATGTTGTTTCTGGAGAAAGAGCGATGCTGGCTCTTTCTCCACAAGGTCACTCTACTCTCTCAGTTTCTATTTCAGAGGAACCAGAACAGGGTGATGTTTCCATGTTATCTTCTTCAAGTGTGCGTCCGTCGTCACAATTAAATACAGAGCTAGCGGCAAAAGTGCTCATGGAGATTAGACAAATGTCGTCCGCTAGCTCGCCCGGTGTAGCGTCCATTCACCGAATGGTTCGGCAGCCGGGTTCGTCCGATGCGGTCCAAGAGGAAATTTTGGGTGATGCGAGCACTATAAAAATAATAGATGCACACCCAGTGACGGCGGATAGTGAACGAGAACGGAGGAAGCCTTTTAGTCCGGTTCCTAGCTCGTCCAGGTCCAGCCGGGCCGCGAGCGAGAGAGGCCCCTCTCTCGTACAACAACATCTGGGACCAGATGTTGTGGTACAAAATGTGTCTTTAGCGGAGCATACGTCCGTCGCTCGGGACGCTCCGTTGTATAAGCAGTCCGCAGAGACTGTTAAGGCTTCCTCTTCTCGCCGGCGCACACGACCGCACCTTGGCTGCGTGACCTCCGATATCTTGCCAGCTTCGCCGATGAAGGATTATTCGGCGACCAGGTCACACCATCCGGCAGCCAGGGATTCGAGACCGATGGACTCCGGACGTTCGCATAGGAAAAGTATGCGGGAGCCATCTGATGCGGAGCTGCCCTCGGCAAAGCAGCGAAAGACCGCTCCTCCGCAGGTCTCGACGTCGGACATTCTAGTGCAGATAGCACAGCTTATCGCAGCATCCCAGCAGCCGACAGAGACAGTGTCGGATCGAGAATTATCCGACGGCGCTGGGTCGGTACGCTCCGCCGAAGCATCGGGGGCGGACGACCGGGAACATCGGGAGGTCCGACCGGATGGTGAAAGGGATACGGATGAATTGGAGCTATCCCTTTCGGAACAACACAAAGCTGCCGTAGACTTCATCCGGCACTTTCTTCCTCAAGTTGTTCCGTCGGGCCAGACTGCTGCGCTTCCGGACAGGAGAATTATAGCGTCATTGGACTCTGATTTTTTCGAGCGGTTCAGGGACATCGCTCCCGAGTTTCCGTCGCAGTCCAATAATGTTGCAAGAACATTTGAATTATTGAACGACGCTATTTTTAAACTTGCTTCCAGGACAGGGAAAGCAGGCTTCTTGTCCGCAAATACTCTCAACCTGCCTTTCATTAATGCAAGGAATAAATTCGACACGGCAGGTCAGGGTATACCGAGAGTTCCTCTGCGTATGGACGACGAGGCGGAAGACTTAGAGCTATCATTACCGTCGTCAGCTTCTATTCCAACCGCAGTGTTGGAAACAGCTATTGCGTCTAACAGAGCCAATTTAGATGCCTTATCTTACGCAGATCACCTTACGAAGGCGTTATCACTGCGTCTTCAAGGGGAAGAGTTTCAGGATATACAATCCTCCTTAAGACTTCTTTCAAGGGCAGTAGCTTATTCCACGTGTAACTCCGCCCTTTCAGTGGCAAATCTGGAGTTGGTTAGACGTGACGCAGCCCTGTCTACATCCACACTAGTGGATTCTAAGGTGAAGAACTCTCTTAGAGTCGCTTCGGTCTCAGGAGATCTTCTCTTTGACGGCAAGCTTTCCGCTATTTATGATAATATTAAAAAGAAAGCTAGTGATTCTCTGTTGTTTAGATCCGCTCCTAAAAGGTCGGATTCAGCAGACACGAATAAGGCGGGCACTTCTGGGTCTTATCCGCCCAAGAGAGGTTCCTATAGAGGTTCCGGTGCGTCCTCTAGCTCTTATTCGAGAGACCGTCAGGATAGCGACTCTCGTTCGGGACGTCCTTCAGGCCGGGACAATCGGTCGGACGCCCCGAGGTCGACGAGGCGAGGTGCGGGTCGTGGAAGACGTGGTTTCTCCTACCGCAGGCCTCGCAGATCCAGGAGGTGATGGCTCAAACCTCTATCGCGTTCCGGTTGGCGGAAGGTTGTCGAGTTTTTCTCAAGAGTGGGCGTCGATTACGGACGATCCGTGGGTGAGAGGAGTGACTTCGGAAGGTCTAAAGATATCCTTCAAACGAAAGCCTCCATTAACTCGAAGTCCAAAGTGGACTCATCTTCCGTCAAACCCTCAGAAAAGAGACGCTCTGCTATCAGAGGTGCAGTCTCTTTTAATGAAGAACGCGGTAGAGGTCGTAGAAAACCAGGAATCGCTGGGATTCTACAGCCATCTGTTTCTGGTTCCGAAACCAGACGGCTCGTTCCGTCCAGTCATAGATTTGAGCTGGATAAACAAGCTGATCATCGCTCCGAAGTTTTATATGGAGACGATTCGATCGGTCAGAGCGAGTATTCGGGTGAACGATTATGCAACGAGCATAGATCTCAAAGATGCGTACTTTCACGTCATGGTACATCCGACATTCCGAAAGTATCTACGCTTCGCAGTCCTAGGAGTGGTGTATCAGTTCCGGGCCATGTGCTTCGGATTGAATCTAGCACCCTGGGCTTTCACTCGGGTAATGAACTCGGTAATGATCTACTTCCGAGCTCATTCGTCTGCGGTAACGTCGGCCTACCAGGACGACATTCTTCAGAGGTACGGCAACGAGTTAACGCTTCAGAACGATGTTCAGAATCTTCTTCTATTGCTCCGACGTCTCGGTTTCATAGTAAACGAGGAGAAGTCGGATCTGGTGCCGTCCAAGTCATTCACTCATCTGGGAATGAGCTTCGAGACGCACAACAATCTCGTTCGTCTGCCGTTAACCAGAGCGAAATTAGTCAGTTGTTACGCTCGCTATTGTCTAAATACAGACAAAGTCACAGCGAGAGAATTTATGAGACTGATAGGTCTGTGCGGAGCCGCTGCGGATCTCATTCCGATGGGACGGCTACGCACACGGCCTCTTCAAATTTTCTTGACTCAGAATTGGAGTGTGAAAATTCATTCGCTCGATGTAGACGTTCTCTTGTCAGATCAAGTGAAACAAGAGATTCAGACTTGGGCAAACATTCAGTGGTTAACTCAAGGAGTTCCGCTGCAGTTGCCGGATCCGAGTTTTACCATTATGACGGATGCCAGTCAAACAGGTTGGGGTGCATCATTAATCCCAACGGATTCGAGATGCCAGGGTCTTTGGGATCCGCAATTCCTGTGCAAGCACATAAACATCAAGGAAATGATGTCAATTTGGCTTGCGTTACGTCACTGGATGGACATTATTCACGATGCTCATGTCCAAATCCTATCCGACAATACGACAGTAGTGGCGTATATACGGAATCAGGGAGGCACTCATTCAGTTCCGTTGTTCAATCTAACGGAAAGAATCCTTCTGTTTGCGTTGGAACATCACGTTCTTCTTTCGGTCCGTCACATACCGGGTCGTCTGAATGTGCTAGCAGACTCCCTTTCTCGAAAGGGTCGCTTGTTGCCGTCGGAGTGGACTCTCAACAAACAAGTATTCAATCAGATTTGCTACCAATGGGAACGGCCAATGATAGACTTATTTGCGACACATCTCAACAATCAGTTGCAGACGTATGTGTCCCCGTGTCCGGATCCAAGAGCATTTGCTGTAGACGCTCTATCGATCCCTTGGGACGGAATGATAGGATATGCGTATCCTCCAGCGCCGTTAATTCAACAACTATTGCTAAAGATAAAACAATCTCAATGCAAGATTCTGTTGGTAGCATCTCTGTCGCCACAGAGACCGTGGATAAATCTACTCAGGTGTCTGTTGTGGGACCTACCGCGGAAGCTCTCTCCACGAGAGGATCTTCTTTGGCAGGGGAAATCGCGCCAACTGCATCACAACCCGCAAGGTCTCAACCTTCACGTTTTTCCGTTGTGCGGTCCTTCTTGCATGGCAAGCACTTTACAGGACGAGCAGTGGACGCGATTTCTAACTGTAGGAGGACCTCCTCTTCGCTAAACTATGCGGCTAAGTGGAAGGTTTTCCGTCGTTGGTGTAGGGATCATTCTGTTGATATATTTGATCCCTCTATACCAGACATTGCTAACTTTCTAGTATACTTGTTTGACGAAATCAAACTGCAACCGGTTACTATAAAGGGTTATAGATCTATGTTATCTGATACCTATGCACATCATGATAGTTTACAAATTGGATCTAATGTCTCTTTATCGAAATTGGTTAGAAACTTTTCGATAAATGGACCCAGAACTCTTAGATTAATTCCTAAGTGGAATTTAGCTTGGGTTCTCCTTAAATTGAAGGAAAAGCCATTTGAACCTCTTGGGACAGTAGATTTCAAATTCTTATCTTATAAGACAGCTTTTCTCTTAGCTTTCTCTTCTGCCAGAAGAGTCAGTGAGCTTCATGCACTATCGGTGGATGATTCTCATTATCGTAGTGTTGGGAACACTATCACCTTCACTACTAACGTCGGTTTTTTAGCTAAGAATCAGGCTCCTAATAAATATCCGGAACCTATTGTTATTAAGGCTCTTCCGTCTTCAGACGGGCGTAGGCCTTTACTCTGTCCTGTTAGAGCACTACGTATCTATAAACAGAGATCTCAGTTCATCAGAAAGGGACGAAAACGTTTCTTTCTGTCTTTGATGCCTAATAGAAAGGACATTTCAGTCCATTCTATTGCTAGATGGATTCAGTTAACTATCCGTACTGCGTATGAAGATTTATCTTCTTCTCAGCAGTCTGTGCTTAAGATTTCTGCTCATGAAGTAAGAGCTCTTTCTACTTCCTGGGCTTATGCTAATAGTGTTGCTATTACAGATTTAATGAAGGCTGCTTATTGGTCTCAGCCATCCACATTTACTAATTTTTATCTCAGAAATATTGAGTCCATTTCTGGAGACCTGCATTGTTTAGGTCCGTTATCTGTTGCTCAGAATGTCGTCCACTAAACAGTTGCAACTATAGTTATGCAGGCTTTCTGTTCCGGCAGTGACTCCGTCCGGCTGCCCTCTTCGCTCTGGGCTATTTGACCCAGGGCAAGGGGAAGGGGGGGGGCGGGTGTTCCCTTAGGTCACCTGCTTTATAGTGAAAAGCAAGGGAATGCCTCCTCCAAGACAGTATTTCTGAGTCGCTTCCGGGATGGTTTTAAAGTGTAATATTAATGTTTAATTTCATTCATGTCTTATTTTTAAAGTGTAGCTCGGTGTGAAGCATTTGTATATGTCAAGTGTCAAACGGGCTTTAATATACAATACTCGGACACTTTTAAATGATTATAAAGAGTCTCAATTCTCTGGACTACTTTATTTATTGGCTTGTTTTAAAAATAATTAGTATAAAGGTTATACTGGATGTTAATAGAGAACATGAATGTTATTGTGCTCAATTATTAAGGGTAGTGTATCTTTCTAATTTAAATATTAAATAAGAAAGATACATGTAAAGCCTAATACTCCTTTTCTCCTTAAGGGGTTACCTCTTTATTTTATAATTGAGCTTATTGGATTTTCCTCTATGTCCTAGGCCCTCCAGCCTGTTTACTATTCAGCTAAGTCTGGGTCATTGGTACAGTATAAAAATGTTAAAAAATTTATAGTAATTTATATATTTTTTATACTTACCAATGACCCAGACGGGGATGGCCCTCCCTGAGTTGGGAACTCTTGCCTCCCCGCTGAGTACATAGCGCTGACCAGGCACTGCCAGTAAGAATGATATTTGGCGCCAATTTCGGGACGACTGCGTCACTGCGCATGCGCAGTAGAGTCGTACTATGGAGGTCCTTTAGGACATGATTTCTTTTTGTTTTGGATGCAAATTTTGGGGATTGGGGGGCAAAATTTGTGTTTGGCCCTGGTTTTTGTGGAGTTAGCACCAGCTAAGTCTGGGTCATTGGTAAGTATAAAAAATATATAAATTACTATAAATTTTTTAACTTTTTAGTCGAGTTGACGAAGTCAAACTCGACTTATAGTTTGGTGAATAGCGGGCGGGCGTAAACAATTGGTTTCCGGATTATAACTTGATAGTGGTTTGACCCACATTCATGAAACTTCATAGGTAGGTTGGCATCGTTGAGAGGAAGAAACCTATTTATTTTGGACTTGCTTGGTCAAAGGTCAAGGTCACAGTGACCTTGAACATAGTAAATTGAAAACAATTGGTTTCCGGATGATAACTTGACTATGGTTCAACCCACATTCATGAAACATCATATGTAGGTTGGCCTTTGTAAGAGGAAGAACCCTATATATTTTGGACTCACTAGTTCAAAGGTTGAGGTCACAGTGACCCTGAACATAGTAAATCAAAACAATTGGTTTCCGGATGATAACTTGATAATGGTTCAATCCACGTTCATGAAACTTCATAGGTAGGTTGACATCAGAGAGAGGAAGAACCCTATTTATTTTGGACTCGCAAGGTGAAAGTTCAAGGTAACAGTGATCTTCAACATAGTAAATCGTAAACAATTGGTTTCCGAATGATAAGTTGATAATGGTTTGACTCACATTCATGGGGGGAGGGAGGTGCGCGGTGGCGTTGTGGTAACCGGTTTTCATCAGATCACTGAAGTTAAGCAACGTCGAGCCCGGTTAGTCCATGGATGGGTGACCAGTGACGCATGGGAAAGGCACGCGATCACTCTTACGCACCATTGCTCACACAAAAATTGTTCAAGGTGCGCGAGTAATTGCTTGCTTCTGTTCTTGGGTGTTTTTTATCCATTTGAGTTGCGTCAACAGAAACATTCAATTAATTTTTGATGTTGGGAAATTTTTAAACGCTCACAATTTGATGCGTTCAATTCCAAACAATTTCCTTTTCGTCGTTATGAACATGGCACACAATAGTTCTCTTATACATCCACACACAACACACTAACAGTAAGAGGGTTGTACATTGACAACTTGCCCAGACCTTACTCCTGCCAGAAAACGAACACGCATGTTCAGATATAAAAAAAACAGTGGTCATTCTGAGATCTGAGAAATGTTTTAATACTTCCGTATTTTTTTTTATCAAAGACATGTGGAATGTTGCCCCGTTCCTTATTTTCATTTACACACGTGACACCTGCCGCTCCAATTCACCAGTGATACGAATTAATGTGCCTGATTTGGAATTTACGCCTCCATTTTCCACGATTTTAATAATCTGCCATTTAAAATCCAGAACTAATTTTAGTGGGTTACATATATTTTCACCGTCAAAATTTCCATCCGTGTTCAGTTGTATTCATATATTCGTTTCGAAGGACGCTTGTCAATGGAAATTGCAAAATAAATTTTTGTACATGCCATAATATATTGTTCACTTCAGATTATCTAGATCTTACAAGATAAAAGTTCATTTCAGGAATTCTGGTAATACATTTAATAAACAAACACTAGATTTCAAGCTAGCAATTTTATTCTGAACCACAGGCAAACAATAACATTAACTTAATTTAGAAAAAAAAATACACTTTGAATGTACAATTCAACAGTATTAAAAAAATGAAGATAAACATTGAATCAAAATCACTCTCCTCACATTTTTCACTCCTGCAAACTTGCTTTGAGGTGTGCGATTTTCTACTAGCCTCCATTTTGCTCCCATTCGTCACTGGGTGACCGTCTGAGCAATCAATTCGGACTCCCGCATTGTGTCCTTGGGCAAGGCACTTAACCCAATTGTCCACATGGGGGCATGAGGACGCTGTGTACTAAGGCTTACTGCACGTCGATTGTACGCATTTCTTCAACCAATCTAACTCTGCCTGTGCTGCAGTGCAGAGTTACGATGTTGGGGAGCTGGCAGCTGCTCGTCGTTGCTCGGTGTTTCTCTCCAGGTTCTCCAGCTTCCTCCACCCATAAAACTGTCATGGTCATGATTAACCATTGTGCAGAAGTGTATGACTTTAAAAACTCCAATAAATAAGTAAATAAATAAATAAATAAATAAATACCCACATTCATTTAACTTTATAGGTAGGTTGGCCCAGGTGAGTGGAAGACCCCTATTTATTTTGGACAGGCTAAGTCAAAGGCAGTAAACAGTTGGTTTCCAGATGATAATTTGACAATGGTTCCACCCACGTTCATGAAACTTCATAGGTAGGTTGGCATTGGGGCAAGAAAGTGCCTTATTTATTTTGGAATCACTAGGTCAAAGGCCAAGGTCATAGTGACCCTTCACATAGTAAATTATAGACAATTGGTTTCCAGACGATAAGTTGATAATGATTAAACCCACTTTTGTGCTGTCACAACTCAACATTGGAACGGTGATCTTATCAGCATTTTTTTTATTATACACTACTCAAAGTTTGCTAAGCACCAAATATTTGACACATCATTGTGAATTTTGCTTGTGACATATTTGCGATATTTTTGGTGGATATGATTGAGGAATGTATTGAGATGGTCCCCAGTGTTTTCATTAGCTCTCTTGACAGGCAGAGTTTTCGTGACAGTCATGGAAAGCATGTACCCCTTGATTTTCATGTTGTTTTCATGTACTGTCTACATGTACATGACATGTGTAGGGTATTCAATCTTCATTTCAACACAAACCCTTGTGATTTAATGATTGAATATGGCAAATGCAATTGTAAGAAGACATTTGTCTGAAGCAGAAATGTTGCGGGCTGTAGGGATGGTGGAGCAAGGGGCTACCCATCGTCAGGTTGGTGAAGCCCTTGGTGTGCACCATATGGTGATCACCAGAGCCTGGGCAAGATTTCAGCAGTATGGGACACCAGTAAGACGGCATGGTGGTGGCAGAGACAGGGCAACATCTGCAGCTGAAGACCGGTTTTTGATCATTCAGGCCTATAGGAACCGCTTTGCCAGCTTCGCAGTGACCAGAATACATCCGGGTTAAATGTTTCGATGCAGACTAACTGGGCAAGGTTGCACGAATGTGGTCTCTGATCAAGAAGACCATGTATTCACATTCTGCTGTCCCAGAACCACTGCCAGGCACGATATGAATGGACCATGGACCACGTTGGATGGACCAGAGAAGATTGGCGACCTGTCCTTTTTACAGATGAGTCAGTGTACTGCCTAGACCACACAGACAGGCTTCTAGGGTATGGAGAAGACCAGGAGAGTGATTCCATGCAGCCAACATTGCTGAGCATGACAGATATGGTGGAGGGTCAGTCATGGTCTGGGGCAGCATCAGCAGGGATGGACGTACACAGCGCTGTGTCCTTGAACGTGGTATATGGACTACACAGTGTTATATTGATGAGATCCTGGATGTCCATGTAAAATTGTATGCAGGTGCAGTGGGTGATATATTCATTCTGATGGACGATAATGCCTGTCCTCACGTTGCCCATGCTGTCAGGGAGTACCGACAGAGAGAGGGTATTGAGCGTATGGACTGGCCAGCAAGATCCCCTGAACTTAATCCAATCGATCATGTCTGGAATGAGTTGCAGCTTGCAAGTTCAGCGAGCTTGGTGCCATGCTTGTCTAAGAATGGAACAACATCCCACAAAGGGCCACCAGGAACCAAATTGGGAGAATGAGAAGGGGTTGTCAACTGTAAATAACAGTAATGGGTCTCATACTCGATATTGAACCCATACCAGTTCGCTCCGTCAACTTTGGCAAATTGAAAAATTTCCTCTTTTACCAATATTATCCATTTTTCATGGTTATCATATTCAAAAGCTAAAAAATAATGTCAAACACAATCAGAATCTTAATTTCTGGTCTTAAATCATCAAAGATATAATTAAATAAAAAATATATACACTTTTCTTAACAATATTTCAACTAAAACGTAAAACAGGTAGTTGGATATACTTGGTGCTTAGCAAACTTTGAGTGGTATATTTTTATTTCCGTAATTCTTTCTTTGCCATCAAAAGTTTATGTTCTTGGTTTATGTTTTAGGCCTCATAATCTACGGAATAGCATAGGTGGTGGTGTATTTTGTCCCTTGAGTGCAAGAATGCTTTGCAATGCTAAAGCATTGCAACGCCTTCTTGCACTTGATGGACAAATTTATCCAATTTTTTTTTAACTTGGGTGAAATATCAGACATAAACCATTTAATTTTAATTTTTAGCTCAACTTTGGCGAAGCCAAATTTGAGCTTTTGTCACAGCCCGTCGTCCGCCTGGCCGTCTGTCCGTCTGGCCGTCTGTCCGTACGTCAACAATTGGATATGGCTCGGGCTAGAGGCCGTATTTATGAACCGATCTTTACGAAACTTCTTGGGTACCTTTTTTATGACCGTGGGACGAGAACGAGTGTTTTGGGGTCCGGTCCGAAATTCAAGATGGCTGCCAGCCGCCATTTTGTACCGACGATGCAGAAATCTGTTTTTTGCACAGAACTTCATATGAAAGTACTGATTTGAATAATTTTTTGTATGAATGTTTAGTACCATGGGATACATCACATATAATACGGGCTTTTTTTCTCGTACGTAAATTATGCAAATTAGACTAACTTTGGTGCATTTAGTGTTACTTTCAGCACTGTCAGTGCAAATGCCAATACGGCTCGGGCTAGAGGCTGCATCTATGAACCAATCTTTACGAAACTTCTTGGGTACCTTTGGTATAATCGTGGGACGAGAACGAGTGTTTTGGGATGCAGTCCAAAATTCAAGATGGCCGCTGGGAGCCATTTTGTTCAAAATTAGGGGCAATCAGATTTTTGCGCAGAACTTACACATGAAAGCTCTGATTTGAATAATTTTTTGTATGAATATTTAGTAAAATGGAATACATCACATACAGTGCGGGTTTTTTTCTCGTGCAGAAATTATGCAAATTAGATGAATTTTTATTTATTTAGTGCTACTTATACACTGTAAGTGCACATGTCAATACGGCTCGGGCTAGAGGCTGTATTTATCAACCGATCTTCACAAAACTTCTTGGGTACCTTTGTTATCACCTTGGGACGAGAACGAGTGTTTCTGAGTGCGGTCCAAAATTCAAGATGGCTGCCAGTGGCCATTTTGTACCGAAATTAGGTCCAATCAGTTTTTTGTCACAACTTCTATACAGCTCGTATTTATGAACTGATCTTCACGAAACTTTTTGGGTACCTTTGTTTTCACCTTGGGACAGGAATGAGTGCGTTTTGGGGTGTCTTTGTTATCACTGTGCTATGAAAACAAATATTTTGGGGCTCAGTCAGACCCACTCTGGGACTCAAAGATTTCTTTTCTAGTTTAGCATCTGACTGTCACCCACCTTTACAAAACTTTACCTATACATTTGTTACAGGCTATGGTCAGTATTTATGTACAGGCCGTTACAATACTTTATATGTACCTTTGTTATCAGGTCATTACCTAGATGTTTGTCATTGCTGTGTCACATACTATACATGTTCATGTCTTGACAAGTTGAGCTACAGTGTCATTGACACTTTCATTTTCAAATTTACATTGGTAATAAAAACAGAACATGCTGCAGCCAAAAGGACCATACAGGAGACCCTGAGAAATAGATTTTTTATTTTTTTAAGCCTAACATGGGCAGTGGTGTACTTTATCCATTTTATTAACTTGGGTAATTTATTTGTCATAAACCAATTAATGTAAATTTTTAGCTCAAATTGACAAAGTCAAGCTGAGCTATTGCCATCACTTCTCGTCTGTCGGCGTACTTACGGGCATACTTACGTCCACAATTTCCATTGGCTCACCCCACAGTTCGCATTTATGATCAGATCGCCATGAAACTTGGTGTGCTTGTTTGGGGTGACCTCTAGATGGGAGCTATCAATTTTCTTCAATTTCCGTCAAAAAATGTTGCTGTGCCAATGTTCTTAGAACTTAGTTTAGTCAGACTTAAATATTTCACTTTGGCAAACCCTAAAGGGCACATTTATGATCGGATTGCTTTGAAACCTGGCATGCTTGTTTGGGGTGTCCTCTAGATGGGATCTATCGATTTTCTTCCATTTCTGTCAAAAAATGTTGCCGCAGCTGACGTTCTTAGAACTTAGTTTAGTCAGACCTCAATATTTCCCTTTGGCACACCCGATAGGGCACATTTATGATCGGATTGCTTTGAAACCTGGCATGCTTGTTTGGAGTGACCTCTAGATGGGAGCTATCGATATTTTTATACTGTACCAATGACCCAGACATAGCTGGTGCTAACTCTTAAAAATATAGGGCCAAACACAAATTTTGCCCCCCAATCCCCAAAATTTGCATCTAAAACCAAAGAAAACATGTCCTGAATGGCCCTCCATACTTCACCTCTACTGTGCATGCGCAGTGTCAAGGACGTCTCGAAATTGGTGCCATTAATCATTCTTTGTTTGGCCCTTCATCAGTTAACATCTGACTGATCTTTGTGCTTGTAAATCTCAGTTTAAATGATGCCAGACACATAAATATTAGAGAAATGGTGATTCTAAGGAGGATAGAGAAGGAGGAGAGGAAAAATGAGTGACAGAAAATTATCAGGGCTGTAACTTAAAATTTTTTAATGAAATTATGTTAAGTTACCTATTTTCGAGGCAACAGCCTGTTGTGGTCATTCTTGTTATCAAGTTACACTGCTTGTTCAGTGTTTTCCTCTCTCCCTTTCCTTTAAGTCCCCTCTTGCTATTCTCCCATGCTTTTGGCATATTTTCTGTAATATTACTAAAATTTCTTGGGAGTTTTAGCTAGATAACAGAATGAATTCTGTTCTTTTCCCCATGTTTACGTCTTCACCTATGGGTGGTTAGGCGTAGTGTTCTGCATCTACCATCTGATGTTCTGCAGTTTCTTCCCTGGAAGTCTCTGTTTTGCATCAGATAGTGTATTTTTGGTAACTGATTTCGGGCAATATCTTGATGTTCAATTAATCATAACTAGATACATTATTATTGTTCGTAAGTGTTGCATAAATTGTTTAAAATATTTTTAGAATTTTTGTCCACACTTAGGCTTGGGATCCATTGGGGCTCAACGTTACTTTTCAGAAACTTGGGCTGTTCTGAAAAAATATTTTTTCAAAATTTTTTGATTTCAATTATTTTTTCTATGTTAATGGATCATGTTATTATGTATTTTGATTGTCAGGGGTTGGTGCGAGTACTAGGACTTTGTTTTCTTTTCACAATGAAAGGATATTGTTCAATTGTAATAAGAGGAAATCTTCCTCTGACTTTCATTATCATTGTATATGTAGTCAGTGAACTCGCACTAACTCCTGTTCTGTATGCGTTAATTTCGATGACAACATGGGAAGCGTGTGTCACGGTATGTTAGTGGGGAATTGGCCATTCCGGTCCTTTCCCTGCAGGGTCACTCTACTTTATCAATCTCTATTTCAGACGATCAAGAACAGGGTGATGTATCCGTGATGTCTTCCAAAAGTGTGCCTCCGTCGTCACAATTAATGAAGAGCTAGCGGAAAAGTGCTCATGTAAATACGTCAATTGCCTAAGAGGACCCTAGTAGGTTCGACGGCCTTTGGCGTCCGCTAGCTCGCCCGGTGTAGCGTCCATTCATCGAATGGTTCGGCAGCCGGGTTCGTCTGTTGCGGTTTTGGGTGATGCGAGCACTATAAATCAACCAAATGCACACCCAGTGACGGCGGATTAGAGGAGAGAACAGAGGAAGCCTTTTAGTCCGGTTCCTAGCTCGTCCAGGTCCATCCAGACTGCGAGCAAGAGAGGCTCCTCTCTCGTACAACAACATCTGGCCCCAGATGTTGTGGTACAAAATGTTTCACATTCGGAGCATACGTCCGCCGCTCGGGACGCTCCGATATATAGTCAGTCCGGAGAGACTGTCAATAAGGCTTCCTCATCCTCATGGTAGCGCACACGACCACTCTTGGCTACGTGACCTCGGATATCCAATCAGCTTCGCCAATCAGAGAATCATCGGCGACCAGGTCATCCGGTAGCCAGGGACACGAGGCCTGCAGACTCCGGACGTTCGCATAAGAAAGTGTGCGGGAGTCAACGTACACGGAGCTTCCAGCGGCAAAGCATCGTAAGACCGCTACTGCACAGGCCTCGGTGACGGACGTGCTATCCCAAATAGCACAGCTTATCGCAGCATCCCAGCAACGACAGAATCTCTGTCGCATTATGTATTCTCCGACGACGCTGGGTCGGGACGCTCCGCGGAAGCAGGTACGGACGTCCGAAATTTTCATCCGGTCCGACGGGATGCCGAAAGGGATTCGGAGGATTTCGAGCTTTCCCTTTCGGAACAACATGAGCTGCTGTGTATGTCATCTGACTTTATCTTCTAGAGGTTCTTTCGTCGGACCAGAATGCTGCGATGCCGGATAAGAAACTGATAGCGTCGGTGGACACAGAAATTTTTGGTTCGGTTCAGGGACATTGTCCCTCAGTTCCGACACAGTCCAATAATGTCACACAACTTTCGAATTATTGAACGACGCTATATATATATTATTATATGCTTGCTATTAACAAGCATGTCTGGTTTCTTGTTCGCAAAGTTACTGAGATGTCTTTCAAAAGTGTGCCTCTGTCGTCATAGTTAATGAAGAGCTAGCGGCAATAAGTGCTCATGGAATACGTCAATCGCCTAAGAGGTCCCTAATAGGATCGACGGAGTTGACATTCGCTAGCTCACCCGGTGTAGCGTCCATTCATCGAATGGTTCGGCAGTCGGGTTCATCCGTTGCGGTCTAGGAAGGAGATTTGGGTGATGCGAGCACTATAATAGACTTTAGTACACACCCAGTGACGACGGATTAGAGGACAGATCGGAGGAAGCCTGTTAGTCCGGTTCCTAGCTCGTCCAGGTCCGTCCGGGCTGCGAGCGAGAGAGGTCCCTCTCTCGTACAACAACATATGGGACCGGATGTTGTGGTACAGATATTTCGCATTCGGAGCATATGTCCGTCGCTTGGGACGCTCCGTTATATTGACAGTCTGAGAGACTGTCGATAATGCTTCCTCATCCTCACAGCAGCGCACACGACCGCACATTGGCTACGTGACCTCGAGTATCCGGCCAGCTTCGTCATTCAGTGATTCCGCAGCAAACAGGTCACGCCATCCGGTAGCCAAGGGACACGAGGCCTATACACTCCGTTCGCTCGCATAATAGAAGTATGCATGAGGTAACGAACATGGAGCTTCCAGCGGCAATGCATCGTAAGACTGCTTCTCCACAGGCCTCAGTGACGGACGTGCTATCCAAAAGAGCACAGTTTTTCGCAGCATCCCAGCAAACGACAAGTTCTCGGTCGGATCAGGAATAATCCGACGGCGTTGGGTCAGTGCGCTCCGCTGTTGCATCAGGTTCGGACGACCGAACACTTTATAGGGTCCGACAGGATGGCGAAAGGGATTCGGACGATTTCGAGCTTTTCCTTTCGGAACAACAGAAGCTGCCATACATTTCTTCCGGCATTATCTTCCAGAGGTTGTTCTGTCAGACTACATTGCTGCGATGCTGAATAAGAGACTAATAGCGTCATTGGACACGGAGTTTTGGATCGGTTCAGAGACATTGTCCCTGACTTACCGACACAGTCCAATAATGTCTTTAGAACATTCAAATTATTTAACGACGCTATATATAAGCTTGCTACCATGCATGATAGTCTAGTTTCTTGTCCGCAATGCTCTATTCTGCCTTTTTTCAATTCTAGGAAATAATTTATATTGGCAGAACAGGGCATACCGAGAGTTCATATGCATCTAGACGGCGGTGCTGAAGACTGGGAATTATCTTTTTCGCGGTCTATGTCAATTCCAACCACGATGTTAGAAACGACAATGATGTCTAATAGACTTAACTTAGACGCTTTATCATATGTAGACCACCTTACTGAGGCGTTATCATTACGTCTTCAAGAGAAAGAATTCCAGGATATGATCCTCAATGTGATTTCTTTCAAGGGCAGTAGTTTTTCCACGTATAACTCCGCCCTTCAGTGGCAACCTGGAGTTGGTTAGACGTGACGCAGCCCTGGCTACATCCACGCGCGTGGATAGTAAGGTGAAGAACTCTCTCAGAGTCGCTTCAGTCTCGGAGAAGCTTCTCTTCGACGGCAACTTTTCAGCAATCTATGAATTGCTCGATATACACGTTCTCTTGTCTATCAAGTGTAGCAAGAGATTCAGACTGGGGCAAACATTCGGTGGTTGACTCAGAGAGTGCCACTGCAGTTGCCGGATCCGAGTTTTATGATTATGACGGATGCCAGTCAAACAGGTTGGGGTACAATATTGATCCCAACGGATTCGAAGTGCCAGGGTTCCGCAGTTTCTAGGCAAGCACTTAACTTCCAGGAAATGATGTTATTTAAGCTTGCACTATGTCATTGGATGAACATTATTCAGAAACGCATGTCCAAATCCTGTCCGTTAATACGACAGTAGTTGCGTATCTCCGGAACCAGGGAGGCACTCATTCAATTCCGTTATTCAATTTAACGGAAAGAATCCTTCTGTTTGTTATAGTACACCTACTTCTGCTTTGGTCCGTCATATTCCGGGTCGTCTGATTGTATTAGCAGACTCCCTTTCACGTAAGGGTCGCTTGTTGCCGTCAGAATGGACTCTCAACAAACAAGTATTCAATCAGATTTGCTATCAATGGGAGCGCCCAATGATAATTTATTTGCGACACAACTCACTATTCAATTGCAGACGTATGTGTTTCCATGTCCGGATCTCTGAGCTTATGTTGTTAACGCTCTATTGATCTAATAGGACGGAATGATAGGATACGCGTATCCTCCAGCGCTGTAGATTCAGCAAGTATTGCTAAGATAAACTTCCACAATACAATTCTGTTGATAGCATCTCTGTCTTCACAGAGACCGTTGGTAAATTTACTCAGGTGTCTACTGTGGGACTTACCGCGAAAACTTCCTCCATGAGAGGATCTTCTTTCGCTGGGGAAATCGTGTCAACTTCATCACAACCTGCAAGGTCTCAACCTTCACGTATTCCGTTGTGTGGTCCTTCTTGCACGGCAAGCATTGTACAGGAGAGCTATGGACGCGATTTCTTACTGTAGGAGAACCTCTTCTTCGCTATACTATGCGGCTAAAGTGGAGGCTCTTCCGTCGTTGGTGTAGGGATCATTATGTTGATATTCTTTATCCCTCCATACTAGACATTGCAACTTTCTAGTATACTTGTTTGACAAGATCAACTGCAGCCTGTTACTATTAAGGTTATAGGTCTATGTTATCTCATACCTATGTTCTCTATGATAGTTTACAATTGAGTCTTATGTCTCTTTATCTAAGTCAGTTAGAAACTTTTCGATAAATAGACCTAGAATCCTTAGATTAAATTCCTATATGGATTTTAGCTTCGGTTCTTATTTAGCTAAGTAATCATTTGAGCTTTTGGAAACAGTAGTTTTCAAATTCTGTCGTTCTCTTAGTCTTCTCTTCTACTGAAGAGTCAGTGAGCTTCATGCACTATCGGACGATTCTCACTTTCGTAGTATCGGAAACACTATTTCCTTTACTACTAATGTTGGATTTTTGGTTAAGAATCAGGCTCCTAATAAATATCCGGAACCTATTGTTATTAAGGTCCTTCCATCTTCGTACGGGCATAGGCCTTTACTCTGTCCGGTTAGAGTTTACATATTTATAAACACATATCAGTTTTTTAGTAAGGACGTAAGCTTCTTCTGTCTTTGATGCCTAATAGAAGGACATTACGCTCCATTCTATTGCTAATGGATTCAATTAACTATTGGTACTGCTTATGGTATATCATTAACTCAGCAGTTTGTGCTTGAGATTTCGGCTCATGAAGTAAGAGCTCTTTCTGCATCTTGGGCTTACATTAATAGTGTCGCTATTATAGATTTTATGAAGGCTGCACATTAGGCTCAGCCATCCACATTCATGAATTTTTATCTCAGAAATATTGAGTCCATTTCTGGAGGCCTCCATTGTTAGGTCTATTATCTACTGCTCAGAATGTCATTCACTTAACAGTTGCTACTAAAGCTAGGTAGGCTTTCTGTTCCGGCAGTGACTCCGTCCTGCTGCCCTCTTCGCTCTGGGCTATTTGACCCAGGGCAAGGAGAAGGGGGGGGGGGGGGGGGTTCCCTTGGGTCACCTGTTTTATTATGAAAACAAGGGGATACCTCCTCCGGAGTTAGTAATTCTGAGCTGTTACTGGGATGGTTTTTAAGTGATAAGTTTATGTTTTAAAAATTCATTCAGGTCATAGTTTTTAAAGTATAGCTTTTGAATATATCACGTGTCAAACGGGCGTTATTATACAATCCTCAGACACTTTTAAGGAGGATAAAGAGTCTCTATTCTCTTGACTAACTTTATTTATTGACTTACTTTAAAAATTATTAGTATAAGGATTATACTGGATATTAATAGAGTACATGGATGTTATGATGCTCAATTATGGAAGGTGTTGTGTCTTTCTAATTTATCATAAATAAGAAAGATACATGTAAGGCCTAATACTCCTTTTCCCCTCGAGGGGATGACTCTATTTTATATTATTGAGCTTATTGGAATTTCCTCTATGTCCTAGGCCCTCCAGCCTTTTTACTATTCAGCTATGTCTGGGTCATTGGTACAGTATAAAAATGTTAAAAAATTTATAGTAATTTATATACTTTTTATACTTACCAATGACCCAGACGGGGATGGCCCTCTCAGGAGTTGGGAACTCATACCTCCCCGCTGAGTACATAGCGCTTACCAGGCACTGGTTATAAGAATGATTAATGGCGCCAATTTCGGGACGTCCTTGACACTGCGCATGCGCAGTAGAGGTGAAGTATGGAGGGCCATTCAGGACATGTTTTCTTTGGTTTTAGATGCAAATTTGGGGGATTGGGGGGCAAAATTTGTGTTTGGCCCTATATTTTTAAGAGTTAGCACCAGCTATGTCTGGGTCATTGGTAAGTATAAAAAATATATAAATTACTATAAATTTTTTAACTTTCTTAAATTTCTGTCAAAAAATGTTGCCGCAGCCAACGTTCTTAGAACTTAGTTTAGTCAAACCTCAATATTTCCCTTTGTCACACCCTACAGGGCATATTTATGATCAAATTGTTTTGAAACCTGGCATACTTGTTTGGGGAGACCTCTAAATGGGAGCTATTGATTCTCAGTATTTCCCTTTGGCACTCCCTACAGAGCACATTTATGATTGGATTGCTTTGAAATCTGGCATGCTTGTTTGGAGTGACCTCTAGATGGGAGCTATTAATTTTCTTCCATTTCCATCAAAAAATGTTGCCACTGGCAACAACCTTTGAACTTAGTTTAGTCAGGGATCAACATATTCATTTGGCACGCCCTACAGGGCACACTTATGATCAGAATGGTTTGAAACTTGGTATGTTTGTTTGGGGTTACCTCTAGATGGGAGCTATCGATTTTCTTCCATTTCTGTCAAAAATAGTTGCCATTGGCAACAACCTCTGATGAACTTAGTAAAAATTTAGTGCAGTTAAGCATCAATATTTCCCTTTGGCACACCCTATAGGGCACATTTATGATCGGATTGCCTTGAAGCCTGACATGCTTGTTTGGGGAGTCCTCTAGATGGGAGCTATCGATTTTCTTCCATTTCCGTCTGCCAAAAAATGTTGCCACTGGCAACGATCTTTGAACTTAGTTTAGTCAGGCATCAATATATTCCTTTGACATGCCCTACAGGGCACATTTATAAATCAGATCGGTTTGAAACTTTGTATGCTTGTTTGGGGTTACATCTAGATGAGAGCTATTGATTTTCTTTGATTTCCGTCAATAAATGTTGCCGCAGCCAACGTTCTTAGAACACTGTTTATTCAGACCTCAATATTTCCCTTTGGCATACCCTACAGGGCACATTTATGATTGGATCGCTTGCAAACTTGGTGTTCTTGTGTGACATCTATATGGGAGCTGTCGATTTTCTTCTATTTCTGTCAAAATATGTTGCCGCTGACCTTTGAACTTAGTTTAGTCAGAACTTAGTTAAAACTTAGTTCTGCAGTTAAGCAACAATATTTCCCTTTGACACTCCTTGCAGGGCACATTTATGATTGGATCACTTGCAAACTTGGTGTGCTTGTGTGGGGTGACATCACCCTGTATATGGGAGCTGTCGATTTTCTTCTATTGCTGTCAAAAATTGTTGCCGCTGACCTTTGAACTCAGTTTAGTCATACCTCAATATTTTCCTTTAACACACCCTTTAGGGCACATTTATGATCGGATCACTTTGAAACTTGGTATGTGTGTTCGGGGTGAGCTCTAGATGTGAGCTATTGCTTTTTTTCATTTCCATAAAAAATTATTGCCGTTAACACCAGCCTTTGAATTCACTGCATTTGTGCATCGACTTATCCCTTTTGCACTCTCTGCAGGGTATCTCTGCAGGGTATATTTATGAATTTCCATAAAAAAAATTTTTTTAATTATTGCCATGAGCAATGACCTTCTACTTAGTGCATTTGTGCATTAACATCTTCCTTTGGCATGGCTCAGAGGGCACATTCATTATCATTTTGTTTTGAAGCTTTGTATGCTTATGCAAGGTGACAAAGATAGGAGCTATTGATTTTATTTTCATTCCATCAAAAACTGTTGTTGTTAGCAACAATCTTTAAATTTATTGCATTTGTGCATCAACATTCTTTGACATGGCCTTCAGGCCACATTTATCATAGGATTGTTTTTGAACTTGGTATGATCATGAGGCAAGACCTTTAGATAAGAGCTATTGATTAGCATTCATTTCTGTGAAAAAAGTTGCCATTTACAATAACCTCTGAACATACTGCATTTGTGTATCAACATTCTTCCTTTAGCCAGTCTTACAGTTTACATTTAAAAATGCATGAATTACTCTTATGTTGTGCACACACAATGCTGTTATGTTGAAATTTCATCAAATAACATTGGTACCAATGATCTTCAATTTTGCCATTTCATTTATAACTTACCAAGTTGAAGTTTTTCAAATTGAGCTATAGTGTCATTGACACTTTCATTTAAAGTTGCATTGGTAATAAAAAAGATAGTATGCAGCAGCCAAAATGACCATGTGGGAGGGTCTGAGAAACATTTTATCTTCGTTAGGCCTAACAGTTTCTCAATTTCATATCTTTAATTTTTCAGACTTACTGAGTGATATATATGGGTTATATACACATGGTGTTTGTAAAAAATCTTTTATCGCGACGAGAGCGTTTTCGGGGGCATATATAGCTACGAGTCGCGCAGCGACGAGTAGCTATGTAGCCCCCGAAAACGCTCGAGTCGCGATAAAAGATTTTTTACAAACACCATGTGTATATAACCCTTTTATCTACACCCCCACCTCCCCCACTCCCGTAATAAAACAAGTTTTGATTAACAAATGCAGACCACTAAAAATAATCTAGCCTTCAACCAGATAATCACTAATGTGAAAAATATCTGGTTATTTGTACTTTCCGACGTTTGACGTCACATTTTGAAAAATGTTGAAGAAACTGAATTCCCAGTGACGTTTGAACGTCAGGATAATTAAAGTCTCGAAGGGTGAAATAATCTCATTTGAAAAAGTGTAAGTTACTAATTTTTACTCTTTTCCGTCAAATTTTATTTTTACAATTCAGTAAGTTTAATTAATGGCCTTCTTTTTTATTCAATACATTTCGATAAATACGCCCCGTTTTATTTGTTTCGATCCGCGGCAGCGATAATTAGTTATTCAAAGTGTTGAATGAAATAGTACGTCATGCAAATGAGATGGGCGTGAACGTTGTATTCTTGCTATATCACGTGACTTTTATTCTTACTGCAGTAACGATAAAAGATTTTTTATTGACGGCGAGTTTTCGATAACGATAAAAGATAAAACGTTACTGTTTTTACGTATAAAGTAGATAAAATTTTCTTATTTCAGGCCTGATTCTCATACACAAAGAACGAATGAAAATTCTAAAGGTTACCCACAAATATCCCAGGTAATGATGGTTTAATGCATGTGTTAAGCAGAGAATGTTTGTGGTAATAAGTGATGTAAGAATCCTGGTTTTTGTTTTACAGCTTCACTCTACATACTCATTTAACTCTCCTTTTATAGACTAGTTTCTGCTTTGCATTAGGATAGGATGGGTGTTGCTGTCTTCTGGTACCATTATGCCTTTCGACGAATGATTAGGCTATTAAAAAAAAAATTCTTGTTTCTCAGGCACCTCTCCCATCATAGAATATTTACCCCTAGACCTTTTTTTTCCACGTAAAAATCTCTTCTGTGACCTCTTTTGAACTTGTATGCATACCAGAAAATAAGTGGTCAGACAAGGACAATGTCAGGTACAAAAAGGCCAATGTCAGACTGAGGTTTAAAATCATCAGTCAAAATGTCTGATGCCAAAATTATCAATGAAGTTCAGTGATCAGAACATCATGCATGCATGAAATCATATACGTAACTAACAAGCCGAAAATTAATGATAGTTGTGATTTCAGGTCCTGGCAAGTTGGGAAGTGTGAAGAAAGTGACTGCACAGCTCATCAGTATTAACAGCATGTGAAGGAATACGATTTGATATAGCCATACACATATCTAAATTATGTCTGAAGGGTAATTCACTTCCAATTCAGAATGAAACCAATCATACCTTGTTTGGCAGGGCTCACTGAGCCCTGCCAAACAAGGTATGATTGGATGAATTCTGAGCAGTTTTAAGATGCAGGTACATGTACACCCTAACACACATTATTTTGAATACTCAAACTCCATTTTGTAATGTGTCAGATATCATTCTTAAATGACAGACATGATTCATTTGGTGTCTGACACTTTGTCTGGAAGCACAATGAAAATTATTTTCAGGCTTGCTTGTAGGACAAAAATTTAACCAACTATACCTTGTTTGACAGAGCTCACACAGCTCTGTCAAACAAGATCTAGTTACATGTATTTAAATTTTCAACTACATTATGGGAAATTTTCGCTTCTGAAAACATTGGTTTGCCCCATATTAAATAGTGTGATTAGTTAAACTACCGATTCCAAATATTTTCAGAACTGTTTTGTAAATTAGCAAAAAAAAAAAAATCTCCAGAAAGCTTCTCTCCCTCATCATAATATTGAGGAAAAATTGCCTGAGAAATGGAATTTTTTTAAGGGCCTTAAATTTTGTCTTTGCTGAAACTTTGCTTGTGTTTCTTATATAGTATGTATCTTACATTCTAGGTAATGATGGGATACCACTAAAACACAGAAAGGGTGAAACTTGCCGTCAAAACAATAATCCATTTTCTGTGAAAAAAAATTACAAGCAAAATTTTGGGCAGTTCATCATCCAAACTTTTCCAAGCTCTTTCTATGCTTTCCTCAAATTATTTAAATAAATGACAAGTGGAAATCATATTTATCATGTTTAATCAGCCACATCTGCCTGCGTCTGTGTTATATGTAAATTCAGCAGCTGAAAAAGTATTATTTTTCAAAAAAATGTCAACAAAACCATATCATGTGACCCCACTTTGGAACAAGCTCATTGAGCTCATTCCAATGAGGGGTCACATGATATGGTTTTGTTGACATTTTTTTTTAAATTAAAAAAAATGGTATTTAAAATAATAAATTTTGATATAGTCTGTGTTGGGTAAAGGGTTAAGCAGTAATCCTCCTTTCTTGTACTGTGCTACATCAGGGAAAAGCAGCTTTAGATGTCTTGCAAAATGTCCCCATCTAAAAACAGAAGTGAAGATCGGGTAGGGGAGGTGGTTATTTTCTTTCTTCTTGTACATGCATCTGTGGTGATGTGCACATGTCTCTTCATCCCTCCATCTTTTAATCTATCAGTCTGTCCATCCATCCATCCTTCCACTCATGTTGCCATCCAATAACTGTTGATTGACTATTTGGAATCAGTTGATTTAGGATATGCATTTATCACCAAACAATATTTACAGTACGTGGAGAGTGGATTGTAACTAAATCACCCGCAGAGTGGAGTTATCACCCAAACTATAACTTCCAAATTTTGTACATATGGACAAAAAACACAAGCAATGTTTCAGCCAATGCACCTCCGGGTTTAACCCGGAGGTCCATTGGTTGAAACTTTGCCTGTGCTTGTTATGCTTTGCAACAAATTTGCAATTATTGCTTGGGTGGAATCTCCACTCTGCGGGTGATTTAGTGATAATACACTCTCCACGTACTGTAGGTCATGTTTGATTTTGAACAAAATCAAACTTGACTTTTTTTTATCCAATTTCTCTGCCAAAAAGTGCTTAGACATTTGGAATTTTAATTTCTATCCGTTTAAGTTTGAATAACTTTAAAAAATCAATTGATTTTTGGTAAATATTTATAGCTCTTTCTATGTTTGTGGATCATGCTTATCCCTGACATTGTAATTTGGAAAATCTTTAATTGTTTGAGTACTGGAAGGGCCAGGGGCCATGGTGGCATTGCGATAACCAGTTCTTGTCAGATCACCAAAGTTAAGAAATGTCAAGCCCGGTTAGTCCTCAGATGGGTGACTGTCTGAGCAATCAATTCGGACTCCCATGCTGCGTCCTTGGGCAAGGCACTTAACCCCCTTGTCCACATGGGGGCACGATGACCCCATGTGCTAAGACGTACTGCACATAAATGGTGCACATGTCTTCAACCAATCTAACCCTGCCTGTGCTGCAGTGCGAAGTTATATGTTCGGGAGCTGGCAGCTGCTCGTCGTTGCTCGATGGTACTCTCCGGGTACTCCAGCTTCCTCCACACATAAAGTTGTCTCGGTCATGATTAGCCATTGTGCATAAATATCTTACCTTAAACACAAATAAATAAATAAATACTGGAAGGCAATATTTGGGCTTTATTCCAAAGTGCAGATGCCATAATTTAACCCTTTGAGCACTGGCGGTATCTTCCATGCCAGGTATATGGCAGAAATTGGAAGAGTCCATATCCATTATTTGGTGATAGAGCAATTAAGTTACGTGTTCCTGGACTGGAAAAGTGGCCTCTCGTGATGAAAGAGTTAACCCTTTACCTAACGAATGGACCCACATCTGCCCGCGAAAGATGCAAATTGAGCAGTTGAAAAAATTAAATTTTTCAGAATATTTCAACAAAACCATATCATGTGACCCCTCATTGGAACAAGCTCATTGAGCTCCTTCCAATGAAGGTTCCCATGATATGGTTTTGTTGAATTTTTACGAAAAATTTTAAAGAAATTATATTTAAAATAATAAATTTTGATATTGTCTGCGTTGGGTAAAGGATTAAAGGCTTCATATTCAGTGGATATGCTTCATGTCTTCTTTGAAATAAAAAAATTTAATTTGTATGAATTTGCCTTTTTACAATTTATGGGAGAGTGCCTTTGGCCAGGGCCAACTGCATTGTGTCCTTAGGCAAGGAATTTAATCATGATTACCCATGTTAGAGGCATGTTGGCGGTGTGCACTAAGGCATACAGCATGTTGATGATGCACTTGTCTTCGACCAATGCTAACCCTGCTTGTGTAGAGTTAGTATGTGGGGAGTCTTACAGATACTCGCCATTGCTTGGTGGTTCTCTCCTGGTACCCCATCTTCCTCCACCCTTAAAACTGTCCAACACGAGGTGACCCTGGCTATCAAAAGTGTTGTTAAATCCCAATAAATAATAATAACTGATTTTATTATTTGCTAGCCTGTGAATTATCACAAATTATCTAAAAGATATTTCTTGATATCTATCAACTCGATAGATATTGAGAAATATTCCTCAGTTGCATCCTAAATGATGTCACACTTCGATGCATGATGTCACCTTGAAGGAATGATCAGCTGATCTTTGTTATTGTTTTGAAAAGAACACATTTGGGGTCGAATTGGGCCGAATATTGTGCAATAAAATGTCTCGTGGCTTATAATAAAAAAGAAAATCTTCTCTGTTTTAGTCAGTGTCAGGAATTATCTCATGTGTGGACCTGAAAGTATTATATTTTTATACTGTACCAATGACCCAGACATAGCTGGTGCTAACTCTTAAAATATAGGGCCAAACACAAATTTTGCCCCCCAATCCCCAAAATTTGCATCTAAAACTAAAGAAAACATGTCCTGAAAGGCCCTCCACACTTCGCCCCTACTGCGCATGCGCAGTGTCAAGGACGTTCCGAAATTGGCGCCATTTATCATTCTAAGTTTGGCCCTTCATCAGTTAACATCTGACTGATCTTTGTGCTTTTAAATCTCAGTTTAAATGATGCCAGACACATAAATATTAGTGAAATGGTGATTCTAAGGAGGATAGAGAAGGAGGAGAGGAAAAGAATGTGTGACAGAATATTATCAGGGCTGTAACTTAAATTTTTTTAATGAAATTATGTTAAGTTACCTATTTTCAAGGCAGCAGCCATTTTGTTGTCATTCTGATTATTTAGTTACACTGTTTTTACAAGTGTTTTCCTCTCTCCCTGTCCTTTAAGTTCCCCCTTGCTATTCTCCCATGCTTTTGGCATAGTTTCTGTAATTATTATTACTAAAATTTCTTGGGAGTTTTAGCTGAATAACAGAATGAATTCTGTTCTTTCCCCATGTTTACGTCTTCACCTACGGGTGGTTAGGCGTTGTGTTCTGCATCTACCATCTGATGTTCTGCAGTTTCTTCCCTGGAAGTCTCTGTTTTGCATCAGATAGTGTATTTTTGGTAACTGATTTCGGGCCTGGGTGCCTGGAGTCTTATTTTAGTGTTTTTACACTCATTGTTTACATTTACAACAGCCCTCTGTGTGAGGGGGGGATTTCTAAAAAATAATATCTTTATGTTATTTTAATCATAACTAGATACATTATTATTGTTCGTAAGTGTTGAATAAATTGTTTAAAATATTTTTAAAATTTTTGTCCACACTTAGGCTTGGGATCCATTGGGGCTCAACGTTACTTTTCAGAAACTTGGGCTGTTCTGAAAAAATATTTTTTCAAAATATTTTGATTTCAATTATTTTTTCTATATTAATGGATCATATTATTATTATGTATTTTGATTGCCAGGGGTTAGTGCGAGTACCAGGACTTGTTTTATTTTCACATTGAAAGGATATTGATCAATTGTTTTAAGAGGAAGTCTTCCTCTGACTTTATTATCATTCTATATGTCGTCAGTGTACTCGCATTAACTCCTGTTCTGTATCGTATGATTTCGATGACAATATGGGAAGCGTATGTCACGGTATGTTGTTTGGGATTTGGACACTCCGGTCCTTTCCCCGCAGGGTCACTCTACTTTATCAATTTCTATTTCAGACGATCAAGATTAGGGTGATGTATCTGTGATGTCTTCCAACAGTGTGCCTCCGTCGTCACTATTAATGAAGGGCTAGCGGAAAAGTGCTCATGTTATACGCCAATTGCCTAAGAGGACCCTAGTAGGTTCGATGGCCTTTGACGTCCGCTAGCTCGCCCGGTGTAGCGTCCATTCACCGAATGGTTCGGCAGCCGGGTTCGTCCGTTGCGGTCTAGAAGGAATTTTGGGGTGATGCGAGCACTATAATATTAACTTAATGCACACCCAGTGACGGCGGATCGGAGGGAGAATGGAGGAAGCCTTTTAGTCCGGTTCCTAGCTCGTTCCGGTCCATCCGGACGGCAAGCGAGAGAGGCCCCTCTCTCGTTCAACAACATCTGGCCCCAGATGTTGTGGTACAAAATGTGTCGCTAGCGGAGCATACGTCCGTCGCTCGGGACGCTCCGTTGTATAGGCAGTCCGCTGAGACTGCTAAGGCTTCCTCTTCTCGTCAGCGCACACGACCGCACCTTGGCTGCGTGACCGCCGATATATTACCAGCTTCGACGATCAAGGATTCTTCGGCGACCAGGTCACACCATCCGGCAGCCAGGGATTCGAGACCGATGGACTCCGGACGTTCGCATAGGAAAAGTATGCGGGAGCCATCTGATGCGGAGCTGCCCTCGGCGAAGCAGCGATAGACTGCGCCTCCGCAGGTCTCGACGCCGGACATTCTTGTGCACATAGCACAGCTTATCGCAGCATCCCAGCAGCCGACAGAAACGGTGTCGGATCGAGAATTATCCGACAGCGCTGGGTCGGTAGCCGGGGACTCGAGGCCTGCAGACTCCGGACGTTCGCATAGGAAGTGTGCGGGAGTCAACGTACACGGAGCTTCCGGCGGCAATGCATCGTAAGTCCGCTACTGCACAGGCCTCGGGAACGGACGTGCTTTCCTTAATAGCACAGTTTATCGCAGCATCCCAGCATCAACTGAATCTGTCGCATATATTTTATCCGACGATGCTGGGTCGGGACGCTCCGCGGAAGCGGGTACGGACGTCCGAAAGTTTCATCCGGTCCGACGGGATACCGAAAGGGATTCGGAGGATTTCAAGCTTTCCCTTTCGGAACAACATATGTTGCGATGCCGGATAAGAAACTGATAGCGTCGGTGGACTTAGAAATTTTTGGTTCGGTTCAGGGACATCGTCCCTCAGTTCCGACATAGTCCAATAATGTCACACAAACTTTCGAATTATTGAACGACGCTATATATATTATTATTTTATGCTTGCTATCCAAGCATTTCTGGTTTCTTGTTCGAAGAGTTATGGAGATGTCTTTCAAAAGTGTGCCTCTGTCGTCATAGTTAATGAAGAGTTAGCGGCAATAAGTGCTCATGGAATATGTCTATCGCTTACGGAGTGACATAAGAGAAGCGCTAGCTCACCCAGTGTAGCGTACATTCATCGAATGGTTCGGCTGCCGGGTTCGTCCGTTGCGGTCTAGGAAGGAGATTTGGGTGATGCGAGCACTTTAATTTCTTTAGTACTCACCCAGTGACGGCAGTTTGAGGACAGATCGGAGGAAGCCAACAACATAGGGGACCGCATGTTGTGGTTCAGATATTTTACATTCGGAGCATATGTCCGTTGCTCGGGACGCTCCGTTATATTGACAGTCCGAGAGACTGTCTTTAATGCTTCCTCATCCTCACAGCAGGGCACACGACCGCACATTGGCTACGTGACCTCGAGTTTCCGATCAGTTTCGGCATTCAGTGATTCCACGGCGAATAGGTCGCGCCATCCGGTAGCCAAGGGACACGAGGCCTATACACTCCGGTCGCTCGCATATTGGAAGTATGCACGGGGTAACGATCACGGAGCTTCCAGCGGCAATGCATCGTAAGACCGCTTCTCCTCAGGCCTCAGTGACGGACGTGCTATCCGAGTTAGCACAGTTGTTTCGCAGCTTCCCAGCAATTGACAGTTTCTCGGTCGAATCAGGAATTATCCGACGGCGCTGGGTCGGTGCGGTCCGCGGTTGCATCAGCTACGGACGACCGAACGCTTTATAGGGTCCGACAGGATGGCGAAAGGGATTCGAAAGATTTCGAGTTTTCCCTTTAGTAGTATCGGAAGATGCCTTTCATATCTTCTGGCATTTCTTCCAGTGATTATTTTTCGGACTTCATTGCTGCGATCTTGGATAAGAGACTTATAGCGTCATTGGACTCGGATTTTTCGATCGGTACAGGGACATTGTCCCTGATTTACCGACGCAGTCCAATATTGTCATTACAACATGTGTTTTATTTTTCGACGCTATATATTTATATATATATACAAGCCTGCTACTAAGCATGATAGTTTAGTTTCTTGTCCGCGTTGCTCATTTCTGCCATTTTATCATTTTTACAAATAGTTTATTTTGGCAGAGCAGGGCATACCGAGAGTTCATATGCGTCTAGACGGTGTGATTAAAGACTGCATATATTCTTTTTCGCCGTTTATGTCTTTTCCAATTTCAATGTTGGGAACGACATTATGTATAGTAGACTTAACTTAGACGCTTTATTATACGTAATCCGCCTTACTGAGGCGTTATCATTACGTCTTCAAGAAAAGATTTACGGGATATTATTCTCAATGTAATTTCTTTTGAGGGCAGTAGTTTGTTCACGTATAACTCCGCCCTTCAGTGGCTGATTGGAGTTGGTTAGACGTGACGCAGCCCTAGCTACATCCACACGCGTGGATAGTAAGGTTAAGAACTCTCTCAGAGTCGCTTCGTTCTCGGAGGAGCTTCTCTTCGACGGCAACTTTCCGGCAATCCATGAATTGCTCGATTTATACATTCTCTTGTCTATCTAGTGTTACAAGAGATTCAGACTGGGGCAAACATTCGGTGGTTGACTCAGAGAGTGCCGCCGCAGTTGCCGGACCCGAGTGTGGCTGTTATGACGGTTGCCAGTCAAACAGATTGGGATATATACTGATCCCTACGGATTCGAAGTGCCAGGGTCTTTGGGTTCCGCAGTCTTTTAGCTATCAGTTTAACTTCCGCGGAATAATGTTTTTTAGGCTTGCTTTATGTCATTGCATGAACATTATTCAGAAACGCATGCCCAAATTCCTGTCCTTTAATTCGACAGTAGTGGCGTATCTCCGGAACCAGGGAGGCACTCTTTCGTTTCCGTTATTCAATTTAATGGAAAGAATCCGTCTGTTGGTTATAGTACACCAAGTTCAGTTTTGGTCCGTCATATTCCGGGTCGTCTGATTGTTTTATCGGACTCCCGTTCTCTTACGGGTCGCTTGTTGCTGTCAGAATGGACTCTCAACAAACAAGTATTCAATCAGATTTGCTATCTATGGGAGCGCCCAATGATGATTTATTTATGACACAGCTTGCTAATCAATTGCAGACGTATGTGTTGGCTTGTCCAGATCTCTGAGCTAATAGTGTTATCGCTCTATTGATCTATAGGACGGAATGATAGGATACGCGTATCCTCCGGCGCTGTTGTTTTAGCAGGTATTGCTAAGATAAACAACCACAATACATTTCTGTTGATAGCATCTCTATCTTCACAGAGATCATGAGTAATTTACTCTCTTGTCTACTGTGGGTCTTAACGTGAAATCTTCCTCTATGTGAGGATCTTTTTTCACTGGGTAAATCGTGTCATCTTTATCACAACCAGCAAGGTCGCAACCTTCATGTATTCCGTTGTGTGGTCCGTATTGCATTGTAAGCACTGTACTGGACGAGCTTTGGACGCGATTTCTTACTATAGGAGATCCTCTTCTTCGCTATTCTATGCGACTAAAGTGGAGGCTCTTCCGTCGTGGTGTAGGGATCATTATGTTCATATTGTTGATCCCTCCATACTACTCATTGCTATTTTTTAGTATACTTGTTTCACAAGATCTACTGCAGCCTGTTATTATTTAGGTTATAGGTTTATGTTACCTCATACCTATGCACTCTACGATAGTTTACAATTGAGTCTTTTGTCTCTTTATCTAAGTCAGTTAGTAACTTTTTGATAAATAGACTTAGAATCTTTAGATTAAATTCCTATACGGATTTTAACTTCGGTTCTTATTTAGCTAAGTAATCATTTGAGCCTCTGGAAACAGTAGTTTTCAAATTCTGACCTTTTAGACAGTAATTCTGTTGGTTTCTCTTTTACTGTAGAGTCAGTGAGTTTCATGCATTATCGATGGATGATTTTCACTTTCATAGTTTCGGAATCAATACTTCCGTTACTATTTAGGTTGGATTGTTGCATAAGAGTTAGGCTCCTATTATCCGGAACCTATTATTTTAAGGTCCTTCCGTCTTTGTATGGGCATAGGCCTTTACTCTTTCCGGGTACAGTTTATGTATTTATAAACAGATATCTGTTTATTACAAGGGCGTAAGCTTCTTCTGTCTTTGATGTCTAGTAGAAGGACGTTACGCTCCATTTTATTGTTAATGGATTCTATTAACTATCGGTACTGCTTATGGTATATCATTGACTTAGCAGTTGTGCTTAAGATTTCGGCTCATGAAGTAAGAGTTCTTCTACTTCTTGGGCTTACTTTAATAGTGTCGCTATTATAGATTTTTGAAGGCCGCTCATTGCGCTCAGCCATCCACATTCATGAATTTTATCTTAGAAATATCGAGTCAATTTCTTGAGGCCTCTTTTGTTAGGTCTATTATCTACTGCTCAGAATGTCATTCTCTTTACAGTTGCTACTATAGCTAGGTAGGCTGTCTGTTTCGGCAGTGTCTCCGTTCGGCTGCCCTCTTCGCTCTGGGCTATTTGACCCAGGGCAAGAAAAAGGGGGGGGGGGGGGAGGGTGTTCCCTTGGGTCACCTGTTTTACTATGAAAACAAGGGGATACCTCCTCCGGAGTTAGTAATTCTGAGCTGTTATTGGGATGGTTGTTTAGTGAGAAGTTTAAGTTTATAAAATTCATTCAAGTCTTAGTTTTTAAAGTATAGCTTTTGAATATTGCATATGTCAGCGGACATGATTATGCAATTCTCAGACACTTTTAGGAGTATAAGAGTCTCTATTCTCTAGACTTACTTTATTATTGGCTTACTTTAAAAATTATTAGTATAAGGATTATATTGGATATTAATAGAGTACATGGATGTATGAAGCTCAATTTTGGAAGGTGTTGTATCTTTCTAATTTATCATAAATAAGAAAGATATATGTAAGGCCTATTACTTCTTTTCCCTACAGGGGATGACTCTATTTTATTTTATTGAGCGTATTCCATTTTTGCTCTATGTCCTTGGCCCTCCAGCCTTTTTACTATTCAGCTATGTCTGGGTCATTGGTACAGTATAAAAATGTTAAAAAATTTATAGTAATTTATATATTTTTTATACTTACCAATGACCCAGACGGGGATGGCCCTCCCAGGAGTTGGGAACTCTTGCCTCCCCGCTGAGTACATAGCGCTTACCAGGCACTGGTTATTAGAATGATAAATGGCGCCAATTTCGGAACGTCCTTGACACTGCGCATGCGCAGTAGGGGCGAAGTGTGGAGGGCCTTTCAGGACATGTTTTCTTTAGTTTTAGATGCAAATTTTGGGGATTGGGGGGCAAAATTTGTGTTTGGCCCTATATTTTAAGAGTTAGCACCAGCTATGTCTGGGTCATTGGTAAGTATAAAAAATATATAAATTACTATAAATTTTTTAACTTTTCACTCGCGCTTCCTAAATGACATTACTCTTTGGCACATGATGTCACCTTGAACGTTACCCTGAAGGAACTATCAGCAGCTTTTTTTGTTATTGTCTTGAAACTGTTTGCAGTCGAATTGGGCTGACTACTGTGCAGTAAAATGTCACATAGTATATAATAAAAAGAAAATCTCCGCTGTTTTAGTGAATATCGGGAATTATCTCATGAGTGTGGACATGAAAGTATTATTTTTCATGAGTACAAGAGCTCATGAAAAATAATACTTTCAGGTCGACACTCATGAGATAATTCCTGATATTCACTAAAAGAGCGTAGATATCCTCTGTTGTCTCCTTATGCACAATCTGTGTTGCTGTACTAATAATGGAGATGTCACTTCTTTTGCTGATTTGTAATTTATTCTGAAGTAGCTTGATATTACACAGAGGGTGTCTTCCAACTTACACTATATCTACTTTTCATCTATCCAATGCACACGTTATTAAAATATATTGTTTTAAAGATTGTCAACTTCTTTAAAAAATTTAAACAAAATCATATGTGACCCTCATTGGAGCGAGATCATTAAGGGGATCACATGATATGGTGTTGTTGACATTTTTTAACCCTTTACCCAACAAATCGGCCACATCCGCCTGCGTAATATGCAAATTCAGTAGTTGAAAAAATATTATTTTTCAAACAATTTCAAGAAAACCATATCATGTGACCCCTCGTTGGAACGAGCTCGTCGGGCTCGTTCCAATGAGGGGTCACATGATATGGTTTTCTTGAAATTTTTTGAAAAATTTGAAAAAATTATATTTAAAACAATAAATTTTGATATCGTCTGTATTGGGTAAATGGTTAAAGAATAATTGTTTTTCAACAGCTCAATTTATGAGGGAGGATGTACCCATTTTGTTAGTTAAAGGGTTAATGATCGGAATTTCACTCATTTTTTGTTGTTGCCTCACTCACAGCACAGATTCTCTTTGTATTTGTCAACTTGTAGATGTTCCCAGAACTCCTTACAGGTGCATAGAAAACCACAAAATTTTTGAAACAGTTTTTTTATGTTTTGATTGCTCTTGGAATTTTGACCTCTGACATCAAATATCATTAAAGTCCATCATCCTCTCCACACTGATGCCAAAATGTTAAAATTTCAACCAGTTTATTCTATCATACACCCGAACTAGATGTTTACCAACTTCAGTCTTCTTTGACTGACCTCTATTAGGCCACACAAAGTAGATCTTCCGTTTCTCAGGCCATTATTTGTGAAATTGCATGCGGGCGAGCGGTTTTTTATTTTATTTTTTATTTCAGTAATTTCTTCTTCGCCATCAAAAGTTCATATTTTTGGTTCAAGTTTTAGGCCTCATAATCTACAGAATAGCATGGGTGGTGGTGTATTTCATCCCTTGAGTGCAAGAAGACTTTGCAATGCTAAAGCATTGCAAAGCCTTCTTGCACTCAAGGGACAAATTCATCAATTTTTTTAACTTGGGTAAAATATCAGACATGAACCATTTAATTTTTATTTTTTTAAAGTTTAAATTGGCTATAAAAAGAGAGCATGCGGCAGCCAAAAGGACCATGCGGGAGGGCCTGAGAAACAGATTTTTTATTTTTTTAGGCCTTAAACAAAATTGTATTGGTTATTTATTCATTTATTGGTGTTTAACTGGTAGAGTGCTGAAAGCCCATATTTTGGCTTTATTCTAAAGTGCAGGTACTGTAACATAAAGGCTTCATATTCATATTAACGTGCTTCATATTATCTTAAAAGTGGAATTATTTAGTCTGTGTGGATTTTCCTTGTTACAATTTATGGGTGAGTGCCCTTTGGCACTCTCCCATAAACTGTAACAAGGCAAAGACATGTGAACAAATTCTGAAGACCAAAAATAACTTAGCACTCTACCAGTTAAGGTCACATACTTATGCACAATGGCTAATCATGACCGTGACAATTTTATGGGTGGAGGAAGCCGGAGAACCGGAGAGAACAACTGAGCAACGATAAGCAACTTCCAGCTCCCCAACATCGTAACTCTGCACTGCAGCAGAGGCAGGGTTAGATTGGTTGAAGATGTGCATATCATTGATGTACAGTATGCCTTAGTACACGGCGTCATCGTGCCCCCTTGTGGACAATTGGGGTTAAGTGCCAATTGCATTGGTTAAATTCCTAGTTGCTTTCAGGAATAAAATTTCTGATTTAAATTTAGATATTTTGACAGCAACGTGCAAATAGTTAAAGAGTTAACCTTTATGCACCCGGGTAGTGTTTAAAAAATTTCCATTATCTCATTGTCTGAAAGTTGCTTGCCATTGCTCAGTGATTCTCTCCAGGTACTCCAGCTTCCTGCACCTGTAAAACTGTCTGGCGTGAGGTGATGCCGGCTGTTGAAATGTCATTAAACCCGAATAAATAAATATCTCATCGCATGCAAATGGGAGTGCAGTGGCTCAGTGGTAGAGTGTTGGACTTCTATGCTAGAGGTCCCGAGTTCGATCCCCGTCCGGGACGCCCCACGTTGTGTCCTTGGGCAAGGGACTTTATCCCGGTTGCCTACATAGGGACATAATGACGCTGTGTACTAAGGCATACTGCACATCGATGGTGCACATTTCTTCAACTGCTGTAACCCTGCTTGAGCGGAGCTTGAACAGAGTTAGAATGTTAAAGAGCTGACAGCCGTCAATGCTCGGTGGTTCTCTCTGGGTACTCTGGCTTCCTCCACCCATAAAACTGTCACGGTCATGATGAGCCATTGTGCATAAGTATGTGACCTTAAACACAAATAAATAAATAAATATCGCATGCAAATCAAGTGCTATGGCAGCCTTAACTTGATCAAAAACCACTAGTAATATGGTTAATACTCATATGCAATCTTAATTATCTGTTAGTATGTCAGATTTGAGATGACTTGGGAATAGGCCCTCAGTTTAACACTTTTTCCGATTAAAATGAAGATTTACCTGGCACTGAAATAAAAATTGTTATACTGCAAATGAAAATACCTTTTTGTGATTGGTCACCTTGCAAATTATTCACAGCCATGTTCAGATTTTTGTAAGTGACATTCTGCATGGTTGAGGGGTGAAAAGTCCTGTGTGAAAGTTTTTCAAGTGTATGGTTGCATCTAACAATACAGTTATGTATATATGCTTTGAAATTTAACCCTTTACCTAACACGAAAAGCAGACGACACTTGCAAAAAAAATTCTTGAATAATTAATTTTTTTCATTTTTTGTCTCAAAAACATAGGTTATGACCCCTCGTTGGAACGAGCTCGACGAGCTCGTTCCAACGAGGGGTCATAACCTATGTTTTTGAGACAAAAAATGAAAATATTTTAAAAATTAATTGGCGATAATTGAGAATAGCGCTGGCCGGTTTTGGCCGTTACGTTGGGTAGAGGGTTAAAGAAACATATAAGGCCTAAAGAAGTTAAAATCTGTTTCTCAGGCCCATCCACATAGTCATTTTGGTTACCGCATGCTTTCCTTTTATAACCAATGCAAACTTAAAAAAATAATAATTAAATGGTTTATGTCTGATATTTTACCAAAGTTAATAAAACTGATAAATTTGTCCCTTGAGTGCAACAAGGCTTTGCAATGCCCTAGCATTGCAAAGCCTCCTTGCACTCAATGGATGAAATACACTGACACCCATATTATTCTATAGATTACGAGGCCTAAAACATAAAACAAATCAACAATACGAACTTATGATGACAAAGAAATGATTACAAAAATAAAATATAAAATAAAAAAAAAAAACTCCCATATGTAATTTTACAAAAAAATGTCCTGAGAAACAGAAGATCTACTTTGTGGAGGCCGAAACATGAAGAGATTTTCAATCCTCCCAGATACTTAATTGGTAGAGTGTATACCAGAAAATAAGTGGTCAGACAAGGTCAATGTCAGATGCAAAAAGGCCAATGTCAGACTGAGGTTTAAAATCATCAGTCAAAATGTCTGATGCCAAAATTATCAAGGAAGTTCAGTGATCAGAACATCATGCATGCTGAAAATCATGTAAATAACTAGCAAGCCTAAAATTAATGATTATTGTGATTTCTGGTCCTGGCATGTTGGGAAGTGTGAAGAAAGTGACTGTACAGCCCATCAGTATTAACAGCACATGAAGGAATATGATTTGAGATAGCCATACATGTATCTAAATTATGTCTGAAGGATAATTCAGTTCCAATTCAGAATGAAACCAATCATACCTTGTTTGGCAGGGCTCAATGAGCCCTGCCAAACAAGGTATGGTTGGATGAATCCCGAGCAGTTTTAAGATGAAGGTACATGTACACCCTGAACACATTATTTCGAATACTATTTATTTATTATTTATTGGTGTTTAAGGTCACATACTTATGCACAATGGCTGACTGTGACTGAACTCAAACTCCTTTTTGTAATATGTCAGATATCATTCTTAAATGACAGACATGATTTATTTGGTGTTTGACATTTTGTCTGGAAGCACAATAAAAATTATTTTCAGGCTTGGTAGAGTGCTAAATTATTTTTCAAAGGTGACATGAGAAATTACCCGGACTCTCCTTAGTTTTCCTTTGTTTATAGACCTATTTGGTATCAGTACATCCAATTCAGGCATTCAATTTATTCTATCTTGTTTGATGGAGCTCTGTCAAACAGGATATAATAGAATAAATGCTAAGTTTATCTCCAGAATACAGGAAAGTGACACAATCCCTGTAAATTGAATACTCCTGTTAACTGAATAATTTTCATTAACAGAGAAGCTCAATTAACAGGGTTCTGCTGTACTAAAACTTTTTTAGCTGCAACTAGCAGCTCTATAAATGGCAATCCCGGTCTGTCGGTCTGTCTGTCTGTCTGTCTGTCGGTCGATCGGTCTGTCTTTGACCAACGAGTTTCATGTCTGTCTGTGACCAACGAGATTCAAAACTCAATAACTTTGAAATACTTGATTGAATGACTTTATATTTGGCAGGTAAGTGTATCTTATTGATGTCTAGCCACTGTTCAGTCTGTCGGTCTGTCTGTGACCAACGAGTTTCATGTCGGTCTGTCTGTGACCAACGAGTTTCAAAACTCAATAACTTTTGAAATACTTGATGGAATGACTTTATATTTGACATGTAAGTGTATCTTATTGATGTCTAGCCACTGTTCAATGCATGTGTTATTCCAAATATTTTTCTTGGAGTTATGGCCCTTGATGAACTTAGAATTTTGTGAGATTGCACCACCCGTCGCAGCTAGGGCGTCGATGTCATGATTTTTCTGTTTCGTCATCAATCTCGCTCTTCACAGCTACTTTGGCTTTCCCTCAAAAGTGAAAGAAACTTTTTGGGTGCCAAAATTTTAGCCATCAAAGATTTTTAAAATTATTAGGGCAATTGGTTAAATCAACACCCAACAGCGTGAACACTACATGCAAGTTGTTCCTGTCAGTGACCATAACAGGCTACTTATTTACAGGCTTGATCTCAATTTAACCCTTTACCCAACGCAGACGATATCAAAATTTATTATTTTAAATATTTTATCAAATTTTTCAAAAGATTTAAAAAAAACCATATCATGTGACCCCTCGTTGGAACGAGCTCGATGAGCTCGTTCCAACGAGGGGTCACATGATATGGTTTTGTGGAAATTTTTTGAAAAATAATACTTTTTCAACTGCTGAATTTGCATATTACGCGGGCGGATGCGGCTGATTCGTTGGGTAAAGGGTTAACGGGTTGAGTGATAGAAGCCCCTATCATGGCTCTACTGAAAAATGATGTAAGCTACTTTAGTGGCTTTGCACTATGTGCATTAGCTTGAGGTTCCATCAGAAGAATTTTTTTCACTTAAATAATTTTGCTGCAATCTATTGGAGAGGTGTCTTTGTTCAGCAAATATTTGTTCATAAATAATTGTTTTGTACTATTTATTGGAGAGTGCCTATTGGTAATTTGGAATAAAAATCCAGTGTATGATTTCATAAGGTAAGTTGTGAAAAGACTCGGTGTCTCAGTAGGTAGAGGTGCAGGCTGCAAGCCGAGAGGTCCTTAGTTTGAATTCCACCTGCTGCAAGCCAAGAGGTCCTTAGTTTGAATCCCACCTGCGGCAGCCACTTTGTGTCCTTGTGCAAGACACTTCACCCCCATTGCCCACATGGGAGCATGGGGACTTTGTGTACTAAGGAGTACTGTATGTCGATGGTGCACTTATCTTCAACCAATCCTAACCCTGCTTGTGTGGAGTTAGTATGTTGGGGAGCCTGACAGTTGCTCGCCGTTGCTCGGTTGTTATCTCCAGGTACTCTGTCTTCCTCCACCCATAAAACTGCCCCATACAAGGTGACCCTGGCTGTTGAAAGTGTCATTAAATCCCAATAAATAAATAACGTGGAGTGAAACAATCCCACTTTTTGGTTGAAGGTATGTTTACCATCATCATGCTCTATGCCTTAGTACATAGCGCCACCATAGGCAATTAGGATGGAGTATCTTACCCAAAGTCACAACTAGTACTGAAATGGTTAACCCGATAACCGATTTGAAACCGGTTACCTACCTAACCGATTCAAAAAAACGTCAACTGGTTATCCGAAATATCGATAGTGATCGTCATTCCACGGTTAAAACATAGTAAATCTGCCGCTTCTTCTTTGGGATAGATAACAACCCGAAGCAGTGCTGTATATATTGAGAAATAATCGACTTTGGCGTTCAAGACTTCGTTAATGATTGGTAATTTCCGTCAGTACTGAGTGACCGCAGAAACTATTTCATAGTGTGTATACAAACGAACATTGTCAAGAACTCGACGTTTGTATACACACTACGGAATAGTTTCTGAGAATACTGCTTTCCAATTCCAATAGTTTTGATACCAGATTCAGTGAAATAATGGCTACGGTTAACCATATATTATCTGGTCATAGCTCTCGGTTAGTCAGTTCTGTAAATGAGCCAACCGTTTCAGCCCTCGTCACAACACAATGATGAGGGTTCAGATCAAACTATTGACCTTTCTACCAATGCCCTGGCCAATGAGCCCTCACCACCTTTGCTTCAGTGGCATAATAGGACTTTAGGTGTGAGTTGTGTAAACTGTGTGACATGATTATAAATGATTGGTGAATCATTATGCATTTAACTCTTTGCATGTTGTTGGCAGATATTCCTGCCCAGGATGGGATTTCTCTTGACACTGAAATATGTGTAATTTTGAGACATTTAATCCAATTTTCACCCTGTAAACTGATTGGATGTTTTCACAAATGATTTCTCCAGTTAAATTTAAAAGAATTTTTCAACAAATCTAGTCATGGCTGCTTCACAGCAGCCATGACTAGATTTGATGAAAAATATCTTAAAAAGTACTCAGCGGGTTAAGAGTTAATTGTCATGATACAGCCATATATGTCCGAAATTACCTTTAGTCTCCACAAAGTGGATCTTCTGTTTCTCAGGCCATTTCTTGTAAAATTGCATATGGGCGGGTGTTTTTTTATTTTATTTTTTATTTTCATAATTACTTCTTTGCCATCAAACGTTCTTGGTTTGTTTCATGTTTTAGGCCTCATAATTTATGGGTAGCATGGGTTGTGGTGTATTTCATCCCTTGACAATGATGATATGGTGGTGTATTTGTCAAGGGACAAATTTATCAATTTTATTAATTTGGGTAAAATACTAGACATAAACCATTTGATTTTTTTATGTTTGCATTTGTTATTAAAAGAGAGCGTGCGGAAGTCAATAGGACCATGCTTGATGGCCTAAGAAACAGATTTTTGACTTTTTTTTAGGCCAATCCTTCTGCACAGTGATATCAACCTGCAAATTTTTCCCATAATGCAACTAGGAATGTAATCTATTCTGTCGAACAAGGTTGAATTGGTTAAGGCCACACAAAGTAGATCTTCTGTTTCTCAAGCCATTATTTGTAAAATTGCATGCAGGCGAGCGTTTTTTTTATTTTATTTTTTATTTCAGTAATTTCTTCTTTGCCATCAAAAGTTCATGTTCTTGGTTCAAGTTTTAGGCCTCATAATCTACAGAATAGTATGGGTTGTGGTGTATTTCATCCCTTGAGTGCAAGAAGGCTTTGCAATGCTAAAGCATTGCAAAGCCTTCTTGCACTCAAGGGACAAATTCATCAATATTTTTAACTTGGGTAAAATATCAGACATAAACCATTTAATTTTTATCTTTTTAAAGTTTAAATTGGTTATAAAAAGAGAGCATGCGGCAGCCAAAAGGACCATGCGGGAGGGCCTGAGAAACAGATTTTTTATTTTTTTAGGCCTAAATTAATAATTGCATTATGGGAAATAGCAGATTGAAATTTCATTTGTGACATCAATGGTTAATTTCAGGGCTGCACAAAGTTAAAAAAACAAAACAAATTTTAGGCCTAAAAAGTTAAAAATCTGTTTCTCAGGCCCTCTGCATGGTCCTTTTGGCTGCCGCATGCTCTCTTTTAATAGCCAATGCAAACTTGAAAAAATAATAATTAAATGGTTTATGTTGGATATTTTACCCAAGTTAATAAAATTGATAAATTTTACCTTGAGTGCAACAAGGCTTTTACAATGCTTTAGCAGTGCAAAGCCTTCTTGCACTCAAGGGACGAAATACTTCACCACCCATGCTATTTTGTAGATTATGAGGCCTAAAACATAAAACAAACCAAGAACATGAACTTTTGATGGCGAAGAAATAATTACAAAAGTAAAAAATAAAAAAAAACTCCTGTCCACATGCAATTTTATAATAAATGGCCGAAGAAACAGAAGATCAGCTTTGTGAGGCCTTCCTTATCTGACATAATTTAATCCACACAGTCGACAGTACAAGTGTCATTAAACCTCAATACACACAAATACATGTCCAAAAATTTACAGCTTGAAATATTTTGTATATTGACACAATATGCAGATGTTTAAACACCAATAAAAAAAAAAACAAGAAAAAACGGTATTCAGATTTCTGTCATATATTATGACTTGTTCAGAATATATCTTTACAAGCTGAGTTGGAAGTGCGGTGGCTCGGCAGTTACAGTATTGGACTTCAAACCGAAGGGTCTACGATTTGAGCCTTGCCCGAGTTAACTGCATTGTGTTCTTGGGCAAGGCCCTTAATCCTGATTGCCCATGTAGGGGGCTGTGTGGTGCTGTGTACTAAGGTGAACTGCACTTCACTGGTGCACTTGTCTTCAACCAATACTAACCCTGCATGTGTGAGTTAGTATCTTGGTGAGTCTGACAGTCGCTCGGAGGTTCTCTCTGCGTACTTCAGCTTCCTCCACTTGTAAAACCCTCGGACATGAGGTAACTGACTGTTGAAAGTGTCGTTAAATCCCAATAATTAAATATGTAAATTTGCAAGCTGAGTTAAGATGCCTCAAAATCTGTACTTGATTAATTGCTAGAGTGCTAAATTATTTTCGACCACCAAAAATTGTTAACATGTCTTTGCCTCGTTACAATTTATAGGAGAGTGCCTATGGGCACTCTCCTATAAATTGTAACAAGGCAAATCTTAACAGACTAAATAATATCACTTCAAAGATAATGTGAAGCACAGCCGGGGACGCGGTGGCATTGCGGTAACCAGTTCTCGTCAGATCACCGAAGTTAAACAACGTCAAGCCTGATTAGTCCTCGGATGGGTGACCATCTGAGCGATCAATTCAGACTCTCACATTGCGTCCTTGGACAAGGCACTTAACCCCGATTGTCCACATGGGGGCACGATGACGCCATGTACTAAGGCATACTGCACGTCGATGGTGCACATGTCCTCCATCAATCTAACCCTGCCTGTGCTGCAGTGCGGAGTTATGATGTTGGGGAGCTGGCAGTTGCTTGTCATTGCTCGGTGGTTCTCTCTGGGTACTCTGGCTTCCTCCACCCGTAAAACTGTCATGGTCATGATTAGCCATGCGCATGAGTATGTGACCTTAAACACAATAAATAAATAAATGAAGCACAGCCGCTGAATTTGAAGCCTTTAAGTTGAACCTGCACTTCCGAATAAAGCCCAAATATGGGCTTCCAGCACTCTACCAGTTAAGCATTGAGATCTTGATAACAGAATGATGTATAAGGAATTATCGTTTGTTTCTGTCCTTTTCTTGAGCTTTGAACCCCCCTTTTCTTGAGCTTTGAACCCCAAAAAACAAAGGCCAAACTGTGTAAATGAGCCTTTGTTTTTTGGGGTTGATAACTCAAGAAATTGACAGTAACAAACAATCATTCCTTATAATTAAACTTGAGGGGCAATAAATTTAAACACTCTCTATTTTGTGGAGTTGAAATAAAAACCAGGTTGTATCATGCTTCCTAGCGATAACTGAATAAAAAAGGCTTAGTTTTCTAAATTTCACCGAAATGTGTTCTTGTGTCATTAAAAATTTCAATTACCAATGAATTGCGTAAGTTAAAAGGAAAGTCATAGGCCACACCCGCACAAAACTTCAATCTCATTTTCAATTTTATTACATACCCATGCAGTCTCTCTTATGCAATACGGCATGCAATACGGCTGTGCAATACGGAATTCCGTATTGCACACCAACCTGTTCCAACCGGGACTTTTTTTATGCAATGCGACTGCATAAAGTGCATGGTGTTTACCACCGTTGATAGAAAAGAAAATTAGGTCAGTAGGTGCTTGGGTCATGTAATAAATACAAAACCACATGTATGTTTCAATGAGTCGTTTTGTATTCAATTCGTCAGATGTGCGTAGAAAGAAAATGTCTCGACCTTCGGTCTCGACGTTTTCTTCCTACGCACATCTGACTCATTGAATACAAAACGACTCATTGAAACATACATGTAGTTTTGTCTATTGATTGGAGGTGCTATCATTCCATGCAACACTGAGTTAAATTTAATTCTGATTTTGACCATTTCCTGAGAAATTAAAAACACAGTTTGTACATGTGGAGTTCGATATAAACCCAGATGACATAAAGTTGGTTGACCTTTGTCTCTTAAAGAGTTCATTCGGGCTATATGGAAATTGGAAAGTTTTGTTTGCGCGAGTTTCGTTTTGGAACGGCCATTGTTTATATTTGATCTGGGTAAAATGATGAATGCAGATGTTCATCTATTGAGTATAAAAAAAATGAACACGGAATAAAAAAGCATGACAAGGATTTCATTGTTTATTAAATTTTATTTTTACTCCTTTTAATATGATGAGATAAATATTAATTACTTTTCATTTTGAAACGATTTGAGTGTGCAGGAGTTCTTTTCGATTCACATTATGCAATGTAATTTTTAAGATTGACATTGGGGCGTGGTTTAGGGCGTGCCTAAATGCATTTCTTTTCAGTTCATTGTTTTATGAAAAGTAAAAAAAGAAATTCTTTAGGCCACACAAAGTAGATCTTCTGTTTCTCAGGCCATTATTTGTGAAATTGCATGCGGGCGAGCGTTTTTTTATTTTATTTTTTATTTCAGTAATTACTTTTTTGTCGTCAAAAGTTCATGTTCTTGGTTCAAGTTTTAGGCCTCATAATCTTCAGAATAGCATGGGTGGTGGTGTATTTCATCCCTCGAGTGCAAGAAGACTTTGCAATGCTAAAGCATTGCAAAGCCTTCTTGCACTCAAGGGACAAATTCATCAATTTTTTTAACTTGGGTAAATTATCAGACATAAACCATTTAATTTTTATTTATTTAATTTTAAATTGGTTATAAAAAGAGAGCATGCGGCAGCCAAAAGGACCATGCGGGAGGGCCTTAGAAACAGATTTTTTTATTTTTTTAGGCCTTAGCCAATCATTTTGCCTGAAAATGCATGAACAAGCAAATAGAGGATATCTAGTGTTTTTGAGTGGATACTGAAAATTATCTCATGAGCGACCAAGACAAATGAAAGTAAACAGCGCATCGAATCATTGATTCGCCGAAGTGATTTGGTCTATACTCGGCACAGATAGCATCTTGCAGTCTGATTTAGCTGGCGGGTTTCTAGTCCAAGCATGACCTGAAAGGCTGTAATATAAGTTTTTGGTTTGGTATGTCCTTTGAAAACTTATATTACAGACTTTCAGGCCATGTTTGGACTAGCAGATGTCATGCATCAATTCAAGGTGTTGAATTATTGCTGGAACTGATCAGTATCCACTCAAAAACACTAGATTTACTTTTCATTATACGTTTTTAGAACAAATGGATCATTTTCAGTGATAATTTGTCTTGTATTCACCTTGAAGTGATGCTTTGAAAGCCGCCATTTTGATTGATACCGCGAAAGTGAAAATTTCTATATCTTCACAGTGGAGGATATGATTTCTATCTTTCTGCAATTTCGATAATCTATCATTTAGCATTTACTAAATATGTTTTTGTATTTTTTAGGACCACAGCTCTCATAATTACCAAAGATACGGAAGTCAGCCATATTATCATTATTCTAATCAGCCTTATGGTGAACAGAATCGACACGTTTCTCAAAGCTACTATCATAACAGGAATCCACAACAAATAAATCAACCATTCAACAGAAATCTGTCATCATTTCCTCAATCTTCTGACCTGTCTGTCTCAAAGAGTGATAAACCACACAATGCAAGTCTTTCACATAACTCCCAGTCCCCAAAAAGTGGCAATTTTCGGAATGGGGAGCTAAACACAAGCCATTCTCAAAGGGATCATCATAACACAAGCTATTCTCGGAACAATGACCAACACAACACAAGTTATTCTCGCAATACTGACCAACACAACCAGTCTCGGAAGAGTGACTATCAAAACACAAGTTATTTGCAGAATGATGATTCACATAACACAAGCTTACCAAGCAATAAACAATCAATGCATATAAAAGGTGCTTTTCGGATAAATCAAATGCAAGGAAAACAAGATACGTCATTTCATCATCAGAACTTCTCCAGTGAGGTGCTAAACAACAAGAGTTCTCCTGTAACTAAGAAATCAGATTTATATCACACACAGAGAGATTATAAACGAAATGAACTTAGCACTGAGTTGTGATATTGGTGAGACAATTAAGCCAGCAAGTGTTTGTAGGGTTGATATTTGAAATCCTTGAAATATAGTTCCTCCAGTCAGTTCAGCAGGGTAGCGGAGGGAGGGGAGGATTGGGGGACAACACTAAACTCCTCTTCAGACTTTAAAATGTGTCCTGTTTCATGTGGTTGTTTTCAGTTTTGTGAGAATCGCCAGCATTAGTCGATGGTTATACGATTAATAGTCGTTCCCCATAAATTCAACAAACAATTTCTAATACACTTACATGGAGAGTAATCGCTTGACTGGACTGGTTACATGAAATAATTCATGCGAGGTGAGGGACGTTGTTCAAACACAGGTGCGTGAATACACATGAATGTTTTACAATATAGTCTCTCACCTCGAATGAATTATTTCACGTAACCAGTCCAGTCAAGTGATTACTCTGTTTATTATTTTTCATTATTAACGTTAATTATATTATTTACCCTTTACCTAACGTAACGGCCAAAACCAGCCAGCACTATTCTAAACAATCGCCAATTAATTTTCATTATTTTTTTCTTTTTTTGTCTCTAAAACATAGGTTCCAATGAGGGGTCATAATGTATGTTTTTGAGACAAAAAATGAAAATAATAGTTCTTCAAGAATTTTTTTTGCAAGTGTCGTCTGCTTTTCATGTTAGGTAAAGGGTTAAAAAAACAATGAAGTCCCCATTACACCCACAGCAAAGCATCTTTGTTTGTGCGCACGATTACATCGCCCAATTGTTGATTGCATAATTCACTTGTGAAATTATTGTTTATAATCAAACCAGGAAATCCCAGTAAATCACACTTTGGAAAGTAATAAAAATTTAAAATGGACAATGTATGAATGTGTGCACATTTCTGTGTTGAGATAAAATGGAAATGCCAAAATATCTTCAATTAATCTGAAGAATTTAACCAGAAGAATGTTTGTGGAAATGTTTCATTTCTACAGCTAATTGCGAGAAATTTCAAAAAATAAACCTCCCTCCATTCCTACCTAAGTTACAATTTACTACAGTAGAATCCTCTTAATTGAATATCCATTTTGCCAGTGGAAATTATTCAATTAACAGGAGTATACAATTAACAGGGATTTGGTCAGTTTCCTGTGTTCTGGAGGTACCAAGCATTTATTCTATTATATCTTGTTTGACAGAGCTCATAGAGCTCTGTCAAACAAGATATAATAGAATAAATGCCTGTAATGGATGTAGTGAGGCCAAAAAGGTTGATAAATAAGGGAAATTTGGTGCGTGTCACAGTAATTTTTTCGACAATTTCAAAAATTTATATACAATTAACAGGAGTTTACTCTACAACCCATATGCAATTAACAGATCAAATTTGTACTGAAGGTATAGTAAATGGTTTTGTGTTTGAAAATTATATTCAATTAACAGGGATATACAAATAAGAGATATCCAATTAAGTGGGCACCACTGTACTACAAGTGAACTGATTAAATGGTTTATGTCTGATATTTTACCCAAGTTAATAATATTGATAATTAGTACAGTGGAGCCCATTTAATTGGATATCTCTTAATTGTATATCCCTGTTAATTGAATATAATTTCCCAACACAAAACCATTTTCCATACCTCCAGTACAAATTTGACCTGTTAATTGAATATAGGCTATAGAGTAAACTCCTGTTAATTGAATAAAAAAATTTGTAACCTGTTGAGAAATTACCCTGACTCTCTCCAGTTTTTCTTTGTTTATAGACCCATTTGGCCTCAGTACATCCAATATAGGCATTTAATCTATTATATCTTGTTTGGCAGAGCTCATAGAGCTCTGTCAAACAAGATATAATAGAATAAATGCCAAGTTTATCTCTAGAATACAGGAAAGTGACACAATCCCTGTTAATTGAATACTGTTAATTGAATAATTTTCATTGGCAAAGTGACTATTCAATTAACAGGGTTCCACTGTACCTCGAGTGCAACAAAGTTTTGCAATGCTTCAGCACTGCAAAGCCTTGTTGCACTTAAGGGATGAAGTACACCACCACCCATACTATTCTGTAGATTATGAAGCCTAAAACATAAAACAAACCAAGAACATGAACTTTTGTGGGCAAAGAAAAAATTACAAAAGTTTTTTTATTCATTAGGGTTTAACGACACATTAACAGCCAGGGTCATATTATGTTGGTGACAGTTTTACGGGTGGAGGAAGCCAGAGTACCCGTAGAGAACCACTGAGCAACGACGAGCAGCTGTCAGTTCTCCAACATCATAACTCTGAACTCTGCACGGCAGCAGAGGCAGGGTTAGATTGGTTGAAGACATGTGCACCATTGACGTGCAGTATGCCTTAGTACATAGCGTCAACGTGCCCCCATGTAGGCAATCGGGGTGAAATGCCTTGCCCAAGGACACAATGCAGGAGCGCGAATCAGTTGCTGGAATGGTCACCCATCCAACCACTAACCACGCTCGACGTTGCTTAACTTCGGTGATCTGACGAGAACTGGTTATTGCGATGCCACCGCGCCCCCAATTACAAAAGTAAAAAATAAAATAAAAAGACACCCGCCCACATTCACTTTTATAATAGATGACCTGAGAAACAGAAGATCTACTTTGTGAGGCCTTATCTGACATGATTTAATCCAAGCAGCTGGACAGTACAAGAGTCATTAAACTTCAATACGCACAAATATATGTCAAAACAAAAAAAATTACGGCTTGAAGTTTTTTATCTATTGACACAATATGCAGAGGTTTAAACTCCAACAAAAAAATTGAATTGTACAAGAAAAAATGGTATATAGATTCCTGTCATATACTTGTTCCAATGGGGTCATTCGAGTGTGTACAAGACAGAAGATTCTATTTACTCTGCAATCTGCCATATCTCCCCAAACTGCTAATTATTCAGATGGTACCCTATCTGAACAATGCTCTTTAGTACAGTGGAGCCCACTTAATTGAGTATCTCTTAACTGAATAACCCTGTTAATTGAATATAATTTCCCAACACAAAACCATTTACCATACCTCCAGTACAAATTTGACCTGCTAATAGAATATAGGTTATAGAGTAAACGCCTGTTAATTGAATAAAAAATCTTTTAATCTGTCGAGAAATTGCCCTGACACTCCCCAGTTTTCCTTTGTTTATAGACCTATTTGGCCTTGGTACATCTAGTACAGGCATTTAGTCTATTATATCTTGTTTGACAGAGCTCATGGAGCTCTGTCAAACAAAATATAATAGAATAAATGCTAAGTTTATCTCTACAAAATAGGAAAGTGACACAATCCCTGTTAATTGAATACTCCTGGTAATTGAATAATTTCCATTGACAAAGTGGCTATTCAATTAACAGGGGTTCCACTCTACTAATTAAAAGTGTGCTGGTTACACAGAACTGGTAATCAGTTATTCAGTCCTGAAATTTCAAAATTACGTTGTTGCAAAATCATGCGGAAAACAAAGGCCATTGGATACTGCAAGTAACTATGGCTAGACATTTCAAAGGTTAATAATGACCAGTGGAAAGATCAGATCATGTGATAAAAAAATTTCAAGGCATTCCAAATGGCTCCTGTGCTGCAGAGGTTCATGCAGATATTTAACATTGATGTTGCTCATGCTTTTATAGCCAGGGCCAGAAAAAGGGTAGGTGATTTGGGGTAGTAAACAAGGAGAATTAGGTTGCCCATTGAATTGTATTAAAACCTGTTATTTATTTACAAATGAAATTTGAGGACTTATATAAGGAGCTTCCGAGATGCCTAGTTAGGTATGTACATTTCATGCAGATATTTGAGGAAGTGGCAACTTCTCCAGTCTAAATTTTGACGATTTTTCATATAGGCCTACAAAAAGTTAAAAATCTGTTTCTCAAGCTCTTCCCCATGGTCCTTTAGGCTGCCGCATACTCTCTTTATTTTTACCAATGCAAACTTAAACTAGATAACACTACAGAGGAATGAAGTTATTTAATTATTTATAACTCTGTTGTCCATTCCAGATGATTTTTCTCTTGTACTGGGATGCTACCTCAGAAATAATGCCATGATTTCCAGTAATGCAAAACTTGGGAATCCAAATATCAACCTAGAAACTTAATTTGAACAAACTTGAGCCTGAGCCCTTCCCTCCCACCACCAGGATGCTGTATACCAAATGTGAAAGCATTCTGACTGGGGGATCTGAAGGAGAAGATTTTTAAAGAAATTTCCTCATACAGTAGAATCCTCTTAATTGAATATCCATTTTGCCAGTGAAAATTATTCCATTAACATGAGTATACAGTTAACAGGGATTTGGTCAGTTTCCTGTGGTCTAGAGGTAAACTGAGCATTTATTCCATTACATCTTGTTTGACAGAGCTCATAGAGCTCTGTCAAACAAGATATAATAGAATAAATACCTCTATTGGATGTGGTGAGGCAAAAAAGGTTGATAAATAAGGGGAATTTGGTGCATGTCATTTTTTCGACATATTACAAAAATTTATATACAATTAACAGGAGTTTACTCAACAACCCATATGCAATTAACAGATCAAATTTGTACTGAAGGTATAGTAAATGGTTTTGTGTTTGAAAATTATATTCGATTAACAGGGATATACAATTAAGAGATATCCAGTTAAGTGGGCTCCACTGTATTGCACTAAGTTGAAATTAGGGCTACCATTAGGAAGCCCAAATATGAACCAAGGGATTTGATTTTAACAAATAGGAATGAGACTCCCCTAGAAATGTATACCAAATATGAAAGCATTCTGACTGGTGGAGCTGAAGAAGAAGAAATTTCCTCATATTGTGCTAAGTTAAAATTTGGGCTACCATAGAACCTAGAACAAACTTAAATCTCACCCCTCTAGAGATGTTGCATATCAAATATGAAAGGATTCTGACTGGTGGATCTGAAAAGGTTTTTTTTAAGAAATTTGCCTCATATTGCACTAAGTTAAAATTTGGGCGCCCATATTGAGCCCAAATATGAACCAAGGGGCTTCATTTTAACACAGTTGTATCTGATCCTCCCTATGGATGCTGTATACCAAATATCAAAAGATTCTGTTCAGTGTCTGTGGAGAAAATGTTTGTTTAAATTTTTTTATCATTCATTTATTCGGTCCTAAGGATGCTTCGTACAGAATAACAGCTCTCTGTTTCATGTGGTTTGGGAAATATGGGCATTTGAAAATATTTCTCTTTTTAGCTTCTGGGGTTCAAACAGGGACACAGGAAAATTATTTTTGGCATGAATCAAGTTCTTATGACTCAGTAATACCACATATCAAATTCGGTTCAAAATGGACCATCAGTTCAGAAAATAGAAATTTTGGGTGGGGCCAAAAATCTTGCCCCTCTCATTACAAAGGCAAATATTGATCCATGAACTTCATTTGAACAAACTTGATTCTACACGTAACACCTCAAAAGAAGTTCCACACCAAACATCAAGTCATTGTACTCACTGGTTCATAAGATTTTTAAAGAATTTTCCCCCACCCCATCCCGATGAGGCTGGGCAAGTTGATTTGAAAACAAAAAAACAAAATGTGATGTCAGAACAAGCACTCACCTCAAAACACAAAACCAATTACCAGTACAAATTTTATCTGTTAATTGCATATGGGTTGTACAGTAAACTCCTGTTAATTGTATATAAATTTTTGAAATTGTCGAGAAAAAAAACTGAGACACGCACCAAATTCCCCTTATTTATCAACCTTTTTGACCTCACTACATCCAATACAGGGCATTTATTCTATTATATCTTGTTTGACAGAGCTCTATGAGCTATGTTAAACAAAACAAGATATAATGGAATAAATGCTCAGTTTACCTCCAGAACAAAGGAAACTGACCAGATCCCTGTTAATTGTATACTCCTGTTAATTGAATAATTTTCACTGGCAGAATGGATATTCAATTAAGAGGATTCTACTGTACTGATTTTTAGGGACATCTTCATGCAATCTTATACAGGGAGCACGGTGGCTCACAGGTTACAGCATTGGACTTTAAACTGAAAGGTTCACAGTTTGATCCCTTCCAGGGGTAACTGTGATGTGTCCTTGGGCAAGACATTTCATCCTGCTTTCCCATATCAGGGTTCCCGCACCTTCTTAAATTCCTTGAAAGTCCTTGAATCTCAAAACACCCTCCCAAGGACCTGGAAAATCCTTGAATATTGAAGGCCATTCTGGAAACTCCTGGAAATGGAGTTTGCTATGCATGGATAGTGTGCTATTTCAAAATACTGTACACCTGATGTCTATTCTTTTACCTTTTTACCTAGTAGCAGATGACACTTGTGAAAAAATTACTGTGCATTTGAACGTTTTCATTTTTTCCAAAACATAGATTGTGACCTTTCATTAGAACGAGTGTGATACGCTCGTTCCAATGAGAGTCATAACCTATGTTTCAGAAGTGAAAAATGAAAATATAAAAAGATTGAGCAGTGATTTTCATGGAAAGCACTGGCCGTTTTTTTTCCGTTGGCTTAGATAAAGGGTTAAGTTATATTTTCTGTCTCTTGGATGCAAGTGGAAAATGTTTCCTGGGAAATCCTTGAATTTTGTCTGTTTTTCTCCTTGAAATTCCTGGAAAAAGCACTAAAAACCCTCTTGAAACTCCTGGAATTTGCTCAGAGGTTTGGTGCAGGAACCCTGCATATTGGAGTACAGTGGCACTGTATACTAAGGCATATTGCTCGTCGTTGGAGCACTTTTCTTCAACCAATTCTGACATTGCATGTGTGCAGGTAGTACATCGGGGAGTCTGACAGTTGCTTGCCATTGCTTGGTGGTCTCTCTGTCCAACACAAGGTGATCCTGGTTGTCAATACACAGAAAGACACATGCGTGAGAATGGGTTAATCAATATGGCAGGAGTGCCAGTGCAGAAGGACAAAACAAGAGGCCACATCCTTTCGCGATTAACCAATTCACATGCGTGTGTCGTTCTGTGTTTATTACACGTCTTTGAAAACAACTATTACAAGGATACTCAGCAATTCATTTCACAACTCCAGTGGAGCCCACTTAATTGGATATATCTTAATTGTATATCCTTGTTAATTGAATATAATTTTCAAACACAAAACCATTTACCAAACCTTCAGTACAAATTTGGTCTTTTAATTGCATATGGGTTGTAGAGTAAACTCCTGTTAATTGTATATAAACTTTTGTAATTGTTGAAAAAATTACTGTGACACGCACCAAATTCCCCTTATTTATCCACCCTTTTGACGTTACTACATCTAATACAGGCATTTATTCTATTATATCTTGTTTGACAGAGCTCTATGAGCTCTGTCAAACAAGATATAATAGAATAAGTGCTCAGTTTACCCCCAGAACACAGGAAACTGACCAAATCCCTATCAGTTGTATACTCCTGTTAATTGAATAATTTTCACTGGCAAAATGGATATTCTATTAAGAGGATTCTACTGTATTCTCATAAACAACACATTTCCAACCCAAATTTGTGAGGGGAACTTGTGTTACTATTTTGTCCCCTGAATTCCAATGTGTTCTCTGTGCCTACTGGCACATAGAACACAATGGAACCCAGGGGACAATTTTCAGCTATTGCTAGCGATTACAATTGTAATTGCGTTGCTCGAATTGTAGAAAATTCCAGTGAAATTGCGCTTCTGTTTAAAAATAGTTTGTCAACAATTTTCGTTCCGCACATATGTGTGGAACAGATTTTCATTTTCTGCATGGTTTAATGTTGCTGGAGATGGGGATTACATTGAACAGGCGTGTAATAAAAAGTGTTTCTAAACCCCAATAAATTTTAAAAGTGTTGCTAAACCCAAATAAATAAATAAATAATGGGAACTTATAAATGGGTTCTGTTTGTTCGCATCCTTGGAAGCAACATCATAGTTTTCTATCCTCTGTGCCATTTCTTAAAAATCCTGAAATTTTCACACCCCTTACTAAAGACCTCGAGGGTTCTTCCAATATTGAAAACATACCAGAAATTAAGTGGTCAGACAAGGACAATGCCAGGTACAAAAAGGCCAATGTCATACTGAGGTTTAAAATCATCAATCAAAATATCTGATGCCAAGATTATTAATGAAGTTCAGTGATCAGAACATCATGCATGCTGGAAGTCATGTAGATAACTAGCAAGCCTAAAATTAAAGATTATTGTGATTTCTGGTCCTGGCAAGTTGGGAAGTGTGAAGAAAGTGACTGTACAGCTCATCAGTAACAGCATGTGAAGAAATACGATTTGACATGGCCATACATGTATGTCAATTATGTTTGAAGAGTTATTCAGTTCCAATTCAAAATGAAACCAATCATACCTTGTTTGGCAGGGCTCATTGAGTCCTGCCAAACAAGTTATGGTTGGATGAATTCTGAGCAGTTTTAAGATGGAGGTCCATGTACACCCAAAACACATTATTTTGAATACTCAAACTCCATTTTGTAATTTGTCAGATGTCACTCTCAAATGGCAGACTTGATTCGTTTGGTGTCTGACATTTTGTCTGGAAGTGAAATGAAAATTATTTTCAGGTTTGATTGGAAACCTGGTTCTTGCAGTTTTTTGAATATCCTGGAATTTTAAAATCCTTTACTAAGGTCCTGGTGAGTCATTCACTATTGGAAACTTTCTTGACACTTTGGAAAAATAATATATCAGGCTGTCAGAGGCGTTTCATTTAGGCACTTCCATTGTTAGTTTCATTAGTGAATTAAAATGCAGATACAATTATGATAAAATATTAACCGTTTATTCAACATACATGATATCAAAATTTATTTTAACTATTATTTTTTCTCAAATTTTTCACAGTATTTCTACAAAACCGTATCATGTGACCCCCTCATTTGAATGAGCTTGTTTCACAGGGTTCATACAGCTCTTGAAAAACCCTTGAAAATGAGTTTTTTCTTGAAAAACCCTGGAAATTAGCCCTTGAGAAACCCTTGAACTTTCAGAAATCTCTTGAAAAACCCTTGAATACCAAGCTATTTCCTGGGCATTGTAAATATATGTGTACTCGCCTTTTACTTGTTTGTTGCGCTCGTGTCGCTCAGTTAGAAAAAAACATAAAAAAGTATGGAACATTTTACAAAGATTACTGTAACACAGATCACACTTTGGGTACCAGTACTTCCTGACTTTCAAAGTCAGATCCGTGTCACATGAATCTTAGATTTTTAGAGCTCATACAACAAGATGAATAGTATATGTAGCCCTTGAAAAAAAAAGAAGCCCTTGAAGAACCCTTGAAAAACCCTTGAACTTTGTGAGCAAATTTTTGTATGAACCCTGTTTCAACAAGTGGGTCACATATGGTTTTGTTGAAAATTGCTGAAATTTTTTTTTTAAGTACTCTGTAAATGTGGCCAGTTCTTTTCATGAAGGGTTAAAATGGCATTATTTCACAATTCATGTTTCCTAATTGTCTCGGAACATCTTTGAAAATCCTTCAATTTCTTGTATCTACCGTTGAAACTAGAAGTCCTGTCACAATTAGTGCAGAACATTCTCGTTAGATAATGTGCCCCTTATTAATAGCAGAAGAATAAAGTAGTCTATATGAAATCCACCAGAGCATTTTAGCAATGCAATGCAAAATGTTTGATCAGTTCAGTCTGTGAATTCACTACTTACCTAGGTAGGTCAGTCGTGAAGCACAGATTGAACTGATCAAACCCAAGACAATGTTGATTCCACAGTATTTGGAGGGTGGATTACTACTAAACTGCTGTGGGGTAGATTTTTCACTTGGCAATTATTTAGAATTTCCGAGGGCAAAAAACAAAAAGAACTTGCAAACTGTCATCACATGGACCACCGCGTTGCACCCAGTGGTCTATGTTTTGAAAGTTTGCAAGTGTTTAAGGTCACTTTTAGCATCTTTGGCTCTTTCATGACCACAACATAGGTATGAAGTAAAGGTCAGCCAATTGTTTAGACTTTTTAGTATTTATGCTGCCCATGTTTGAGGACTTCCACCCAAGTGTTTGTTCCAGGTCCTATTTCACCAGTGAACAGATATTACTGAATTTTTGTATGAATACCAAATGGATTCCTCCACTTTGCTGTAAGTTATATTCTTTAGGATGATACCATTCAGGAGTTTGGGGCATTGAAGTGTTAAATGTAAACTTACAGGACAAAATAAGTGTTGTAGTGTTTAGTCAGTGAACCCCGAAAATTGCTTTTCCGGTCCAGGAATGTCCTATTATTATGCCTCAAATATAGTTAGTTCAATCAGAACAATGCAATACCATGTAAGGGTTCCACCATATCAGGTAAGTAGCAGCCATTACTATTTTGATCAAATTGATGCATTTCCACTCGCTTCGAATTTTCAAAATTTGAATTAAAACAAGAGAATTTAAGTACCAAAAATATTTTCAGGATATCTCATTGATTTAAAACATTAAATATTTTACAAATGGACAGAAAATATTATTTGTAGCCCCAAAAGTTCTGCATTGTTTTTCTGACTATATACCAACTATAGTCTATCGATTTTTTATGCGGAAGTGCACATCTTCTTTGCAGTTTACTCAACAGATTAAGTGATTTTTTGAACATTCAAAAGTGCTTCGTTAACCCTTTTCGGTTGGTAATGACAGTAAATGTATGTAAGGGTATTTGAGATATGCTAATAGTGATAATAGCGAAGATTGTTTACTGTCATCATGGATACATACCGGTGCCAGATACTGTTGATGATTCTGTGCGGTGCTGTCAATACTGCTTTCTAAAAAGTAAATGTCTGGTCGTTCTTTGTTTCTCATGAAAATTTATTGATCCCTTGATCTACATGGACTTTCAACATAAGTACGTTACATGGCATATAGTTGGCCGATACATTTCCTTACAAGGCTCTGAGAGTTCATATCAGGTTCGGCTTCACCTCACCTGATATGAACTCTCACCGCCTTATATGGAAATGTATCAGCCCGCTATACGCCATGTAACTTACAATTTCATTAAGTAGGATGGCTGCTAAATAAGTGAATGTGTGGGGTAGACTAATCAAGCCTTAGGGCTGCACATTGAAAATATTAATTACTCTATCCCCAAACAATGAATATGGACTCTTCCAATTGCTGCCATTGAACTGACATGAATGATACCTCTGGATTTGAAAGGGTTAAACTAATTGTAAAGTTCATTTAACTTGTTGCCTGTATATACATGCCAAGGTGTATCTTCATACATTCTAACCATCTGTGATTCATTTTATTTCATGTAATCTATGCAAGTATTGTAATTATTGTGGAATAATTTATAACTAATAAATTATAACATACCTTCATTGCATTATCGTCAGTCATTTCTGCTTTTATCCATATCATTAAACAAAATTGCTCTGCAAAAGGATGTCTTTTTTTTCAAACCTCTCTCCCTCTTCCTAGTACACATCCTGTAAAGGCTTGAAATTATGTCAAAAAACAAGAATAAAATTTGGGCTCTGCTTTCCCATTGGTGACAGTGTTAAAATGTGTTCCCATATGTTACTCAATAACACAACTAATTGCAAAGTTTGGGCCCATTCAATTCTACCAGTCCTGAGGATGCTTCATGCCAAAGAACACTTCTCTCTGTTTCATTCAGTTTTAGACTTTTGGGAATTTTTTTCAATTTTTGTGAACCAAACCTGCCAGGGATAGTCTATTGGAGGTCTTCTCCGAAGGCTTCTCATTTTGGTTACCATGCATCAAAAAACATGGCTGCCAGAGGTATTTTTTTATTCTGATTGGTGGATTTTGAAAAATGTCCTCCTCTGAAAATGTTTTGAAACTTTGCATGGTTGATGACTGCGACACCCTCTACCAACGATCGCATTTAATGTTGATCGGATTGCAAACATGGCTGCAAATCCTATGGGAAATCACATTTTTAACTTCTTCTCTGGAACTACTCAGTCGACGTGAACCAAACTTTGTAGGAATGGTTTATGAGAGGATAGAAATATGTGGCCGCCAGAGGCTACATTCTAATGCTTAACCCAGTGCCTCTCCTGTCTGCACGAAGATTGGTACTGTCAGCAAAATACTTGTTTTTGGAGAATCTGGTAAGGGTTGTTTCCAGTTTTCTCCACTGAGAACTGGGAAATAAAACCCAAAATATTTTGCATACAGTTCAAGTCAAAATAAGTTGTAGCATAATTGCAATAAACTAAGTAAACTACTGCTCCTGCACTGACAAGATCAGAATCTGACATTTTCTGGAAAGCTATCCGTGTAGGAAGAGAAAAGATACATAGTTTATAGGATTATCCTACAACTTATTTTGACTACTGCTGTAAACAAGTGCAACTGTAATTATGTTAATACATGTATTACTCTCAAGTTACTTATCTGAAATACAGATTGATGACAGGTTTTTTGGAAAGGAATGGAAATTTTGTTTATTTTGTTTTCCCAGTAGCTGTCCAGTAAAAATAAATCCTTTAAGATATGACAAAATTGAAGTAAAATGGGTTTCCTGTAACCCTTTAACTATCCAAAACTATTTGAAAGAGAATACTGTCTGGAAAAATTGTAATTTTAAAAATATTTAACCTTCTTTTACTGATTTTTTTGTTGAAACAGAATTCATAAATGTGTGCATTTTCAAGTAATCTTCTTTGAAACTACAAATCAAAATGTTTTGAAACTTAATATGACTGATGACTGTAATCCACTCTACCAGTGATCCTCATTTAATCATCGGCTTGCAATTATGGCTGCAATTGTGGCTTTGTTACTATAGAAACTCTATAGGAAATCACATTTTCATCATCTTTTCTGAAAGTACTAAGCCAATGTGAACTAGACTTTGCAGGCATGGTATATGAGAGGTTCTCTACAACTGTTACTCATTTTATTCCTGTTGGATAAAAAACATGGCCGCCAGAAGCATTCTTTGATTCTGATTGGACAATTTTGGAAACTTCTCTGAAACCACAGGGCCAAATGTTTTGAAACTTTGCATGGTTGATGACTGGGACACACTCTACCAGCGTCCTCATTTAATGTTGATTGTGTTGCAAACATGGCCACAATTGCAGTTTATAGTTACTATTAGAAAAACCCTATGGGAAATCCCATTTTCATCTTCTCTCTGGAATTACTGAGCTGATGTGAACCAAAACTTGGCAGGAATGGTCTATAGGAGGCCCGCCACAAACAATCCTCTTTTTGTTCATGTTGGTTGGAAAATATGGCCACCAGAGACATTCAATGATTCTGTTTGATGGATTCAAATGTTTTGAAACTTCACGTGATTTAGGACTGGGACACATTCTACCAATGATCCTCATGTAATGTTGCAAACATAGTCACAATTGCAGCTCATAGTTACCATGGAAAGCCTGTGGGAAGTCACATTTTCAGCTCACCAACCTTAGTTGCGTGAGCTTATGGCATGGCTCGATCGGTCAACATCGGTGCCAGCAAATGTGTCCAATAATGTTAAAGCTTCTGTTTAGGTCACTTACTCACCCTATTTCCATATCATGGCCTTTATAATGCTGCTATATGATGATTATTATCATTCTACCATGATCTGACTCCTCCTGCCCTGCGTTTTAAACATTTTTCTTGACATTTTTAGTTGCGTTTAGTTTTCTGTTTAGCTCGGTATTTCATGTTTAACTTAGTGTTTAGGTCAGCTGCTGTGCTCCTTCACTTCCCATGGCACTTATATTCATCATACATGTTCCTCAATATCATTGTTCCATGATAAACCCTTCATACTTTGCATTTTAAACATTTTTCTTGACATTTTTAGTTGTTTAGTTTTCTGTTTAGCTCAGAATTTCATGTTTAACTGAGTGTTTAGGTGATCTGCTGTGCTCCTTCTCTTCCCATCGCACTTATATTCATCACATGTTTTCCTTAGTATCATTGTTCCATGATAAACCCTTCATACTTTGCATTTTAAACATTTTTCTTGACATTTTTAGTTATGTTTAATTTTCTGTTTTGCTCAGAATTTCATGTTTAACTTAGTGTTTAGGTCAGCTGCTGTGCTCCTTCTCTTCCCATGGCACTTATATTTATTATACATGTTCCGCAGTATCATTGTTTGATGATTAACCCCTCATACCCTGCATTTTAAACATTTTTCTTGACAAATTTATTTGCGTTTAGTTTTCTGATTAGCTCAGAATTTCATGTATAACATAGTGTTTATGTCAGCTTCTGTGTTTTACTTTTAAGAGGTTGTGTTTAGGTAAGCTTTGTCGCATGTTATGAGCTTGTTTGATACAGATCTTGCGCTTGCCAAAGTTACTATCAAAGAGGAATGTTGGTGAGCTATAGGGCGTTCACGTCCTTGTTATATGTAGTTTCAGGTGAGCGATTACAGGCTCTTTAGAGCCTCTGGTTTATGATTAAGCATGACTAGAAGATGGTTCCTTTCAATAAACAGCATTCTGACATATCCAGTATGGTTGCCATGGCAGCTATCTTGGACTTTCAGGGACTTTTGATTGTCCATGTGATAATCCAACAGATAATATTTTTTTAAGGTTGATTAGAGGATGGTTCCTTTCAATAACCAGCATCAATGTCCATCCGTCTGTCCGGCCATTAACTTTTGTTTGTCCACACAATAACATGAAAACAATACATCCAACAGGTACTGTCTTTTATGGTTGATTAGTCATGACTAGAGGATGGTTCCTTTCGATAACCAGAATTCTGGCATATCCCATATGGCCACCATGGCAACCATCTGGGAGTTTTGGTGACTTTAGATTCTCCACACAATAACTTGAAAACAATATATTCAACTTGAATGGGTCATAAAAGAGGAATGTACAATTATTTTTGAAGGAATTATTGACCTTTCGTCTACTAAAAAAATTTTCACAAGCGCAATTTCTTTGTAGGCAGCTCACTGCCTATAAAAAATGATCCACTGCCTGGCAGTGCACTTGTTTAACTTCTGGGATACCCTCATGGATGCAGGAAAATCTTTGTTAAACATGAATCAAATACTGATGACCCAATAACAGTGCACACCAAATTTTGTTCAAATCAAGTCCATGGTTCTGAAAACACAAATTTTGAGTGGGGGCCAAAAAATCTTGCCCCTCCCATTACAATGGCAAATATTGCCCCATAGCAACAAATTTCAATCTACGCAGCAATATGAAGCTGAAGACCAAATATCAAATAGACAAGGGGAGTACATTAATTTAAATGAAATTGAAATGGCCCACCCCAATCACCACGTTTTCGACGAGCAACAGACCAAGTGTGATCAGTATTGCTCATCCTGACTTTTATCAAATCATATTTCTAACAGAAGGAAGGGGGAGGGTCCACTGGTGAGTTGTTCTATTTTTAGTCGAGTTTTGACGAAGTCAAACTCCACTTATAGTTTGATGAATGGAGTCAGGCGGGCGTAAACAATTGGTTTCCCAGATAACTTGATAATGGTTCATGAAACTTCATACGTAGTTTGGGATCGGTGAGAGGAAGAACCTTATTAATCATTGGACTTGCTTGGTCAAAGGTCAAGGTCACAGTGACCTTGAACATAGTAAATTGTAAACGATTGGTTTCCGGATGATAACTTGACTACATTCTTGAAACTTCATATGTAGGCTGGCCTTTGTGAGAGAACGAACCCTATTTATTTTGGACTCGCTAGATCAAAGGTCAAGGTCACAGTGATCCAGAACAATAAATCAAAACAATTGGTTTCTGGATGATAACTTGATAATGGTTCAGCCCACATACATGTAACTTCATAGGTAGGTTGGCATCAGTAAGAGGAAGAACCCTTTTTATTTTGGACCCACCATGTCAATGGTGAAGGTCACGGTGAAATTGAATATACTAAATCATGAACAATTGGTTTTCGGATGATAACTTGACTATGGTTGAACCCACAGTCACGAAACTTCATATGTAGGTTGGCCTTTGTGAGGGGAAGAACCCTATTATTTTGGACTCACTAGTTCAAAGTTCAAGGTCACAGTGGCCTTCAACATAGTAAATTTGTAAACAGTTGGTTTCTGGGTGGGAACTTGATAATGGTTTGACCCACATTCATGACACTTCATAAGTAGGTTGGCCTAAGGGAGTGAAAGACCCCTATTTATTTTGGACTCTCTAGGTCAAAGGTCAAGGTCACAGTGACTCTGGACATAATAAATCAAAACAATTGGTTTCCGGATGGTAACTTGATAACAGTTTGGCCCACGTTCATGAAACTTTATAGGTAGGTTGTCATCAGTGAGTGGAAGAACCCTATTTATTTTGGACTTGCTAAGTTTAAGGTCAAGGTCACAGTGGCCTTCAACATAGTAAATCCATAAACAGTTGGTTTCTGGACGACAACAGTTTGACCCACATTCATAAAATTTCATAGGTAGGCTGGCCTAGGTGAGGTGAGTGGAAGACCCCTATTTATATTGGACTCTCTAGGTCAAAGGTCACAGTGACCTTGAACATAATAAATTGTAAACAATTGGTCTCCAGATGATAATTTGACAGGGGTTCCACCCATGTTCATGAAACTTCATAGGTCGTTTGGTATTGGTGCAAGAAAGAGCCCTATTTATTTTGAAATCACTAGGTCAAAGGTCAAGGTCACAGTGACCCTTCAAATAGTAAATTGTAATCAACTGGTTTCCAGTTGATAAATTGGTAAAACCCTCTTTTGGGCTGTCACAACTCAACTTTGGATTGGTGATCCTATCGGCATTTTTTGTTTTAAAATAAGTTTTAGACACTTTTAAGTGATTTACTGCAAAAAGAAAATCACCCAATCAACCCTCAGATAGACGATTTTTTTGCCCCACTCTCATTCAACTAGCTGAGGGCTAGATTATATTTGCTGGTCTGAATTTATTCAAAATTTATTTTATTACAAATTATAAAAAATAAAATATTATTTGCATTTGAGTGATTAAGAAACCCGAGAAAGGAAAACATTGGCTTCTGCTTTGATACCCTTATTTCCTGATAGAGGCTTCTACAGATGTCACTCAACAAGTTAACCAAACAAGAGCACCACCTTGCATTGCATAATCCATCTGGCAGGATTTTTCTAATTGCACATAACTACTGTTTTGATCCATGGACCAACCAATAACATCGGACAGGGGGCGCGGTGGCTCAGTTGGTAGAGGTGCAGGCTGCAAGCCGAGAGGTCCTCGGTTCGAATCCCACCTGCGGCGACTGCGTTGTGTCCTTGGGCAAGACACTTTACCCCCATTGCCCACGTGGGGGCACGGTGACGTTGTGTACTAAGGCGTACTGCACGTCGATGGTGCACCTGTCTTCAACCAATGCTAACCCTGCTTGTGTGGAGTTGGTATGTTGGGGAGCTGACAGTTGCTCGCTGTTGCTCGGTGGTTCTCTCCGGGTACTCCGGCTTCCTCCACCCGTAAAACTGTCATGGTCATGGTTAGCCATTGTGCAGAAATATGTGACCTTAAAACACCAATAAATAAATAAATAAATAACATCGGACAGAACCACAATTTGAACTGAAATTGTATTTTAGTATGACTGAGACACAAACCAAGTTTGCTGTTGATCGACAAATCCAAACTCAAGTTATTGTCCAAAAAACAAAAAATTGACAAAAATGTTAAATTTTTAAAGACGAAAAGGGGCATAACTCTGGGAAGAATAGTCTAACCAAAAATATAATCACAAGTGCACAGGTTCTCATGATGGTGAACATGCATACCAAGTTTAAAAAGAATCGGTACAAAAACCACCGAGAAACCCTATAGACAAGGATATAAAGTCAAGTCCAGCCAATCCTTTATATCCATGCTGTCCATTTTAGAGGACTTTCACCCTTGCTCACTGCTGATAACAAATGGAAGGATTAACTGGAAAGTTTTTCTGAACTGTGGAGAGCTAACATAACTGCATATTTCGGTAACCGGTTCTCATCAGATCACCAAAGTTAAGCAATGGTGAGCTTGGTTAGTCCTTGGATGGGTGACCCTCTAAGCGATCGATTTGGACTCCTGCGTTGTGTCCTCAGGCAGGGCACTTAACTCCGATTTTCCATAGGAGGCACGATGACGCCGTGTACTAATGCGTACTGCACACATATGGTGCGCATGTTTTCAACAAATCTAACCCTGCCTGTGCTGCTGTGCGGAGTTACGATGTTGGGGAGCTGACAACTGCTTGTTGTTGCTCAGTGATTCTCTCTGGCTTCCTTTATCTGTAAAACTGTCACCGACACATTATGGCCTTGGCTGTTAAAGTGCTGATAGACCTCAATAAACTAGAGGAACTATGAGCAAGCTCACAAAGTGATCCCCCCCCCCCCCACATCCACGCCCGCACCTGTCAGAACGGAATTATATTGTTTCATGCACATCTTATGGAGTTCTTCCATTGTGTAAAGTTTCATGAAAATTCTTCAAATGGTTTAGGAGGAGTTGCGATTATAAGGATGGACAGACGGACAGACAGGGTGATTCCTATATACCCCCCATTTTTTGTTTGTGGGGGGTGTAATAAATAACTGCATATTTTCCTCCCATTTACCTATTATGGACAGAAATGTTGATGACCAGGGGTGATCCTAAGCAAATTGGGAGTAGCATAGTATTGGTCTCTAGTATGCAAGGATTTAAACAATCTTCCGTGGGGAACCTCTGGAAGTTAACTGGTCGAGTGCCAAATTATTTTTCAAATGTGAATTGTAACACGTGTATTTTTTTTTCAAACATACAATGCTGCCAATGAGACAAGCCTTAATTTAGCAAGGTTTTGTGCATCAACAGCTGTTTTGTTAGTATTTCTTGAAGAGTGCCTGTTTGCACTTTCTAATAAATTGTAACATTACAAGTATATATGAACCTTTCTTTGTCTACCGCAGGGTGTAGAGCTATTAAAGTGGCTTTCAGCACTTTTCAGTAGAGTCCTGATAGTGGCTTCTAGCACTTTACCAGTTAAGCAATGTCTCCTTACTGTGGTAAACAGCCTCTGATTTACTGGTAAAATAAGGCCTGGTAACAAATGCCTTGGACAGAAATCTTCTAAAATGGGCAGCAGGGATATAAATGATTGGCAGGACTTGACTTTTTATCCATATTGCAGTCATTGATAAGCCATTGTGCAGAAATATGTGGCATTAAACACCAATAAATAAAATTAAATAATCTGGAACAGAGCATAATAATCAAGACATGATATTGAAAGGTGTAAATACACAGAATGGCACATGCATGTGAATGGGTTAACTGGTAGAGTGCTGGAAGCCCATATTTGGGCTTTACTCTGAAGTGCAGGTGCCACAACTTAAAGGCTTCATATTCTGTGGATATGCTTCATATTATTTTTGAATTAAAATTGTTTAGTCTGAGTATTTGCCTTGTTACAATTTATGGGAGAGTGCCATAAATTGTAACAAGGCAAAGAGACATGGACAAATTTGGATAACCAAAAATAATTTAGCACTCTACCAGTTAATCGATATGGAACGAGCATCCGCACTGAAGGATAAAAGGAGAGGCCACAGGCCTCGAGGTTTCTCCTTCCGTGATGGCACAAGTCCATATTGATTAAGCCATTCACACACGTGCGTCATTCTGTGTTGATTACATGCCTTCATGTCTTTGAAAACAATTATTAGGACACTCAGCAATTCATTTGACAACCATCATCAAAAACACAACACATTTTATCGTCAACCAAATTTGCTAGGGGAACCCGTATTACTATCTCATCCCCTGAGTTCCAGTGTGTTCTATTTGCCTACTGGCAGCCTACTGGCACATTGGAACTTGGGGACAATTTTCAGGTATCGATAGCAGTTCAAATTGTAATTGCACTGCATGATTTTTAGAAAATTCCATTGAAATTTTGCTTCTATTTAAAAATAGTCTGTCAACGATTTCACATTGGTGCCAAATGGATTTTCATTTTCTGCATGGTTTAGTGTTGCAGGTGATGGGGATTACAAAGATCAGGCATGCATTATAATAAATTATGGGCTGAATATAAAAATAAGAATACTTGAGATAATAACTTTATTTTATCAATACTTCAACAAAACCCATAAGCACCTTATATTACAGCAAAAAAGTCACATTTACAATTGAAGATATAATAAAACTTTTAAATTGTAACAATATATAGATGCAAACATTTGATAAACTGTGTATAACAATGACAAAACTCTTTCAAACAAATGGAAAGCATGCTTGTATAAAGATAACGGTATCCCAAACTTCCCACACACAGTGGTATCCACTTGACTGAATATTGCGCTCAAATGAATAAACCTGTTAACCCTTCACCTAACACAAAATACAAATTCTTGAATAACTAAATTGTTTGCATCAAAAACATAGCTTATGATCCCTCATTGCAACAAGATTGTTCCAAAGAGGGGTCATAAGCAGGCCTGAAAATAAGCAATCTGACATTGACAAAATCAGGTCCCTAGAGGGTGAATTTGATGATGCTATCCCATACAGTGGGCCAATTTATCCTAGGGATACCTCTTTTTGTTTAGTTTGGAGAACCTGATTCAGACTGAGGTTCTCAGAGGGTAAGGGGGTGCGGTGGCTCAGTAGGTAGAGGTGCAAGCCGAGAGGTCCTCGGTTCGTTGTGTCCTTGGGCAAGATACTTCACCCCCATTTCCCATCTGGGAGCACGGTGACGTCGTGGACTAAGGCGTACTGCACGTCGATGGTGCACTTGTCTTCAACCAGTGCTAACTCTGCTTGTGTGGAGTTAGTATGTTGGGGAGCTGACAGTTGCTCGCCATTGCTCGGCGGTTCTCTCTAGGTACTCCGGCTTCCTCCACCCATATAACTGTCATGGTCATGGTCATGGTCATGATTAGCCATTGTGCAGAAATATGTGACCTTAAATAGTGATGCTACCATGTGCAGGGTAGCATCACTAAATTCACCCTCTAGGGACCTCATTCTGCAGATGTCAGTCTGCTTATTTTCTGGCTTGGTCATAAACTATGTTTTTGAGACAAAAATAACACTGGCCAGTTTTGACTGCTATTGTTGAGTAAAGGGTTATCTCTTTACCTAACAAATCAGCCACATCATCTCATGTAATTTACAAAGTGTGCAGTTTAAAAAAAACATTTAAAAAATTTCAACAATACCATATCATGTGATCCCTCAAGTCAGTGTTAACTACATTTTAGCAAGGCACTTAATTCCGATTGTCCATTTGGTGGTGGGGTGGGGGTTGGGGCACCAATTATTGCATTCTGAAAACCGAAAGTCATGGCTGTTCTATTAATTGCATTTAGGTAATAAGGGGAATAAACTCTTAACTGAGAAAACTAGAGGTACTGTGAGCAAACTCACAAAGTGATACCCCCCACGCCTGAAATGTATAAGTTAAATTATCTCCCCTTGGAAATGTCAGAACAGAATTATATTGCTTCATGCACATCTTCATATGGAGTTCTTCCATTGTGTAAAGTTTCATGAAAATTCTTCAAACGGTTTAGGAGGAGTTGCGCTTACAAGGATGGACAGACGGACGGACAGGGTGATTCCTATATACCCCCCCCCCCCCCCCAAACTTTGTTTGCGGGGGGTATAAAAATCTGTCCAAGAATTACTCTGACAATCAGAGAACTGACTGTGTTTATGGATTCACTCCATCCAATATAATATATTTTACATGCATGGTTCAGAGAGTTTCATGAGCTCTGCCAAACAAGATATAATTGAAAAAAACGCAGGCTTTTAAAATACCCTTGGAAGTGGAGCAGTGCTTGTTAACTGCAGTAAACACTCAAGTTCTGTTTACAGGTAACATAGGAGACTGAAAATAGTGTGAAGTAGGCAGCCTGGGTATAAACAGTTGGCTTTGCTTGGCCTCTACTTGAGTAAACATCATTTTATACCATGATTACCTATTCTACTATATATAAAAAGCTGATGACATAATTTTTAGCTTTACACACCAACCGTGGTGAACACGTCGGCAATGGGATTTCAATAGTTAAAATTTACACCTACAGAGGAACTACATCCAAACTGACCTTTGTGACCTTGCTTTGAAATGCAAACTTGTCTAAATTTATCACTTGTGAAGACTCAAATGAAACCAGCAATCATTTATTATGTTTTTAGCAGCGACTAGCAGCTCTATAAGTGGCAATGTCTGTCTGTCGGTCTGTCTGTCTGTGACCAACGAGTTTCAAAACTCAATAACTTTTGAAATACTCGATGGAATGACTTTATATTTGGCATGTTAGTGTATCTTATTGATGTCAAGCCACTGTTCAATGCATGTGTTGTTCCAAATATTTTTCTTGGAGTTATGGCCCTTGATGAATGTAGAATTTTGTGACTAACAAGTTTCTGAAACAATAACTTTCAAACTACCTGGTGGAATGACTTCATATTTGATATGTAAGTGTATCTCATTCATGTCTAGCCCATGTCCGATGCAAATGTTATTCCAAATATTTTTCTTGTTTTTTTTTTACCATCACCTGTAAATTGCCCCTAGAATATTTTTTGGACTTACAAATTGCACCACCCGTCGCAGCTACGGCGTCGATGTCGCGATTTTAAAATAAATTTACCTCATAGGATACCAAAAATTAACAAATATATGTTGTCTCATGTTAATAAAGCATCCATAACATGAAATAGTATGTTATTATATTATTAAAATGAAAAAGGCCCCGTAATATGCGCGTTTCATTTTCTATATCAGGGACCGACCTGGGCATGCGCCAGTGCGTATTTGGTTCTGAAACATCAGGACCTGGCTCTTAAATCTCAGAAATAGGCTTCTCAGTTGGCACGTAACTTCTCAGATCATATTTTGATATTCTTTTGATGGATAATCGAGAGAGACACTCTTACATGTATTATATATATGATTATCATTTATCATTGTTGTAGAGTGCTCAAGTTAATACTTCAAGTCTTAATTACCAAGCATTAATCTTCACTGTGGTTTCTGATCAAGTCTTGGCTGCCTAAATAGGCAGCAAAGACTTGATCAGAAACCACAGTAAAGATTAATGTTTGCTATAGTGTACTGAATGAAAATGATGAGAGCTATTACATACTTGCAGTGTGTGTTACAAACAGCAGTGTGACTCCGTAAATTGAAATCTGGCACATGAATTGAAAAAATAGGCTCTGAGGCTAGAGCGTATTTTAAATAGTCCTGATCGGTCCCTGCTATATCTTTTTGGCGATAAAATTGCCAGCAGAAGTACCGCCCACCAGTGCTCATGTAAACAAAAACAGATTCGCAAGTTTGAATATTGATTTATTTAACATTTAAACTCTTATTAATCTGATGATCATGGTATAAATAAAATATACCCAAAGTAGCTTAGTGTACCAAATGTTCACCACTCATGAACATTTGGTAAGAGTATATTCTATATAAAAACAAGCTATCGATTGAAAATAGAATATGTTTTCATTTTTGGAATTCACTAAAAATACCCTTCCACAATTCATTCTAATGAGGGGCAAAATGCAGAGTTTAACTTTGAATACTTCTTGAGAATATTACTAGCGGTTCTGGCCATTACATCGGGTAAAGAGTTAATATAGATGAGAATTATAGTACACAGGTTTAGTTACTCAGTTAACCCTTTACCCAATGCAGACGATATCAAAATTTATTATTTTAAATATCATTTTTTCAAATTTTTCAAAATTTTTTAAAAAACCCATATCATGTGACCCCTCGATGGAACGAGCTCGACGAGCTCGTTCCAACGAGAGGTCACATGATATGGTTTTGCTGAAATTTTTTTAAAAATAATATTTTTTCAACTGCTGAATTTGCATATTACGCGGGCGGATGCAGCCGATTCGTAGAGCTGTAGGTTTTTAAATTTCTTGTTCGGTTTCGGTTTTGATTTTTCAGGTGGAGAAAAACCTCGGTTTGGTTCGGTTTTCGGTTTGTTCATGAGGCCAAGTAAAATTCAATAAAACTCATTCTTATGTCTGGAGTCATAACTGAATGGTAGTGAAATTGAGTGAAACTCAATGAATGCCCGAAATAAGCTATAATACATGAAGAATCAAGAAGGCCAATATAATAATTACCTAAATATACAGAACTTTTATTGTGCTTGGCCATTTTTCGAGGTCTGACACCAACACGCAACTTGAGGAAAGCTGCAAACACAACTAAACTGAAATGTCGGAAATTCACAGAATGTAGCCTTCCAGAGAAGTGAGAGTACCCAGACACTGCCATTGGCAGTGTCTGGGAACTCTCACTACTCTGGGATGGCTACATTCTGTGAATTTCTGCAGCAAGAGAGTATTTAATAAAAAACGAAAAACCTTAGATTATGGGATGTCGACGGTTTCGGTTTCGTTTTTTTTTTTTTAAAAACTAAAAACCTCGGTTCGGTTTCAGTTAACCTACAGCTCTACCGATTCGTTGGATAAAGGGTTAACAGTGAAACTTTTTATAACCAGAATGTGTCACTAACCTCATGCATTGTAATAACTCAGTTAGTAAGCTATGATACACTGGCTGACCATAGACATTGCATAGGATTATTTAATAGGCTGCCATACATGTGTATCATACACTACCTAAAAATATGCACCAACTAAGGCTGTAAAAATGTACAACATTAGTTGGTTACACATTACATAGTGTAGAGGATTCAAGAATGTAATGGAAAAACATGTTCTTATGCTGGATTGCGGAAAGTTTTTCAATGCGAATTCATAAAATGAAAACATATTATATTTTCAATTAATAGCTGGTATAAAAGAGGGTATGACAATCCTTTGTTGTTTCTAGTGCTGGGCGATATCAGGTAAAATTCAAATCGCGGTTTTCCACAAAAATAATCACGATTAATGATATAATCACGATATTGTAAAGGTCTAGTGGAAGATATGGAACCATAATCACAAGTTAAGGTATTAGGCCCTACTACATGTATTAGTGGACCAATTTTTGTAAGCAGATAGTAGTGCTAAGTACAGGATGACCTTTTTTCAGGAGATAGAGAACCTATCACAAATTTTAAGTTTCTCCAACACTCAGCACATGCATGCAGAACTAAAATTTAGAAAACTGTAAACTACTGAAGATAACATTTCGACTTCTCCCACACAGTGGGAGAAGTCGGAATGTTATCTTCAGTAGTTTACAGTTTTCTCAAGTGGAAGATCGCTCCCGCTTTATTAATTGTAAGCGGCGGTTTTAGCGTCGGCATTTTGAAAAAAGTTTCTAAGCAGATAAGTAATGGAATGTTGCAAACTCTTAATTGAAATTGAGCCGACTGAATTACTCTCACATCTTAAGTTATTTCGATTTTTTAGTTTTTCCACGATATTACTTGTGATATCTTTTTATAACCGTCTATACCCGATTAATCGGGAAACCGCCCAGTACTAGTTGTTTCCGCCCATTATTTAATATATTGTCTGACAGGAGTCCATTATTATTGAACTGTGTTCATTATTTTTCCAGTAAACATCCAATAGAGATGGGTAATATACATAAAAACTGAACCGATACTGATATCATGGGGATATCAAATAAACAGCTGTGTCATGAGCGCATGATAGGCCCGTTATTAATTACAAGAGTGAAGTACACAATATGAGTATACATGACTGTGTATTTTTCAGTTTTTATTAGCTGCGACTAGCAGCTCTATAAGTGGCAATGTCGGTCTGTCTGTCGGTCGGTCTGTCTATGACCAACGAGTTTCAAAACTCAATAACGTTTGAAATACTTGATGGAATGACTTTATATGTGGCATGTAAGTGTATCTTATTGATGTCCAGCCACTGTTCAATGCTTGTGTTGTTCCAAATATTTTTCTTGGAGTTATGGCCCTTGATGAACTTAGAATTTTGTGAAATTGCACCACCCGTCGCAGCTACGGCGTCGATGTTGCGATTTTTTTTTTATTTTCTTGTACATTTGACAAATAAAGTCCCATAACTCTGGAATGACAAATTGGGCAGCGACATAAATAGAAAGGGAGATTCCTTCAATCAACAATATACTTTCCACCAAAAAATCATGAAAATTGCTCAAAGAATTTTCAAGTTATTGTCCGACATGTGGAAAATTGCCTATATCATGACGAATAAATCCTATACTCTGGAATGACAAATCGGACAGTGACACAAATTGAAAGGGAGCATCCTTCCATCAACATATACTTTCCACCAAAAAATCACAAAAATTGCTCAAAGCCTTCTCGAGTTATTGTACGCTGTGTAGATGGACAGAGAGCGGTATACCATAATACAACCCGTTTTTTCAAAACAGGAGTATAAAAAACGAACCGAACCAATAGCTTTATACCCAAACCATCTGAATTTTCAAATTTTCCTACATTCACTATTTATAAGTCCCTGTTGATGCCTGATAACAGTTGAAGGGTTCATTTTCATGAAAGAAGTGACCGATTTTCTTTTCAGTTTTGTTAACCCCTCAAAGGTCTGGCAATTGTTCTGCATTCCCACTTGACTACATCCCTCATATCCATGTTCATGTCTAGTTGCTAAGCAGTTACTTCTAGTCAAGTCTTGGCTGCCTTAACAGGCAGCCAAGACCTACATAGAAATTTCTGTCCAGACAGAGGATTTATCTATTTTCAGCAGGACTTCCTAAAGATGGCATGGTCAGGGCACATGCTCTGAGATCGCAAAGGCCTGACATGTTTAAACATCAAGGTGAGTTTAGAACAAGTCACAAAATAAAAGGCTGCTAGCTACACATCCCCCGAAAAAGTGTGCAATCGAGGTACTTAAAAAATGAAAGTGTCAATGACACTGTAGCTCAACTTGTTAAGACATGTACATGTATAGTATGTGACAAATATCTAGGTAATGACCTGATAACAAAGGTACATATAAAGTATTGTAAAGGTCTGTACATAAATATTGACCGTAGCCTGTAACAAATATATAGGTAAAGTATTGTAAAGGTGGGTGACAGTCAGATGCTAAACTAGAAAAGAAATCTTTGAGTCCCAGAGAGGGTCTGACTGAACCCCAAAATATTTCTTCTCATAGCACAGTGATAACAAAGGCACCCCAAAACACACTCGTTCCTGTCCCAAGGTGAAAACAAAGGTACCCAAGAAGTTTCGTGAAGATCAGTTCATAAATACGAGCTGTATAGAAGTTGTGACAAAAAGCTGATTGTACCTAATTTTGGTACAAAATGGCCACTGGCAGCCATCTTGAACTTTGAACCACACCCTGATACACTCGTTCTCGCCCCAAGGTGATAACAAAGGTACCCAAGAAGTTTCATGAAGATCGGTAGATAAATACAGCCTCTAGCTCGAGCTGTACTGACATGCGCACTTACAGTGTACAAGTTGCACTGAATAAATCAAAGTTCATCTAATTTGCATAATTTCTGCACGAGAAAAAAACCTGTACCATATGTGATGTATTTCATGTTACTAAACATTCATACAAAAATTTATTCAAATCAGAACTTCCATACCGAAGTTCTGTACAAAAGACTGATTGCACTAATTTTGGTACAAAATGGCTGTTGGTGGCCATGTTGAATTTTGTGCCACACCCAAAAACACTCGTTCTCATCCCACTGTGATAACAAAGGTACCCAAGAAGTTTTATTAAGATCGGTTCATAAATTCGGCCTCTAGCCTGAGCAGTATAGAAGTTGTGTACAAAAAACTGATTTGACCTAATTTCGGTACAAAATGGCCAATGGCAGCCATCTTGAATTTTGGACTGCACCCAGAAACACTCATTCCCGTCCCAACGTGATAACAAAGGTACCCAAAACGTTTCGTGAAGATCGGTTCATAAATACAGACTCTAGCCCGAGCCGTATTGACATGTGTACTTACTGTGTGTAAGTAGCACTGAAAAAATGAAAGTTCATCTAATTTGCATAAATTCTGCATGAGAAAAAAACCTGTATTATATGTGATGTATCCCATAGTACTAAACATTCACACAAAAATTTATTCAAATCAGCGCTTTCATATGGAAGTTCTGTGCAAAAATCTGATTGCACCTAATTTTGTACAAAATGGCTGCCATCGGCCATCTTGAATTTCGGACCGGACCCCAAAACACTTGTTCTCATCCCACAGTGATACCAAAGGTACCCAAGAGGTTTCGTAAGGATCGGTTCATAAATACAGCCTCTAGCCCAAGCCGTATTGGCATTTGCACTTACAGTACTGAAAGTAACACTAAATACATCAAAGTTAGTCTAATTATACCCCTGCTTCGAAGAAGTGGGGGCTATATAGGAATCGCCCTGTACGTCTGTACGTACGTCTTTCCGGACATGAAATTCTTGTGTGCGCAACTCCTCCTACATTTATCAATCAATTTGGACAAAACTTTTCAGACATCATCACTACTAAGTGAACATGCGCATATTCCAAGATTTTTGATCTGCGACAATTTTAACCAGGTTATCTCCCTTTGACTTAGATTTATTGTGTCTTTCCATCCGAACAAATTCTTGTGTGCGTAACTCCTCCTACATTAATACCGATTTTGATGAAGCCTTTCAAACATCATCTCTACTAAGTGAACATGTGCATATTCCAAACTTTTTAATCTGCGACAATTTTAACCAGGTTATCTCTCTTGAACTTTGATTTAATATGGGTTTCTACATGAAATTCTTGTGTGCGCAACTCCTCCTACATTTATCAATCAATTTGGACAAAACTTTTCAGACATCATCACTACTAAGTGAACATGCGCATATTCCAAGATTTTTGATCTGCGACAATTTTAACCAGGTTATCTCCCTTTGACTTAGATTTATTATGTCTTCCCGTTCGAACAAATTCTTGTGTGCGCAACTCCTCCTACATTAATGAACCGATTTTGATGAAACCTTTCAAACATCATCTCTACTAAGTGAACATGTGCATATTCCAAACTTTTTAATCTGCGACAATTTTAACAAGGTTATCTCTCTTGAACTTTGATTTAATATGGGTTTCTACATGAAATTCTTGTGTGCGCAACTCCTCCTACATTTATCAATCAATTTGGACAAAACTTTTCAGACATCATCACTACTAAGTGAACATGCGCATATTCCAAGATTTTTGATCTGCGACAATTTTAACCAGGTTATCTCCCTTTGACTTAGATTTATTATGTCTTTCCGTTCGAACAAATTCTTGTGTGCGCAACTCCTCCTACATTAATGAACCGATTTTGATGAAACCTTTCAAACATCATCTCTACTAAGTGAACATGTGCATATTCCAAACTTTTTGATCTGCGACAATTTTAACCAGGTTATCTCTCTTGAACTTTGATTTAATATGGGTTTCTGCATGAAATTCTTGTGTGCGCAACTCCTCCTACATTTATCAATCAATTTGGACGAAAGTTTACAGACATCATTACTACTAAGTGAACATGCGCATATTCCAAAATTTTTGAGCTGTGGCAATTTTAACTAGGTTATCTCCCTTTAACTTAGATTTATTATGGGTTTCTACATGAAATTCTTGTGTGTGCAACTCCTCCTACATTTATCAATCAATTTGGACAAAACTTTTCAGTCATCATCACTACTAAGTGAACATATGCATATTCCAAGATTTTTGATCTGCGACAATTTTAACCAGGTTATCTCCCTTTAACTTGGATTTATTATGGGTTTTCAAATGGGATTCTTGTGTGTGCAACTCCTCCTACATTAATGAACCGATTTTGAATACATGTTGCACATTGTATATGTATTTTTCCAAATGTAAACCATATATGTGTGGGTTAACAATAAAAAATGATCTTTATGTATACATTTCCTCATGGCCTTCGCCTACATGATCAGAAGTGCATTCCTCTAAAAACCCAAAGCGGGGGTATTAATCACCTTCAGTGATAGTTCTAGTTTGCATTATTTATGCACGAGAAAAAAACCTGTATTATATGTGATGTATCCCATGGTACTAAACATTCATACAAAAAAATATTTAAATCAGAGCTTTCATATCAATGTTCTGCGCAAAAATCTGATTGCACCTAATTTTGTACAAAATGGCTGCCAGCAGCCAACTTGAATTTCAGATCGGACCCCATAACACTCATTCTCGTCCCACGGTCATCACAAAGGTACCCAAGAAGTTTCATAAAGATCGGTTCATAAATACAGCCTATAGACCGAGCCGTATTAAATTGTTGACGGACAGACGGACAACTGGCCATGGCATAAGCTCAAATAGTGCTAAGTTTTTTGAGGTGTTAAAATTTTGTTCACATGTTATTGCCTTGCAACAATTTATGGGAGAGTGCCTACAAGCACTCTCCCATAAATTGTAGCAGGGCAATTCCATCCAGACTAAATAATATCACATCAAGAATTAATTGAAGCACATCCACAGAATATCAAGCCTTCAAGCTGTGGTACCTGCACTTCAGGATAAAGCCCCAAAATGGGCTTCCAGCACTCTACCAGTTAAGAAACATTTTTTTTACACTGATTCAAAGAAAATGAATTTTTATGAATGGCATCATTAGAATCAAGTGTCTGGAATTCATCAGTTTGTTGGGAAAGCGAACTGTAGGTTCCAACCAAATTAAATATGCCAGATGAGTGAATCTTAACATAAGAGATACACAATTCAAGGACATGGCTGATTCTAGGCCATAACAGAATTAAATTCATTACAGAATTAGACTGTTGGCTCGAGAGCTTAACACAAACTGTTTCAAATCTATTTAGATTAGTTACTGTCAATGACCTACACATATGCTATTGGGCCGAAATTTATTAACTTAACCCTTTACCCAACGAATCGCCCACATCCACCCACGTAATATGCAGATTCAGCAGCTGGAAAAATATTATTTTTCGAAAAATTTCAACAAAACCATATCATGTGATCCCTCTTTGGAACGAGCTCGTCGAGCTCGTTCCAATGAGGGGGTCACATGATATGGTTTTGTTGAAATTTTTCGAAAACAATTAAAAAATTATATTTAAATTAATAAATTTGAATATCGTCTGCGTTGGGTAAAGGGTTAACCCGTTGAGTATTTTTACTTATATTTTTCATCCGATTTCGCCATGGCTGCTCTGAAGCAGCCATGACTAGACTGGACGAACAATTAATCTACATTCAACTCAAGAAACCATTGGTGCAAAAATCCATGCAAATTACATAGGAATAATTAAGATTAAATACGCCAAAATTATACTTATTTTAGTGGCAAGAGAAATCCCGTCCTGGCAGCATGTAAGGAGTTAAGAAAGATAACTTTAGATTGGAATCAACTTACCAGTAAGAAAAAATTTATCTCAGTAATGAACCTGTGACAGCTTTTTCAAATAAACTGGCACAAAAAAGTCCACCCCATTAAAAAAAATTTTAACTCGTTATTTTTTCAACCTGGGTAAAAAAATCGGTAGACTTAAACATTAATGTTGACATTTTTCACAATGCAGGGTCCATCACATTTATTGAAAAGGATAAGCATGAACTTGACCATTTACAAAATTTGGGGATGTTAGATCCTACAATATTTACAAATTGGGCATCCCATACTATCCCAATAGGAAATCTGAGGCCCCATGGGACCTGAGGTGCCCACCTGACAAAAACTGTTTAGATAAGGATTTAATTAGTATTTATTGCTAGTAAACACTATAGAGGAATGAAATCATGTAACTATTAAAAACTCTGTTGTCAAGAAAGATGAATTTTTTCTAGTATTGAGTTGCTACCACGCAGAACTTAACCTGTATTTTATGTTTCTACACCTACAGATCAAATTTCATTTGATTTGGCTACATGTAAATATAACTGAAGTTATCATCGGAAAACCCCAAAAAATGAATTTTTGAAGTTGAAAAGGGGGAATAACTCTGGCAAAAATTGTCAGACCGCACCCAGTTTCGAAATTTATTAACCTGTGTTTTTTGTTACTACACCAACATACCAAATTTCATTTCATTTAGCCAACTCTAACTGAAGTTATCATTAGGAAACCAAAGTGGTACGGACGCACACTGGCAATTTTAATAGGCCCCTTGGGGGACCAAGAATTTGGGGGGGGGGGGGGGGACAAAAAATTTAATAGCTCTGGTCTAGACATCACACCAAAGCTAGATATGAATTTTAAAAGAGATCAATGTGAGAGATGCGGCCTGTAGGGTGTGCTAACAGAATTGTTGATAATTTATATGCCAAATCTAAGATGGCCACTAGCAGCCATGTTTTTCAACGAAATTCAGAATGAAAGTGTCAGTGACACTGTAGCTCAACTTGTTAAGACATGTACATGTATAGTATGTGACACAGCAATGACAAACATCTGGGTAATGACCTGATAACAAAGGTACATATAAAGTATTGTAACGGTCTGTGCATAAATACTGAATGTAGCCTGTAACAAATGTATAGGTAAAGTATTGTAAAGGTGGGCGACAGTCAGATGCTAAACTAGAAAAGAAATCTTTGAGTCCCAGAGTGGGTCTGACTGAACCCAAAATATTTGTTCTCATAGCACAGTGATAACAAAGGCACCCAAAAACACTTGTTCCTGTCCCAAGGTGATAACAAAGGTACCCAAGAAGTTTCATGAAGATCAGTTCATAAATACGAGCCATATAGAAGTTGTGTACAAAAAACTGATTAGACCTAATTTCGTTACAAAATGGCCACTGGCAGCCATCTTGAATTTTGGACCACACCCAGAAACACTCGTTCTCGTCCCAAGGTGATAACAAAGGTACCCAAGACGTTTCGTGAAGATCGGTTCATAAATACAGCCCCTAGCCCGAGCAGTATTGACATGTGTACTTGCTGTGTGTAAGTAGCACTGAAAAAATCAAAGTTCATCTAATTTGCATAAATTCTGCACAAGAAAAAAACCTGTATTATATGTGATGTATCCCATGGTACTAAACAGTCACACAAAAATTATTCAAATCAGCACTTTCATATGGAAGTTCTGTGCAAAAATCTAATTTTGTACAAAATGGCTGCCATCGGCCATCTTGAATTTTGGACCGGACCCCAAAACACTCGTTTTCGTCCCACGGCGATACCAAAGGTACCCAAGAAGTTTCATAAAGATCGGTTCATAAATACGACCTCTAGCCCGAGCCGTATTGGCATTTGCACTTACAGTGCTGAAAGTAACACTAAATACATCAAAGTTAGTCTAATTCGCATAATTTACGCACGAGAAAAAACCTGAATTATATGTGATGTATCCCATGGTACTAAACATTCATACAAAAAAATTTCAAATCGGAGCTTTCATATGGAAGTTCTGCGCAAAAACCTGATGGCACCTAATTTTGTACAAAATGGCTGCCAGCGGCCAACTTGAATATCGGACCGGACCCCAAAACACTTGTTCTCGCCCCACGGTGATAACAAAGGTACCCAAGAAATTTTGTAAAGATCGGTTCATAAATACGGCCTCTAGCCCGAGCCGTATTGAATTGTTGACAGACAGACGGACGACTGGCCATGGCATAAGCTCAAATTTGACTTACGTCAAAGTTGAGCTAAATATCAGCTCCCATCTAGACATTGCCCCAAAGCCATGTATGAAATTTGGAAGTGATTGGATGAGATCTGCAGCCTGTAGTGTGTGCTAAAGGAATTGTGGATGGGCAGAGGAATGCACGGATGGATGGACAGACTGACGGGCAAACATGTGGATTGGAACCCATTCCAATAGCTCATACCTGACGTTGTCAAGTTGAGATATTTATAAGAATAATTATCAAAAATTTAATTAATGAATCACTGGGTACAAGGTGTTTCATTAATTAAAATTTTGCTGTTGATGATTTTTATTACCAAGTAAATGCATGTGTGGACATCAGTGCACATGACTGGATTACAGCCAGTTCACGCCTACTGTACTGCAATGCGACTATACAGTACGTGGAGAGTGGATTGTAACTAAATCACCCACGGAGTGGAGTTGCATGCATCACCCAAGTTATAACTTTCACATTTTGTACATATCGACAAAAAACACAAGCAACGTTTCAGCCAATGGACCTCCGGGTTTAACCCAGAGGTCCATTGGCTGAAACTTTGCTTGTGCTGGTTATGCTTTGCAACAAATTTGGAATTATTGCTTGGGTGGAATCTCCACTCTGCAGGTAATTTAGTGATACAGTTAAAACTAGAAGTCCTGTCACGAAATGCGCGCTTATCTAGGCTTAATTGCGCGTAGGAATTGCGTGCAATTGCCATATCAAATGGTATCCAAAGAATGGCAGGTTCTCCTGGGTACTCATAGCAAACACATGCAATGTTTCGGCCAATGGACCTCCGGGTTACCCGGAGGTCCATTGGTTGAAACATTGCTTGTGCACAGGCGATATGTACATAATTTGATAGCCTTACTATGGTTATAATGCGTAGATTAACGCGCAGATCAACATGCTATTTGTGCGCATTTCATGACAGGACTTCTAGTTTTAACTGTAATACATGTTCAATTATTGCTTGGGTGGAATCTCCACTCCATGGGTAATTTAGTGATAATACACGTACACTCTCCATGTACTGTACAATTAAATTTAACCAATTCAATTTCATTTAAAAGTGTTTATTGAGCTCAGCCAAGATTGAATTAATTAACCCTTTACCTAACAAATCAGAAGCATTTGTAATTTACAAATTGAGCAGTTACAAAAGATTTTTTTAAAATATTTCCACAAAACCATATCATGTGACCCCTCAATGGAACGAGCTCGGTGAACTCGTTTCAATGAAGGGTCACATAATATTGTTTTGTTGAAGTTTTTTAAAAATGGTGAAAAATATATAATTAAAATAACAAATTCTGATTTTGTGTAAGTTTGGTAAAGGGTTAACTCTTTACCCAACGCAGACGATATCAAAATTTATTATTTTAAATATCATTTTTTCAAAAAATTTCAACAAAACCATATCATGTGACCCCTCGTTGGAACGAGCTCGACAAGCTCATTCCAATGAGGGGTCACATGATATGGTTTTGTTGAATTTTTTTGAAAAATAATATTTTTTCAACTACTGAATTTGCATATTACACGGGTGGATGCGGCCGATTCATTGGGTAAAAGGTTAACTTCCTTGTTTTATTTCGGGCAAAATCTGCTTCTAGAAATTTTTGTATTTCGATATTAGTTTTCAGAGAACTAATCTATTATTATTGAAGTAGGGATCTACGAATAACATATTTATTTCAAATCGATTCCAGAATCGAATCATGTCTCCGATATTGATATTGAATCGAATCTTGAATTGAATCTTAAAAGAAAAGTTATTTCATACTGCACCAAACATAAGATACAGTACACTGTGATGGCCAATACAAGACTGACTGACATCTTAAACACCACTATTTATTTATTTATTTATTTATTTATTTATTTATTGGTGTTTAAGGTCAAATATTTCTGCACAATGGCTGATCATGACCATGACAGTGTTACGGGTGGAGGAAGCCTGAGTATCTGGAGAGAACCACTGAGCAACGGCGAGCAACTGTCAGCTCCCCAACATACCAACTCCACACAAGCAGGGTTAGCATTGGTTGAAGACAGGTGCACCATCGACATGCAGTATGCCTTAGTACACAACGTCACCGTGCCACCGCGTGGACAATGGGGGTGAAGTGTCTTGCCCAAGGACACAACGTGGTTGCCGCAGGTGGGGTTCGAACCGAGGGCCTCTCGGCTTGCAGCCTGCACCTCTACCTACTGAGCCACCGCGCCCCCTAAACACCACTAAATAAATATTCTCTGTTGCACTGTCACTGAAACAGCTAGGCCTATTATCCAGTAACTAGTTAAGCTTTCAAAAACTAAAACTATGGATAATGTTCTGGCAAAATTCACTACTTACCTAACAATTGAAATTTGTCAATTACTCAATTTAATGTGATATTGAATTGAGCCTACATGAATGAATTGTTTAAAGACAATTTTATCCAATTTTTGCTGGAAATGTAACAAATTGAACTTAGTACGAGAAATTAGAAAATGAAAGTGTCAATGACACTGTAGCTCAACTTGTCAAGACATGTACATGTATAGTATGTGACACAGCAATGACAAACATCTAGGTAATGACCTGATAACAAAGGTACATATAAAGTATTGTAACGGTCTGTACATAAATACTGACCGTAGCCTGTAACAAATGTATAGGTAAAGTATTGTAAAGGTGGGTGACAGTGAGATGCTAAACTAGAAAAGAAATCTTTGAGTCCCAGAGTGGGTCTGACTGAACCCGAAAATATTTGTTCTCATAGCACAGTGATAACAAAGGCACCCCAAAACACACTCATTCCTGTCCCAAGGTGAAAACAAAGGTACTCAAGAAGTTTCGTGAAGATCAGTTCATAAATACGAGCTGTATAGAAGTTGTGACCGCACTCAGAAACACTCGTTCTCGCCCCAAGGTGATAACAAAGGTACCCAAGAAGTTTCGTGGAGATCAGTTGATAAATACAGCCTCAAGCCCGAGCCGTATTGACATGTGCACTTACAGTGTAGAAGTAGCACTAAATAAATCAAAATTCATCTAATTTGCATAATTTCTGCACGAGAAAAAAACCCGTACTGTATGTGATGTATTCCATTTTACTAAACATTCATACAAAAATTTATTCAAATCAGAACTTTCATACAGAAGTTCTGTACAAAAGACTGATTGCACTAATTTTGGTACAAAATGGCTGCTGGTGGCCATCTTGAATTTCCAACCACACCCAAAAACACCCGTTCTCATACCACGGTGATAACAAAGGTACCCAAGAAGTTTCGTAAAGATCGGTTCGTAAATAAGGCCTCTAGCCTGAGCCGTATAGAAGTTGTGTACAAAAAACTGATTAGACCTAATTTCGGTACAAAATGGCCACTGGCAGCGATCTTCAATTTTGGACCGCACTCAGAAACACTTGTTCTCGTCCCAAGGTGATAACAGAGGTACCCAAGAAGTTTCGTGATGATCGGTTGATAAATACAGCCTCTAGCCCGAGCCGTATTGACATGTGTACTTACTGTGTGTAAGTAGCACTGAAAAAATCAAAGTTCATCTAATTTGCATAATTTCTGCATGAGAATAAAACCTGTATTATATGTGATGTATCCCATGGTACTAAACATTCACACACAAAAATTTTCAAATCAGAGCTTTCATATGGACGTTCTGTGCAAAAATCTGATTGCACCTAATTTTGTACAAAATGGCTGCCATCGGCCATCTTGAATTTCGGACCGCACCCCAAAACACTCGTTCTCGTCCCACGGTGATACCAAAGGTACCCAAGAAGTTCTGTAAAGATCGGTTTATAAATACGGCCTCTAGCCCGAACCGTATTGGCGTTTGCACTTACAGTGCTGAAAGTAACACCAAATACATCAGTTAGTCTAATTTGCATAATTTACGTTCGAGAAAAAAACCCGTATTACATGTGATGTATCCCATGGTACTAAACATTCACACACAAAATTATTCAAATCAGCGCTTTCATATGGAAGTTCTGCTCAAAAATCTGATTTCACCTAAGTCTGTACAAAATGGCCACCAATGGCCAACTTGAATTTCGGATCGGACCCAAAAACACTCGTTCTCGTCCCACGGTCATAACAAAGGTACCCAAGAAGTTTCGTAAAAATCGGTTCATAAATACGGCCTCTAGCCCGAGCCATATCGAATTGTGACGGACAGACGGCTAGATGGACGACTGGCCATGGCATAAGCTCAAATTTGGCTTCTCCAAAGTAAAAAATCAAATCTTCACACTGATTTGGGATCGATCTCGAAGCAGATGTATGGTATCGATATCGAATCAAACATTGAATATTCAGAGGACCCTATTTTGGAGCTTTCTTATTTGGAGACTTTCCCTTTGTAACATGATCAATGGTTTGATCTGCCGAACAATGATTCAAATGTGATTTTAGTGAAGGCACGTTAATAAACATGTTAAGACAAAATTTACACTGTAAAGAAATCCTGTCATCATTTTCTTCAACTTCATCATCATTTGAGCTTTGAAAACTCATCATTGTTTCTACAGTTAAAACTAGAAGTCCTGTCACGAATAGTGCGCTTATCTAGGCTTAATTGCGCGTTGGAATTGCGCGCAATTGCCATATCGAATGGCATCCAAAGCACGGCAGGTTCTCCTGGGTACTCATAGCAAACACATGCAATGTTTCTGGCAATGGACCTCCGGGTTACCCGGAGGTCCATTGGCTGAAACATTGCTTGTGCACATGCCATATGTACAGAATTTGATAGCTTTACTTGGGCCATAACGCATACATTAACGCGCATATCAACGTGCTATTTGTGCGCATTTCATGACAGCACTTCTAGTTTTAACTGTACAGATTTCATTTCATCTTTTGTCTTTGCTTTTTTAATTGGAGATTGATCTTTTGAGTCACTGCTCGAATTTGATGATTGTACTTTACGTTTGGATCTCAAAAACACCAGTCCATGTGTTCGCACATGTGACTTCATAGAAGATTCATCTACAAATATTTTATGGCATACTTTACACTTTAAAGAGATACTGTTATCTTCATCAGTAATAGAATTAACATTATCATTATTCTTAACATCAATAATTTTTATCTGTGAAAAACGGTTTGTTTCCTGAGCTTCTGTATCGATTTCTTCATCAAAAGTTTCCACTTCCTCTTCCATTTCTTTGATATTGTGAACCTCACAATATGACTGAAAATCTTTTATCTTGTGAACAATAAACAAATGCCTCTTAAGAGTGGGGAGTACTGAGAATGACAAACCACAATCGAAGCACTGAACTGTGCTTGAAATACTGTGGGTTTTAATGTGATCATAAAATTCATCAGCTATCTCTGTCTGATAAATGCACTTTGCACACACATAGTTTTTATCACCTTGAAAACGAAGACGTTTAGTAGGTGTGGCCAGTGTTTCTGGTCTATGTACTGATGATAACTGTTTTTGTGTGTCAGGGCTTGGTGAGCTACATTCATCAGAAGATGACTTTGTATTTTTAGAACATCGATTCTTGTGTTTGTTATTAATATGTTTCTCCAAAAACTGATTAGCAGAAAATAATTTTGTGATGTTTTTTTTTTTACATATGTTACACTGTAACACTTCACGTCTACCTTCATGAGCTTTTTTGAAATGAATCTGAAGATCATTGGTATTAGTATATATATTACTACACAAATGACATGGAAAGTATTGTTTTTTGTGTTCTTCTTCATGACATATTAATTCAAGTTTGCCAGGTAAAAGATCACCACAAACTTGACATTGATGTAACTTTGGTGTGATAACTGAATCATCTGATACTGATTGTACTGTTGGCATTTTAATATTTATTTTAGACTGAGTATAAATAGGAGCTGATTGCACTTTTGACATCGTTACACTTGCTGTAGACTGAGTGTGAGCAGGGTCTAACTTTGGAACCAATTTTATCATGTAAACTGGTAACTTGGTTGAAGTATCGTCATTTTTTATTACTTTTGGATACTTCTTTATAATTCCATCATTAAAGTTATCGATTTGATTTTTATTTCTCTCAAGTAATGCATTAAAAGTTGTATTACTACATACTGCTTGATGATTTATAACACTCTCCATAGTAGGGAAAAATTTCTGACATCTTCTGCAAATACAAATGCCTTCTTCAACTTGATGCTTTTCAACATGAAAGCATAACTTCAGCATACTGAATAACATTTTATGACAAACTTGACATTCAATAGGAAATTTTTCGGCACTATTTTTCTCATGTACTTCACCTGTATCATTCTCTGACAATATATTCTCAGTAAATGTCTTACTGCAGTCATTAGTTGTGGAGAATTTTGATGTACCACCTAATGAGTTTTCTTCATCTGCATTATTTGGTTTGTTATCTCCCTTGACAACATCATTTGAACCTGTTTTATTTGACAGAACTGTTCCAAATGCAGCAGATACCGATATCTCTCCATTGGCCACATTATTTGAACCTAATTTATCTGACAGTGATTTGTGTTTGTCATCTCCCTTGATCACATCATTTGCACCTAATCTTTCTGACAGTGTTCTTGGTTTGTCATCTCCCCTTACTACATCATTTGAACATGATGTGTCTAATTGTGTTTTTGATCTGTTATCTCCCCTGATAATACCATTTGAACTTGATTGATTTGACAGTAATTCAAGAGATAATGGTTTATTTCTAGATGGCTGTAATTCAGATGGTGTCTCAGCTGGCAATGTCACAGCACAAATATGAAATTCTTTACTCTTCTCAGTTGCAAAATTAGAATTACATTGATCACAATACAAAACATCAACAGGAAGTGTTTTGTGCTTCAGAAAGTAATGAATTACAACTTTTTCTTTGGAACCAAACATTTCATTACAGTAGACACAAGCATGAAATTTGTTTTTTTCCTCTCTGTGCATTACATAATGTACTATAAGCTCTGATTTACTCTCAAACATTTCATGACATTCAAAGCATAAAAAGCCCCACCTCTTTTCGTCTTTCATTCTTTTGAAGTGATCAGAAAGATGAAATGTCAGTTTCAATTCACTTTCAAAGATATGACCACAGTCTTTTAACACACATTCGTATAAGTTTTTCCATTTACCACATCCCGTCTTGATCTTATCGGGAGTTGCATGTTTCATAAATCTTGAGTGTGTTCGAAATACAGAACAACACTGTTCACATTTGAAGTATTTCTGATTATGTTTGTTCATTAAATGATTTATAAATGTATTCTCAGACGGAAGAACTTTGGGACAGCAAAAACATTTTGTTGTAATAACTCTAGAAAAATGGAAACATTCAGTAGATAAATGTGCCATGAAATCTGTCATATGCGTTTTGAAATGTTTGCCGCATTCGGGGCACACATACTCCAATGCCTTCTCGTGTAAACGTCTATGGGCTTTAAAAGAACATAAGGAGGGAAGAGACATATCACACCACTTACATAGCCATTTTTTTTTTAAATCATTGTTTTGAGGATCAAAATGTTCAGACATTGGCAAGGTGGATTTATTCCACATATGACAACAATCACATAGCCATTTTTTTTTTAAATCGGTGTTTTGAGGATCAAAATTCTCAATACATGCTGTAGATTCATCAGATTTTATTGGCTTTTTATATGGCAGAGGTTTGATTGAAAGAGCTTCAGTCTTGATATGAATTTGTCCTGCATTAGTATTTTTACTTCTATGAAGTCTTAAATGACCCATAAAAGAACATTTATTGTAGAAAAGTAATTTATAACCACACCAGGTACAGTTATAGTCTATTTCCATAGAATGACGTTGTTTATGGGCTGTCAGGCTTCTCTCAAACAAAAAAATATCACCACATTCAAAACATGGATATAGTTTAACATGATGAATATCACTGTTTTTATCACGATCAGGTTTATAAGCTGGAGATGGGTTTCGTCGTCTAAACAATTCTAATAGTTTATCTGACGGGACACTGTCCATATTTACAGTTGATAAATCAATATGTTTTTTATTTTGATTAATATCACTAGACGGATGATAAATAGCGGTGTCCCCCAATTTTTTCACGTATACTACAGGTAAATTAGGATTTATATTCCCCTTTTTAATATCATTGACACCTGTAGTTTGTAGTGTGACAGTTGTATCCTCAGTCTTCGCTGCAGAAACTACTTCTGTTGTTTTACTGCCACTGTCTGAAGATGCTGTCACTAAAATAGCATTTTTGGTTTGATGTTTTTCATTGTTGAGCAATGGAGTCATCAATAAATTATCATTTGTCAGTTGGATGGTGACAGTGGTTGGCCCCGGCTTTACAGCAGAAACGACTGAAGTGTTGTCGCCACTGTTTGAGGTTGCTGTCAATAAATTTACATTTAAACCCTTGGTTGATTCAATGATACATTTTGGAATTTGTTGAGTTTGACAACTCACAAGAGAACTGTTGGCCTCACATTTTCTAATCGCCAAATCTTGGTTTTTCAGAAGAACACTTTTTAATCGTGGGAAGCTATCAGAAAATTTTTTTATTTCGGTATGATCACTTGTTCTCATGACACATGTCGATATGGGTAATAAGGTCCTTCCATTTCCAACAGTTTCATTTTTAGAAGTAGAAACATCAGTCTCTGAAGAGCTTGGAATGGTGAGTGAATCTTTGGTTAACTCTTTTAATGACATGACAGATGTTATAACAGGTAGTAAATTCTCTTCCTCCTGTGCTGAATTAGTTGCCAGAACAGGTTGCTCCATTTTAACCTCACTCTGGTTAATTACATGTATACCTTGTTCTAATTCCACCTCTGTTTGTTTACATACACCTGGCTCTAGTTTTACTTCTGTTGGCTTTTGTATACTTTCATTGGTTTTCAACAGTTCTAATGCTAGCATCTGAGAAGTTGATGAATGACTAGACTTCATTATGGATTGGTCCTGATTAGCTTTATCTAGTTTTTCCTCTTCTTCCATTATTGAAATATCTGGAATGGAAAAAAAACACAGGTCCTGACAGGTCTGTATAAAATATGAATTAACGGGGCTTATATTTCATCTAAATTTGGGAGAATCCATTAGGATTCACACAAAAATGGATGCGAGAATCCATACCGCTAGGAGTGTCCCAGGATGCCATGAGCCACATCGCTAAAGCCCTATTGTAAACTAATAACACATGCTAACTCTTTTCCCGAAGCAGCATTTTAATTTTTCAAACATAAACTGAATTTAATAATATTTTAAACAAGAGGCCCGAGGGGCCTGAGATGCTCATTTAACCACAGTTGTATAAAGAAGGATTTAATTACAATTTATGGCTAGTTAACACAATAGACTAATGAAGTTATTTAATTATTTATAACTCTGTTGTCCATGACAGATAATTTTTTTTCTAGTACGAGTTTTCAATCACTTGTACAGTAGAATCCCCTTAATTGAATATCCATTTTGCCAGTGAAAATTATTTAATTAACAGGAGTATACAATTTACAGGGATTTGGTCAGTTTCCTTTGTTCTGGAGGTAAACTGAGCATTTATTCTATTATATCCTGTTTGACAAAGCTCATAGAGCTCTGTCAAACAAGATATAATAGAATAAATGCCAGTATTGGATGTAGTGAGGTCAAAATGGTTGATAAATACTGTAAGGGGAATTTGGTGTGTGTCACAGTAATTTTTTCTACAATTACAAAAATTTATATGCAATTAACAGGAGTTTACAATCCACATGCAATTAACAGATCAAATTTGTACTGAAGGTATGGTAAATGGTTTTGTGTTTGAAAATTATATTCAATTAACAGGGATATACAATTAAGAGATATCCAATTAAGTGGGCTCCACTGTAGTGGGATGCTACCACAGAAATAATGTCAAGATTTTCAGTAATGGAAAACTAGGGAGTCCAAATATCAACTTAGGGACTTAACTTGAACAAACTTGAAGGATGTTGTAAACCAAATATCAGAAGATTTTGACTGGTGATCCTGGAGAAGATTTTGAGAATATTACCAATTCTGATCTATGTTAAAATTTGCTCTTCCCCATAGGAAATACAAATATCAACCCGTGACTTTATTTGAAACAAGAGGCCTCAGGGGGCCTGAGGGCGCTCACCTGACATGGTAGCCTAAACATTATCCCAGGGAATTGATTTCAACAAGATGCATCTGCCCCTCCCCAGAAAAGCTTATACCAAATATCCAAAGAGTCTGACCAGTGAATCTAAGAAGGCTCACCTGGCTCAAATTATCAAAACAGATGAGTGTACATGTATCAGTAACTTGTGATCAGTTGCAAGAACAATGTTTTTGATTTGCTATGACACAATCAAAGGCAACTTTTTTGGCCATTCATTTTTGCTGGTTCTAGGAAAGCTTCCTAGCAAGTTCTGTTCTGTGAAGTATTAAAAGACAACAACCAAATAAAATTTGTTTTTGTTTTAAACTACTGGCGCAAATCGATTTGAACAAACTTGAATTGACACCCCTAGAGATGTTACATACCAAATATGAAAGGATTCTTGCTGGTGGATCTGAAGAAGAAGAATTTTCCAAGAACTTTTCTCATATTGCTCAAAGTTAAACTGGGCTTCAATAAAAAGCCCAAATATTAACCCAGAGTAGGGCTGTCACGATTAATCGATTAATCGACTGTTGATCGGTCACGACGAAATCGATTAGTATTTTTCGTTGTCGAATAATCAGTAAATTGTATCCCGTTTTAGACGTTTAATAATTAAAAGAAAATTTGATGAAAAAACTATTGTTTCTAAAGGTAAAGAGTTAAGAACATCGATGTTAAACCCCAAGACGCTGTTGGAAGCAATAGTCTTCCAGGTACATTCATCAAAGCTTTGATGTTCTGAACTTTTGAACCGTCAGTGTAATAATCAAGACCGGTCGGCAGTTGCAAAGTTCGCAACTGCTGACCGGTCTTGATTATTACACTGACGGTTCAAAAGTTCAGAACATCAAAGCTTTCAATGCACCTAAAAAGGATCGTCTTCGTTGTTTCCTTGAGGTAGGTCAACTGACTTGAACTTCATTTTCATGGACTTCAAAGAGAGGGAGAGGAGGGGCATTTAGGTATGATTAATCGTCGATTATTTGCGACGATTAATCGATTCCTAAATTACAAAATCGTGACAGTCCTAACCCAGAGGTGTTGTACACCAAAGATCAAAAGAATCAGACTGCTGGATCTGAAGGAGATGATTTTAAACGATAATTCCCCATATTGCACTAAGCAAATACTACTATTTGGGCTCCCTTGGAGGAACATAAATATTAACCCAGGAACTCAATTTGAACAAACTTGAACCTTACACCTCTAGAGATGTCACATTCTAAATATGAAAGAATTCTCGCCAGTGGGTCTGAAAAGAAGATTTTTAAAGAAATTTTCTCATATATCACTAAGTTAAAATTTGGGCTTCAAAAAAGAGCCCAAATATTCATCCAGGGATTCCATTTGAACAAACTTGAATCTAACCCCCACCCCCTAAAGATGCTGCATACCAAATATCAAAAGAATCTGACTGGTAGATCTAAAGAAGATTTTTAAAGAATATCCCCCATATTCCACCAAGTTAATAAACAGGCTCCCATAGGAAGCCCAAATATTAACCCAGGGAGTCAATTTGAACAAATTCAAATATTACATGTCTAGAGATTTAACATACCGAATATGAAAGGATTCTCACTAGTGGGTCTGAAATAGAAGATTTTTTAAGACATTTTCTCATATTGCACCAAGCTAAAAAAGATTTGAGCTCCAAAAAAGAGCCCAAATATTCACCCACGGATCCCAATTGAACAAACTTGAATCTGAATCTGCTGCCCCCTCCTCACTTTCCCTATTGTAAACTAATAACACATGCTAACCCTTTTCCCGAAGCAGCATTTTAATTTTTAAAACATAAACTGAATTTAATAATATTTTAAACAAGAGGTCCGAGGGGCCTGAGATGCTCATGTAAACCACAGTTGTATAAAGAAGGATTTAATTACAATTTATGGCTACATGTAGTTAACACAATAGAGGAATGAAGTTATTTATTTACAACTCTGTTGTCCATGACAGATGATTTTTTCTAGTACAATAGAATCCTCCTAATTGAATATCCATTTTGCCAGTGAAAATTATTCAATTAACAGGAGTATACAATTAACAGGGATTTGGTCAGTTTCCTTTGTTCTGGAGGTAAACTGAGCATTTATTCTATTATATCTTGCTTGACAGAGCTCTATGAGCTCTGTCAAACAAGATATAATAGAATAAATGCCTGTATTGGATGTAGTGAGGTCAAAAAGGTTGATAAATAAGGCTAATTTGGTGTGTGTCACAGTAATTTTTTCGACAATTACAAAAATTTATATACAATTAACAGGAGTTTACTCTACAACCCACATGCAATTAACAGATCAAATTTGTACTGAAGGTATGGTAAATGGTTTTGTGTTTGAAAATTATATTCAATTAACAGGGATATACAATTTAGTGGGCTCCACTGAGATGGGATGCTACCACAGAAATAATGTCAAGATTTTCAGTAATGGAAAACTAGGGAGTCCAAATATCAACTTAGGGACTTAACTTGAACAAACTTGAAGGATGTTGTATACCAAATATCAGAAGATTTTGACTGGTGATCCTGGAGAAGATTTTGAGAATATTACCAATTTTGCACTATGTTAAAATTTGCCCTTCCCCATAGGAAATATAAATATCAACCTGTGACTTTATGTGAAACAAGAGGCCTCAGGGGGCCTGAGGGCGCTCACCTGACATGGTACCCTAAACATTATCCCAGGGAATTGATTTCAGCAAGTTGCATCTGCCCCTCCCCAGAAAAGCTTATACCAAATATCCAAAGAGTCTGACCAGTGAATCTAAAAAGGCTCAAGTGTGCCTAAAATGCTCACCTGGCTCAAATTATCAAAACAGATGAGTGTATCAGTAACTTGTGATCAGTTGCAAGAACAATGTTTTTGATTTGCTATGACACAATCAAAGGCAACTTTTTTGGCCATTCATTTTTGCTGGTTCTAGGAAAGCTTCCTAGCAAGTTCTGTTCTGTGAAGTATTAAAAGACAACAACCAAATAAAATGTTTGTTTTTGTTTTAAACTACTGTGGTCCTCTCTAGTATCCCCCCTCCCCCCCCCCCCCCCCCCCCCCCCCAAAAAAAAATAAATATAAAAAAAACCGCGTGAATCGATTTGAACAAACTTGAATTGACACCCCTAGAGATGTTACAGTTAAAACTAGAAGTCCTGTCATGAAATGCGCACAAATAGCACGTTGATATGCACGTTAATGTACGCGTTATGGCCCCTGTAAAGCTATCAAAATCTGTACGTATGGCCTGTGCACAAGCATTGTTTCAGCCAATGGACTTCCGGGTGACCCGGAGGTCCATTGGCAGAAACATTGCATGTGTTTGCTATGAGTAACCAGGAGAACCTGTCGTGCTTTGGATGCCATTCGATATGGCAATTGTGCGCAATTCCAACGCGCAATTAAGCCTAGATAAGCACACTATTCATGACAGGACTTCTAGTTTTAACTGTACCTAGAGATGTTACATACCAAATATGAAAGGATTCTTGCTGGTGGATCTGAAGAAGAAGAATTTTCCAAGAACTTTTCTCATATTGCTCTAAGTTAAACTGGGCTTCAATAAAAAGCCCAAATATTAACTCAGAGGTGTTGTACACCAAATATCAATAAACATTTGGGCACCCATAGAAAGCCCAAATACTGACCCAGGAATTTGTTTCAATAAGCTTGTGAAATAATCTTCTCAGTGAGCCGGTTCCAGTGACAGCCATATTTGTAAGATTTTATTGGCAAAGTGTCAGGATATTTCAGGTCATGTTAGCCTTCTGTTGGTTAATTTGTTGCTGCTGTGTTAGTTAAAGGGTTGAATTGACTCAATTTTTTTCACGCGCATCCTAGCAGAGGTGTAGCAAGAATCTACATGGATTCTCGCTGGTTTTATTGTGCGAATCTTTATGCAAATCGATTCTCAGATTCTCATCGATATATAAGCCCTGCGACAAGAAACCGAAACATAACTTGCTTCATTAATTATTGTATAACACATGCATATATATACTATGGCTCACTGAAATGGTTTGTGCCACTGAGAAACACATGCACACTATTCACAATGAGACCATTCTTGTCTCTGCTAAATTGTGCATTACCAAACATTAGGTCTGAGACAGAAATGTCCAAGGCATTAAGGTTTTGCAGGAGAGCATTACATGTACGTTTTTCAGTAAGAGGACATTGCAGGAAATAATGCTCTGGAGTTTCATATATGTATCCACAATTACATCAGGGATTATCAGTGAGAAATCTTTCAAATTTATGGGCATTCAAATTGCTACATCCTAGTCGAAGTTTACAACATACAGTTAAAAGTAGAAGTCCTGTCACGAACGGTGCGTTTATTTAGGATTAATTGCGCGTATGAATTGCGCGCAATTGCCATATCGAATGGCATCCAAAGCACGGCAGGTTCTCCTGGTTACTCATAGCAAACACGGGCAATGTTTCTGCCAGTAACCCGGAGGTCCATTGGCTGAAACATTGCTTGTGCACAGGCCATAATTACAGAATTTGATAGCCTTACTATTGTCATATCCCGTAGATTAACGCGCATATCGACGTGCTATTTGTGCGCATTTCAGGACAGGACTTTTAGTTTTAACTGTAAGATCTGATTTGCTCTGCCACCAACACCATAATACCACGGAATGCTAATGTCTTCACTCGGTAGGGCTTTCTTAAAAGAATATAAAGTTACACAGTTGCGAGTGGAGGGGTTGAGAGCATTCCAAGATCATATAGTAGATGGCTGGAACATCGGTAATGGCTTACTGTGCGACAGAGTATCTCACGAAGGGCATCTGAGTGTCTTGATGGGTATCATGTAAGGTTATTAACTTGGGCTGGCAGCAACGGAGATAAATAGCTAGGGGTGAGTCCATTATACATTTTGTAAAATACTGATAATTTGTGACGCCTTCTGCATTCTCTCAATGTAATAACGCCACTTTACGTGCATAGAAGTCGATGACTAGTCCCTCTTGCAGCTCCACAGATAGTGTGTAGTGCATCTAGCTGTAGATCTTCAAGCTGGTCTAGTTTCGTTGCTTAACAATTGTCCCAAATGATATCTGCATAATCAAACAGTGGTAAGATGAATGACTTGTAAAGTGTTAATAAAGCTGCTCGTGATATGCGATATTTAAGGCTTCGTAGACAATTTATCATAGGACTAACCCTGGGTACAACACTGTCCACATGAGCATCCCAAGTGCCAGAACTAGTAAAAAGGAGACCCAGGTGTTTATGGGTATTTATTTCAGATTATTATTATTATTATTTATTGGTGTTTAAGGTCACATACTTATGCACAATGGCTAATCGTGACCGTGACAGTTTTACGGGTAGAGGAAGCCGGAGTACCCGGAGAGAACCACCGAGCAACGACGAGCAGCTGTCAGCTCTCCAACATCGTAACTCTGAACTCTGCACCGCAGCACAGGCAGGGTTAGATTGGTTGAAGACATGCGCACCATCGACGTGCAGTATGCCTCAGTACACAGCGTCATCGTGCCCCCATGTAGGCAATCGGGGTGAAGTGTCTTGCCCAAGGACACAACGCGGTTGCCGCAGGTGGGATTCGAGCCGAGGACCTCTCGGCTTGCAGCCTGCACCTCTACCAACTGAGCCACCGCGCCCCCTTATTTCAGATATAGGTATACCTAACAGATACAGTGGATGAGATATACGAGGAGTGTGTGTGCAGCTAATACACATGGCCACGGTTTTCTAAGGACTGAATAAGACTTGCCAAGTTTTGGACCCTAAACTTATTTTATTTAAATCCTGATTCAGTATATCAGAAGATAATCTAGGTTCCTCAACAATGAGGTATAACGATGTGTCATCAGCATACAAACGGATATTGGGCTTTATATCGTTTACAATATCATTAATATATATATTAAAAAGAAGAGGTCCAAGGACAGAACCCTGAGGAACACAGCAGGGATGCATTTAAAGACAGACTTTAGACCATTTACTACTACTTGTTGGGTCCTATTTTCGAGATAATTTTCAAACCACGACAGTAAGCTTCCCCTGATTCCAAGAGCTTTTATTTTGTGCACCAAACTAAGGTCCTGCGAATTTTCGAGATTCGATTCGATATCATTACCATACGTATGCTTTGAGATCGATCCCGAATCAGTCTCAGGATTTGATTTTTTCGAATCTCTCGTAATGACTTCAATTTGTTACATTTCCAACAAAAATAGGATAAAACTGTCATTAGAAAATTCATTCATGTAGGCTCAATTCCTATTTATTTGAGTAATTGACAATGTTTAATTGTTAGGTAAGGTGTGAATTTGGCCCAGAACATTATCCATAGTTTGGGTTTTTGAAGGCTTAACTTGTTACTATTCACGTTCTTAAGAATGTGAGTAGTAACAAGTTAGGCCTTCAAAAACTAAAACTATGGACAATAGGCCTAGCTGTTTCAGCAACGGTGCTACAGAGAATATTTAGTTATTGGTGTTTAAGGTGTTCACTCCGTCGCGTAAGGGTCATCACAGTGTTCCGTAACTTCCGTTTGATGCAACATGAAATAACTTGTCTTTTAAGATTCGATTTGGGATTCGACTCGATGCCGATATCAGAGACACGATTCGATTCGAGATTCGATTCGAAAAGAAATTTGTGATTCGCAGATCCCTACACCAAACCTTTGTGCCAGACTCTGTCAAATGCCTTACTTATATCACAAAAAAACCAACCTGACATCCTTATTCTGGTCCAGGGCCATGCTTATCAAATTTTCGACCATTTATTTATGGATTCCTTTTTGTGAATTGGCTGTACATGTGCATGCTTCCATGCAGTAGGAAAATATTCTTTTCTTAGGCCACACAAAGTAGATCTTCCATTTCTCAGGCCATTATTTGTAAAATTGCATGCAGGCGAGCGTTTTTTTATTTTATTTTTTTTTTCTGTAATTATTTCTTGGCCATCAAAGTTCATGTTCTTGGTTTGTGTTTTTGGCCTCATATTCTACGGAACAGCATGGGTGATGGTGTATTTCGTCCCTTGAGAGCAAGAAGGCTTTGCAATGCTAAAGCATTGCAAAGCCTTCTTGCACTCAAGGTACAAATTTATCAATTTTGTAACTTGGGCAAAATATCAGACATAAACCATTTAATTTTTATTTTTTTAAGTTTACATTGGTCATAAAAAGAAAGCATGCAGCAGCCAAAAGGACCATGCGGGAGGGCCTGAGAAACAGATTATTTATTTTTTTAGGCCTTAAAGATAGTTTAAAAATACAAGTTGATCAGTAAGCTAACTGCGAGGAGCACTTTTTGATCACGGCATTATTTATTAAATTGGGACCACTGGCCTTATTGGTGTTTAGTTTACATAAAATAGATTTGGTATTCTCAACGGTAATTACTAAATGTTCCATATTTAGGTCAGAGGACAATAAAGGGGGTAGTGGGCCATCTCTAACAGTATCACACTGGGTTATAAAATAATCGTTCAGAAGATTAGCAATGTCATGTGGATCGTCTACAACAGTTTCCCCCCGAACAGTGATCGAAATATAACAGAGCTGCACTGTTGAATAGAGAAATTTTTCACCATTTTCCACCGTTGCTTGAAAGCAGAGCCATTACATGTACAGTAAAACCTGTTATGAGAGACCACCTGTCTTGAGAGACCACTTTTGTGTGGCCCAAGGGGCGGTCTCTCAAGACAGGTTCCACTGTAGTTGACACATAATTTTCAAGTTTTATATCATATTCCTTCTTAGCTTTCCTAATGCAATTTATTGTTTCATTTAGGAGTGTCATGACTAATCGATTAATCGATTGTTGATCGGTCACGGTGAAATCGATTAGTATTTTTCAATGTCGAATAATCGTAAATTGTATCTCGCTTTAGACATTTAATAATTAATAGAAAATTTGATGAAAAAACTATTGTTTCTAAAGGTAAAGAGTTGCGAACATTGATGTTAAACCCCGAGAAGCCGTTGGAAGCATTTGTCTTTCAGGAACATTCATCAAAGCTATGATGTTCTGAACTTTTGAACCGTCAGTATAATAATCAAGACCAGTCAGCAGTTGCGAACTTCGCAACTGCCGACCTGTCTTGATTATTACACCGACGGTTCAAAAGTTCAGAACATCAAAGCTTTGAGTGTACCTAAAAGAGGATCTTTTTCGTTGTTTACCGAAGGTAGGTCAACTGACATGAACTTCATTTTTTATCGACTTCAAAAAGAGGGAGGAGGTCATCTAGTACAATTAATCGATTATTATTGATTATTTGCAACGATTAATTGATTCCTAAATTAAAAAATCGTGACAGCCCTAGTTTCATTTCTAATTTTGAAGAAATTTCCCCAGTCAATGGCCGGTTATTCAATTTTGCTACTTTATGCAGTCTCATCAACCTGCATAATTCACCGTTCATCCATGGTTTATAATTAGAGCGTATTCTAACAATTTTTGAAGGCGTGAACCTCATAGTTATCTCTGTGATATAAGTAGAAACATCTGCCACCACTGTATCCACTTCACCGGTCTAAAAAAAAACAGTCCCAGTCAGTGTTTGCGAAGACTTCATTCATACCGTTAAAACTGGTCTCTTTGTAATTGTAAATCTGTCGCTGATACGGCTTATGAATCAACCTGTTGGACTTGATATGTACAGATGTAGCGTGGTGGTCACTGCAAATGGGTGGTATAACATCGCACTGGGTCACAGAAAAAGGACACGATACAAGTACCAAATCGAGTAGTGATTTTGTAGTTTCGAGTTATTAATTGCATTAAGCTGTGGGTATTCTGCAAATGTGCAATTTTCACGAGTGTATTGATTAAACAATCTGCATTGAAAGCACCCATCACTACACATTTCATTGATAAATCATTTCTCTATTTTTAGTTTCTGCAGTTTCCAGGAGGGGGGGGGGGGGGGGGGGGCAGAAAAATTTTATGGGCATAAATTAAGTACTTATGACCCAATAAGCCCTCATATCAAATTTGGGTCAAATCAGCCTCTCAGTTTGGAAAATAGAAATTTTGGACAAGGCAAAAATTCTTGCTTCTCCGATAACGAAGGCAAATATAGCTCCCCAAACGTCTCTTGAATAAATCTGCGTTCTACACCTCAAAAGGAAGCTGCATGCCAAATATCAAGTCTCTGCTACTGTTGGTTCATGAGAAAAAGATTCAAGCACACTTTTTGGGCGTGGCCCTACTGAAGGGAGAGGCAACTTGATTCGAAACAAAATCACAATGTGATGTTATAACAAACTACTATTACAAATTTCAATTAAATTGGTTCAGCAGTTTTGGAGGAGAAGATGCAAAACACCATGCTCATGGACGACAGACAGAGGATGGATGATGAGTGATTACTTTCACTCCCCTGACTGAAAGTCAGGCGAGCTAAAAACTGAATCTGAACCCTTTCAGGATTAGAGCATGGAGGTTTTTCAGTTCAGTTTTGGTGACACAATACTGTAATGTTTAAGTACAAAAAGGGGCATAACTCTGGAAATACAAAATGGAGGTACCTGCTCTTGTCACATGCACAACGGCAATTGGTGACCAACATGTGTGCAAAGTTTGAACAATATAGCATGTAAAATGTTGATGGAGTAGGCAACACAATACTGTAATGTTTAAAGTACTTCTTAGAAGGGGGCAAAACTCTGGAAATACAAAATGGAGTTACCTGCACTTGTCACATGCACAGCGGCAATTATCTATCAACATGTGAGCAAAGTTTGAGCAATGTGGCATGTAAAATGTTGAAGGAGAAGGCGACTCAATACTGTAATGTTTCAAGTATTAAAAGGGGACATAACTCTTGAAATATAAAACTGAGTTACCTGCTCTTGTCACATGCACAACGGCCATTGGTGATCAACAGGTGTGCGAAGTTTGAATGATATAGCATGTAAAATGTTGAAGGAGTAGGCAACACAAAACTGTAATCTTTTAAGTACTAAAAGGGGGCATAACTGGAAATACAAAAGATAGTTACTTGCTCTTGTCACATGCACAACTGCAATTAGTAGTCAACATGTGTGCAAAGTTTGAACAATATAGCATGTAAAATGTTGAAGGAGTAGGCGACACAAAACTGTAATCTTTTAAGTACTAAAAGGGGGCATAACTGGAAATACAAAAGATAGTTACTTGCTCTTGTCACATGCACAACTGCAATTAGTAGTCAACATGTGAGCAAAGTTTGAACAATATAGCATGTAAAATGTTGAAGAAGAAGACGACACAATACTGTAATGTTTGAAGACAAAAAGGGGCAAAACTCTGGAAATACACAATGGAGGTACCTGCTTTTGTCACATGTAAAATGGCAAATGGTGATCAACATGTGTGCAAAATTTGAACAATATAGCATGTAAAATGTTGATGGCGTAGGCAACACAATACTGTAATGTTTTAAGTACTAAAAGGGGGCATAACTCTGGAAATACAAAATGGAGTTACCTGCACTTGTCACAGGCACAACAGCAATCACTGATCAACATGTGTACGAAGTTTGAACAATGTAGCATGTAAACTTTTGGAGGAGTAGGCGACACAAAAATTGTTTATGGACGGACCAACAGACAGACAGACAACGCCATAACATAATACTCCCGTTTTTTTCAAAACAGGCATATAGGTTCTTCATGTACTGACTGTAAATAGTCAAAGTGCATGTTGGAGGGGGCTACGTGAGTTTAAAAAAAGTTTTGCATGTAGTGTCTGTAAATAGTTCAAAATGCATACTGGAGAAAAGTCAAAAAACAAGAGGCCCCAGGGGGCCTGAGGGTGCTCACCTGACATGGTAGCCTAAATATCAACCTAGAGAATTGATTTCAACAAGATGCATCTGCTCCTCCTAAGAAAAGCTTATACCAAATATCCAAAGATTCTGACCAGTGGATCTAAAAAAAAAAGATTTTTAAAGAATATTCCTCATATTGAACTAAGTTGTAATTCAGGCTCCCACAGGAAGCCCATATATGAATCCAGGGACTTGGCTTTAACAAAATTGAATCTCACCCCCCTAAGGACGCTGCACACCAAATATCAAAATATCCTGACTGCTGGATCTGAAAATTCATTTTGAACTTAGTTACATTTCGAGCTCCCACAGTGAGTCCAAATATGGACTTAGGGACATGGCTTGAACAAACTTGAATCTCATCCCCCTAAGGATGCTGCATACCAAATATCAAGACATGCCGACTGCTGGATCTGAAGAAGATTTTTAAAGAAAATTCCTCATTTTGAACTAAGTTATTCAGGCTCCCACAGTGAGCCCAAATATGGACCTAGGGACATGGCTTGAACAGACTTGAACACCCCCCCCCCCCCCCTCCTCCCCGCCCCCAGGATGCTGCATACCAAATATCAAAACATTCCGATAGCTGGATCTGAAGAAGATTTTTAAAGAAAATTCCTCATTTTCAACTAACTTTTAATTCAGGCCACCACAGTGAGCCCAGATATGAACCCAGGGACTTGGCTTGAACAAACTTGAATCCCCCCCCCCCCCCCCAAAGCATGGTGCATACACAACATCAAAAGATTCTGCCTGCTGGATCTTGAGAAGAAGATTTTCAAAGGAATTTGCCTGAAATGCACTAAGTTCAAATTTGGGCTCCTATACTGAGCCCAAATATAAACCCAAGGGGCAGATTTGAACAAACTTGAATCAGATCCACCCCACAATGTTGCATACCATATATCAAAAGATTCTGCATGCTGGATCTGGAGCAGATTTTTTAAGAAATTTGCCCGAAATGCACTCAGTTCGAAATCGGGCTCCTTTTCTGAGCCGAAATATGAACCCAGGGGGCCGATTTGAACAAACTTGAATCAGATCCACCCTATAATGTTGCATACCAAATATCAAAAGATTCTGCCAGCTGGATCTGGAGAAGAAACTTTTTTAATGTTTTTCCCATTGCCTACAGTGTTAAAAAGTGCTGACTCAGCACTTTTTCAAAGTCCTGAAAAAAGTACCTTCTGATCAAACTGATAGGGAATTTTTTTAACCATTCTATTTCACTGGATAAAAGTAAGCTTTATACAAAATAAGAATTCTCTGTGCCGTGTAGTTTTGGAGATATGGAAGGTTCAAGGTTTTTCCTATTTTTAGCTCCCGAGGTTCCCATCAATCAACTACCTATGACCCATTATCATCTCATATCAAATTTGGTTCAAATCGACCTCACGGTTCTGAAAACAGAAATTTTTGCCCCTCCCACAACGAAGGCAAATAATGCCCGACAAAGTTCTCATGAACAAACATGATTCTAAACCTCAAAAGGACTCTGTATACCACATATCAAGTCTCTGCTACTCGTGGTTCATTAGAAGATTTTAAAAAAATCTGGCCTTTTTCCCAACCCCTCTGCTCAATATGAAACAAAACCTAATTTGCATAAAAATCAAAATGCCCCTATATAACCACTACTTACATGAAACTTAATTAAAATGTGGCCAGTGGTTTAGGAGAAAGAGGCTCAAACACCACCTTCATGCAGGACGACGGGCGAAGAGAGATCAGAAAAGCTTACCCCGACTTTCAGTCAGGTGAGCTAAAAAAAGCCCAATTGGGGGAGGAAAGGTGGGGGGAAGGGGGTGGGCAGGTAAATAACTTCAACAATTTTGGATAATTGTGGTCATCAAACTTGACCTAGAGACATGCACTGAGAAGAATTGAAATCTGTTAACTTTTGTTTAAGTTATGACATAAAGAAAGTTTGGACAGATGGATGGCCTGATGGACGGACAGATGGACTGACAGATATATGGATGGAGCAAGCTCTGTGATATATCCCTCCCTTGTGGATGGGGATAAAAAGTAATAAAGTATGTGGTAGAAGCCTAATTTGAAATTTAGAGAAACTAAGTTCGAAAAGCATTGAGAAAATGGTTAAATTAATGTCAATATTATTTGAAACGACTATGTAAAGCTTCAGTAGACCTTGCTCAAAATGAAAAAAAGAAATGGCGTTGTAACAGAGTGTTTGGAGAATGAAAGGTAGTACCTTGAAAAGCACAACTTTAATCCAAAACTTTAAGCTGGGAGTACTAAGTAAAATTGATTTTTAAAAAAGGGTTAAATATTTCCTAAAACCGATAAAAGAAATCGTTGATGTAAATGGAATCATTAAGTTGTATTGACTATGCAAGAATTAGAGTAAGAAAGTATATGGCAAAGTCTAATTTCAAATACAAAGAAAGTAAGTCTTAAACATGTTTAAAAGAAGTTAAAATCATACAGATATTAATGAAAATCACTGTAGAAATGTTCAGTAGATAGCAGACATTGTCCCACATAATAAACAGTGACATTCCACTAAGCTGTTTGAAGAATTAAAGTTGCAATTTTAACCCCTCCCCCCCACCCCACCAAAAAAAAAAACTTTAGCCAAAAACTTTAACCTGGAAGTTGTAAGTTAAACTGCTATACAAACAAGAGGCCCCAGGGGGCCTGAGGGCACTCACCTGACATGGTAGTCTAAATATCAGGCCAAGGACTTGACTTGAATAAGCTGCATACGCCCCTCCTAAGAAAAGCATACACCAACTAGATGAAGCAGTTGTGCCCACACAATACAAAGGACTTTTCTTCTATTTTCTGTTCCTGCACTTTTACGTCCAAAAATTGAGATAAATGCATAAAAACAGATTTTTTTTATTTTTGTTCAGAAATTTTTGAAGTCCCAAACAAAATATTTTCAGCCTAAAATTTTTTTTTCTTCTAAAAATTGACAAAAACGCATAAAAAACAAAAAACTAATTTCCGGATTTTGGTCCACCCGGCACCCAAATTTTCAGTGTAAAAAAAAAATTTTTGGTCTTAAAATTGACTGAAAGTTGAAACGCATAAAAAAACAAAACAAAATTTCTGGATTTTGGTCAAAATTTTTGAAGTCCCATCCGGACCCCAAATTTTCAATGTAAAAAAAAAAAATTCCCTTAAAATTGACTAAAATGCATGAAAAACCAAAAAACTAATTTCCGGATTTTGGTCTAAAATTTTCCACGTCCCACCAAGCCCCCAAAATTTCAGTGTAAAAAAAAATTTGTCCTAAAATTGACCAAAACGCATAAAAAAAAACAAAAAAAAAATTCCGGATTTTGGTCCAAAATTTCTAAGTCTGAATCCAGGGACTTGGCTTGAACAAATTTGAATCTCACCCCCAAAAGGATGCTGCATACCAAATATCAAAAGATTCTTATTGGTAGATCTGAAGAAGATGATTTTTAAAGAATATTCCTCATACTGCAGTAAATTAAACATTTGGGCTCCCATAGAGAGCCCAAATATGGACCCAGGCAACTGATTTCAATACACATGTGAAACAATCTTCCAAAGATGTTACATGTGAAATCTGAAAGCTTTTGGAGCAGTGGTTTGGGAGAAAAGTAGTGTTAAATGTTTTTCCCATTACCCACAGTGTTAAAAAAATGCTGACTCAGCACTTTTTCAAAGTCCTAGAAAAAACCAATAGCATTTTTTTTTACCATTCCATTCTGCTGGTCCTAAGGAAGCTTCACACCAAAAAAAAATCTTAGTACCAAGTAGTTTTGGAGATATGGGCATTTTAATTTTTTTTCTATTTTTAGCTCCTGAGGTTCCCATGAGGCGACGCAAAAAAAAAAAGGGGTCATAGTAATTAGGACCCAAAAAGCCCTCATCTCAAATTTGGTCCAAATTTGCCTCTCGGTATGGTAAATAGAAATTTTGGGAGGGGCAGAAATTCTAACAAAGGGAAATATAGCCACTAGAACTTCTCTTGAACAAATCGAAGCCCACACCCCAAAAGGAAGCTGCACACCTAACATCAAGTCTCTGCTACTGTTGGTTCATGAGAAGAAGATTTTTTAAGATTTAGGCTCACTTTTTGGGGGTGGCCCTGCTAAGGGGCAGGTCAACTTGATTTGAACAAAACTTGAATTGACATATAAGGTACATGCACAGCAAATTTTGTTGAATTTGGTCCAGTAGTTTGTTAGAAGTCGATAATGTAAAATTAACGCCGGATGCCGAAGGGACAGACGCCGGAGGATGACGGCCAGAAAATTATTAGTAAAGCTCCCCTTGAGCTTCGCTCAGGTGAGCTAAAAAGGGTTAAATATTTCCCAAAATAACATGAAACATAAAAAAAATAAAAACAAAATGAGAATGATACAATCAATATTAATATCAATTTAAAAGAAAAAAAAACCTTTGAGGTTGACTAAAAACTTTAACCACAAACTTTAACCAAAACTCCAAATATTAACAGACAGAAGAAAGTCAGGACTAAACAGGAAAAAAAAAACTCACTTGAACCTTCAGCAAAAAACTTCAACCAAACTTTAACCAAAACTCTAAATGTAAACAGACGGACAGACAGACAGACAAAAGTCATGACTATACCCCTCACTGTAAACAGTCAGGCTAAAAATTATGTAGTGTTATTTGACCATTTATTCCCCATGTGATACTCATTGATGCCGTAAATAAATTTCATTTTGCATATGACAACATGAGGGAGGGATCATACTCAGTACTTCAAAAGGAGGCGAGAGGTCCAGTGAGGTATCGAGGAACAGCACAGTGAATGGAGTCATTGTATCATGGCGATGTTAAACATAACAGAAAAGTTACAAGTCCAAATTATTTATTTTATTGAAATTAAAACTGAATACAAAATAAAATGAAAGTGTCAATGACACTGTAGCTTAACTTGTGTGTTGTGTTTGATGAAAAGGATAATGTTCAATGTTTAAGAAAGGATTATGAAAAAAGACAAGAATTGTGACAATTGGGAATATGTTCATTTCTGTTCCCTGTATGCTATGTTTATGATAAAAATAATATGAGGTGTACACTGTACTAAAGATCTGAGGGGTGGGTTAATATGACCTCACAGTTAATATATGTGGCCCTCACAGTTAACATATATCAACAAAATTACAATGAAATTATTCCAAAATGAGTCATCCTATCAAGTTACATTAAAATCCCTTCATAAATATGGCCTGTAGACTGTGCTAAAGGTTTTTGGGCTTCGGGCCCCTGTAGCCGTCAGTCTCCCAATTGCGTCCAAAGGGGACGTTCTCATCTAGACATTATATGAAGTCAACCTACCAAGTGACAATGAAATCCCTCCATAAATACGACCTGTAGACTGTGCTAAAGGTTTTCGGGCTTCAGACACCTGTAGACATCACAGTTGACCAACCACGACCAAAAGGGGATGTCATCATCTAGGCATTATATGGAGTCAACCTAACAAGTTACAATGAAATCCTTCCATAAATACGACCTACAGACATGCTAAAGGTTTTTGGGCTCGGGCAGCCATCAAGGCTGAATGATCATGACCAAAAGGGGACGTTCTCATCTGGACACTATTTGGAGTCATCCTACCAAGCTACAATAAAATCCCTTCATAATTATGACCTGTAGACTGTTCTAAAGGTTTTCGGGCTTTGGGCCCCTGAAGCCGTCACAGTTGCCCACTCGTGTCCAAAAGGGGACGTTCTCATCTAGACATTATATGAAGTCAACCTACCAAGTTACAATGAAATCCCTTCATAAATATGACCTTAGACTGTGCTAAAGGTTTTCGGGCTTCGGGCTCGGGCAGCCATCATGGTTGAATGATTGCAACCAAAGGGGACAATCTCATCTGGGCATCATCTGGAGTGATCTTGCGAAGTTACAATGAAATCCCTTCATAAATATGACCTGTAGACTGTGTTCAAGGTTTTCGGGCTTCGGGCACCTGTAGCCATCACAGTTGACCAATCACGACCAAAAGGGGATGTCATCATCTAGGCATTATATGGAGTCAACCTAACAATGTTACAATGAAATCCTTCTATAAATATAAACTTTTGCCTATGCTAAAGGTTTTTGGGCTCGGGCACCCATCAAGGCTGAATGATCACGGCCAAAATGGGACGTTCTCATCTTGACCTTATTTGGAGTCAACCTACCAAGTTACAATGAAATCCCTTCATAAATATGACCTGTAGACAGTGCTAAAGGTTTTTGGGCTTCGGGCACCTTTAGCTGTCAAAGTTGCCCAAACATGTCCAAAAGGGGACGTTCTCATCTAGGCATTATATGAAGTCAACCTACCAGGTTACAATGAAATCCCTTCACAAATATGACTTGTAGACTGTGCTTAAGGTTTTCGGGCTTCGGGTTCGGGCAGCCATCATGGTTGAATAATCGCATCCAAAGGGGACAATCTCATCTGGGCATCATCTGGAATGATCCTATGAAGTTACAATGAAATCCCTTCATAAATATGGCCTGTAGACTGTGCTCAAGGTTTTTGGGCTTCGGGCAATAGTAGCCAACACAGCTGACCAATTACGACCAAAAGGGGATGTCATCATCTAGGCATTATATGGAGTCAACCTAATAGGTTACAATGAAATCCTTCCATAAATATGACCTTTTACCTATGCTAAAGGTTTTTGGGCTCGGGCACCCATCAAGGCTGAATGATCACGGCCAAAATGGGACGTTCTCATCTTGACCTTATTTGGAGTCAACCTACCAAGTTACAATGAAATCCCTTCATAAATATGACCTGTAGACAGTGCTAAAGGTTTTTGGGCTTCGGGCACCTTTAGCTGTCAAAGTTGCCCAAACATGTCCAAAAGGGGACGTTCTCATCTAGGCATTATATGAAGTCAACCTACCAGGTTACAATGAAATCCCTTCACAAATATGACTTGTAGACTGTGCTAAAGGTTTTCGGGCTTCGGGCTTGGGCAGCCATCATGGGTGAATGATCGCAACCATAGGGGACAATCTCATTTGAGCATCATCTGGAGTGATCCTAAGAAGTTACAATGAAATCCCTTCATAAATATGACCTGTAGACTGTGCTCAAGGTTTTCGGGCTTCGGGCACTTGTAGCCATCACAACTGACCAATCACGACCGAAAGGGGATGTCATCATCTAGGCATTATATGGAGTCAACCAAACAGGTTATAATGAAATCCTTCCATAAATATGACCTTTTGCCTATGCTAAAGGTTTTTGGGCTCGGGCACCCATCAAGGCTGCATGATCGCGATCAAAATGGGACGTTCTCATCTAGACATTATTTGGAGTCATCCTGCCAAGTTACAATGAAATCATTTCATAAATATGACCTCTAGACTGTGCTAAAGGTTTTCGGGCTTCGGGCTCCTGTAGCCGTCACAGTTGCCCAATCACGTCCAAAGGGGGACTTTCTCATCTAGACATTGTATGAAGTCAACCCACCAAGTTACAATGAAATTCCTCAATAAATATGACCTGTAGACTGTGCTAAAGGTTTTCGGGTTTTGGGCTTGGGCAGACGTCACGGTTGGCAGATCATGCCCAAATGGGGAAATTCGCATCTAGACACCATAAGGAGTCATCCTACCAAGTTACAATGAAATCCCTCCACATTAAACATGACCTGCAGACTGTGCTAAAAGTTTTTGGGTTTCGGGCTTGGGCAGCCATCACGGTTGATAGATCATGCCCAAAAGGGGACGTTCTCGTCTAGGCTCTATACAGAGGCATCCTACCAAGTTACAATGAAATCCCTTCATAAATACGACCTGTAGACTGTGCTAATGGTTTTCGGGTTTTGGGCTCGGGCAGCCATACTGGTTGCCCAATCGCAACCAAAAGGGGACGTTCTCATCTAGACATGACCCCAAACCTGCATATGAAATTTTGTGACGATCAGACAAGAACTGCGGGGTGTAGCCCGTGCTAAAGGAAATGTGAACAGACGTCATTGATGGTGCAGACTCACAGACTCACAGACTCACAGACTAACAGACTTCCGCATGCGTGATGGCAATAGCTTATCTTGACTATGTCAAGTTGAGCTAATGAAAGAGTCAATGACTCTGTAGCTCAACTTGGATATGACAGGAATTAGTACTTGCTGTGACCAAGACAACTGAATAATGAATATGACAGGAATTAGTATTTGTTTTGGCCCAGTCAACAATAATGAAACAATTACAAGGTGACGGTAATGGACTACAAATTAAGACCAATCATTGTAGATTATTATTTTTGTGTGGAAATTTTAAGTCCCAAACAAAATATTTTCAGACTAAAATTTTTTCTTCTTCTTCTTAAAATTGACCAAAATGCATTAAAACACAAAAAACTAATTTCCGGATTTTGGTCCAAAATTTCCCAAGTCCCACCCGGACCCCAAATTTTCAGTGTAAAAAAAATTTTTTTTTTTTGTCTTAAAACTGACCAAAACGCATAAAAAACCAAAAAACTAATTTCCAGAATTTGGTCCAAAATTTTCTAAGTCCCACCCGGACCCCTAATTTGCATAATTTATTCACGAGAAAAACTCTGTATTATATGTAATGTATCCCATGGTACTAAACATTCATACAAAAATTTATTCAAATCAGATCTTTCATTTGGAAGTTCTGCGCAAAAATCTGATTGCACTTAATTTTGAACAAAATGGCTGCTAGCGGCCATCTTGAATTTCAGACTGGACCCAAAAACACTCCTTCTCGTCCCACAGTGATAACAAAGGTACCCAAGAAGTTTCGTGAAGATCGGTTCATAAATGCGGCCTCAAGCCCAAGCCGTATTGGGATTTGCACTCACAGTGCTGAAAGTAACACTAAATAAATAAAAGTTAGCCTAATTTGCATAATTTACGCACAAGAAAAAAACCTGTAATATATGTAATGTATCCCATGGTACTAAACATTCATACAAACAATTATTCAAATCAGAGCTTTCATATGGAAGTTCTGTACAAAAAACAGATTTCGGCATCGTCGGTACAAAATGGCTGCTGGCAGCCATCTGGAATTTGGGACTGCACCCAGAAACACTCGTTCTCGTCCCACGGTCATAACAAAGGTACCCAAGAAGTTTCGTAAAGATTGGTTCATAAATACGGCCTCTAGCCCGAGCCATAGCAGCTTGGCACTTACAGCTCTGAAAGTAACACTAAATAAATCAAAGTTAGTCTAATTTGCATAATTTACGCACGAGAAAAAAACCCGTATTATATGTGATGTATCCCATTGTACTATACATTTATACAAAACTTTATTCAAATCAGAACTTTCATACAGAAGTTCTGTACAAAAAACTGATTTTTGCATCATCGGTACAAAATGGCCACTGGCAGCCATCTTGAATTTCGGACCATACCCAAAAACACTCGTTCCCGTCCCAGGGTCATAACAAAGGTACCCAAGAAGTTTCGTAAAGATTGGTTCATAAATACGGCCTCTAGCCCGAGCCATAGCAGCTTGGCACTTACAGCTCTGAAAGTGACACTAAATAAATCAAAGTCAGTCTAATTTGCATAATTTACGCACGAGAAAAAAACCTGTATTATATGTGATGTATCCCATGGTACTAAACATTTATACAAAACTTTATTCAAATCAGAACTTTCATACAGAAGTTCTGTACAAAAAACTGATTTTTGCATCATCGGTACAAAATGGCCGCTGCCAGCCATCTTGAATTTCGGACCACACCTAAAAACACTCGTTCCCGTCCCAGGGTCATAACAAAGGTACACAAGAAGTTTCGTAAAGATCGGTTCATAAATACGACCTCTAGCCCGAGCCATAGCCAATTGTTGACGTACGGACAGACGGATGGACGGACGGACAGACGGACGGCGGGCCATGACAATAGCTCAAATTTGACTTCGTCAAAGTTGAGCTAATAAAGTATTGTAAAGGTGGGTGACAGTCAGATGCTAAACTAGAAAAAAATCTTTGAGTCCCAGAGTGGGTCTGACTGAACCCCAAAATATTTGTTCTCATAGCACAGTGATAACAAAGGCACCCCAAAACACACTCATTCCTGTCCCAAGGTGAAAACAAAGGTACCCAAGAAGTTTTGTGAAGATCAGTTCACAAATATGAGCTGTGTAGAAGTTGTGACAAAAAACTTATGAAACCTAATTTTGGTACAAAATGGCCACTGGCAGCCATCTTGAATTTTGGACCACACCCAGAAACACTCGTTCTCGTCCCAAGGTGATAACAAAGGTACCCAAGAAGTTTTGTGATGGTCGGTTCATAAATACAGCCTCTAGCCCAAGCCATATTGACATGTGCACTTACAGTGTATAAGTAGCACTGAATAAATCAAAGTTCATCTAATTTGCATAATTTCTGCAGGAGAAAAAAACCTGTACTATATGTGATGTATTCCATGTTACTAAACATTCATATAAAAATTTATTCAAATCAGAACTTTCATACAGAAGTTCTGTACAAAAGACTGATTGCACTAATTTTGGTACAAAATGGCTGCTGGTGGCCATCTTGAATTTCAGACCACACCCAAAAACACTCGTACTCATCCCACGGTAATAACAAAGGTACACCCAAGAAGTTTCGTAAAGATCGATTCATAAATACGGCCTCTAGCCTGAGCCGTATAGAAGTTGTGTACAAAAAACTGATTAGACCTAATTTCTGTACAAAATGGCCACTGGCAGCCATCTTGAATTTTGGACTGCACCCAGAAACACTCGTTCTCATCCCAAGGTGATAACAAAGGTACCCAAGACGTTTCGTGAAGATCGGTTCATAAATACAGACTCTAGCCCGAGCCGTATTGACATGTGTACATACTGTGTGTAAGTAGCACTGAAAAAATCAAAGTTCATCTAATTTGCATAATTTCTGCACGAGAAAAAAACCTGTATTATATGTGATGTATCTCATGGTACTAAACATTCACATAAAAAATTATTCAAATCAGCGCTTTCATATGGAAGTTCTGTGCAAAAATCTTATTGCACCAAATTTTGTACAAAATGGCTGCCATCGCCCATCTTGAATTTCGGACCGGACCCCAAAACACTCATTCTCATCCCACGGTGATAACAAAGGTACCCAAGGAGTTTCGTAAAGATCGGTTCATAAATACAGCCTCTAGCCCAAGCCGTATTGGCATTTGCACTTACAGTGCTGAAAGTAACACCAAAAAACATCAAAGTTAGTCTAATTTGCATAATTTAAGCACGAGAAAAAAACCTGTATTATATGTGATGTATCCCATAGTACTAAACATTCATACAAAAAATTATTCATATCAGAGCTTTCATATGGAAGTTCTGTACAAAAAACAGATTTCTGCATCGTCGGTACAAAATGGTAGCTGGCAGCCATCTTGAATTTCGGACCGCACCCAAAAACACTCATTCTCGTCCCACGGTCATAACAAAGGTACCCAAGAAGTTTCGTAAAGATCGATTCATAAATACGGCCTCTAGCCCGAGCCGTATCCAATTGTTGACGGACAGACAGACAGACGGACGACGGGCCATGGCATAAGCTCAAATTTGGCTTCGCCAAAGTTGAGCTAAAAACAGGTATATAATGTCTTGCTTTGGTGCTGCCACTGATGTATAGAATTTATCAGGCCTGGTAATCTAGAAAGTCTGCAAAACAGTTGCCTTCCTCAGATTGCTTGGGAGTGCAAATGCACCTGAAATTTTCAATGCAAAAACTTGTGTGCTATTTTGGTTATATTCACTTCAAGGTATTAATATTGCGACTGAACTAGTACAATCAGCTACATAGTGGACAAATTGGCACACACATCTCATTATTCAACATGTTGCATTCAATTCTTATGTGACTGTCTTCTGCATTCAAAATGTATCAAAATGCAACACAAAATGGGTCATGAATTATTGCGAATCACTGCAACAGTGACAAATCGTCCCCTGAGTTTCAATGTGTTCTCTGTGTGCACAGAGAACACATTGGAACTCAGAGAATGAAATGATAATAGATTTTAAAAGCAAGACCCAAACAGGTCTGGGATTCGAGAAAATCAAGGGGTGCAAAAAATTACCCTCCTCAATTTTTTCTAGGCGTGCAGCACTCCTGCACTTCTAAAGACTGCCAGGACTGATTTATCAAACAGAACATATACAGCAAGAACATAAACAAAAGATATACAATCTACCCCAAATTCATATTTACCCTTAGAACCCTTGTTTCCTGGAATGGTATCGCTTTTGTGTACAGTTAAAACTAGAAGTCCTGTCCTGAAATGCGCACAAATAGCATGTCGATTTGATTGTTAGTCTACATGTTATGACGATGGTAAGGCTATCAAATTCTGCACATACGGCCTGTGCACAAGCAAGGAGGTCCATTGGCTGAAACTTTGCTTGTGTTTGCTATGGGTAACAAGGATAACCTGCCATGCTTTTGGTGTCATTCGATATGGCAATTGCACGCAATTTGTACGTGCAATTAAGCCTAGATAAGCACACAGTTCGTGACAGTACTTCTAGTTTTAACTGTACACTTAGAGTGAAATGGGTCAGTCCAATATCAATATACAGAGAGGATAAAATAATAACTGCAGTCTGCAGCCAGACGGCTGCAGTTATTATTTTATCACCAATTCCCCATGTGTAGACCTCTCATGCATGTAATAAGACAATGAAAGTGTCAATGACACTGTAGCTTAACTTGTCTGTGTGTTGTGTTTGATGAAAGGTCAATGTTTATGAAAGGATTATGAAATAAGACAAGAATTGAGATAATTGGGAATATGTTAACTTTTGTTTCCTGTTTTCAATAAAAATAATATGAGGTGTAGACTGTAGTCAAGTATTGAGGGGTGGGTTAATGTGGCCCACACAGTTAATGTATGTGGCCCTCACAGTTTATGTATTCATCGAAAGTTACCAAGTTGCAGTGAAATTATTCCAAAACGAGTCATCCTATCAAGTTACAATGAAATCCCTTCATAAAAAATTGGCCTGTAGACTGTGCTAAAGGTTTTCAGGCTTCAGGCCTGTGTAGCCATCATGGTTGAATTATCGCAACCAAAAGGGGATATCCTCATCTAGACATTATACTGAGTCATTCTACCACAGTATAATGAAATCCCCTCATAAATACGACCTGTAGTATGTGCTAAAGTTTTGTTTTTTTTGGGGCAGCCGCCATGGTTGAATGATCATGACCAAAAGGGGACGTTCTCATCTGGGTATTATCTGGAGTCATCCTCCAAAGTTACAATGAAATCCCTTCATTAATACGACATGTCGACTGTGCTAAAGGTTTTCAGGCTTCATGCCCCTGTAGCTGTGACATTTGACCAGTCGTGGCCAAAAGGGGACATTCTCATCTCAACATTATATGGAGTCATCCTACCAAGGTAAACGAAATCCCTCCATAAATATGACCTGTAGACTGTGTTAAAGGTTTTCAGGTTTTGGGCTCAGGCAGCCATCACGGCTGAATGATCGCAAACAAAAGGGGATATTCTCATCTAGACATTATACCTGGAGTCATCCTACCAAGTTACAATGCAATCCTTTCTTATGACCTGTAGACTGTGCTAAAGGTTTTTCGGGACCTTGTATTTCCGTCACATTTGATCAATCGCAACCAAAAGGGGATATTCTCATCTAGACATTATATGGAGTCAACCTACCAAGTTACAATGAAATCCCTCAATAAATACAAGCTGTAGACTGTGCTAAAGGTTTTTGGATTTGGGGTTCGGGCAGTTGTCACGGATGACAGATCGAGACCAAATGGGGAAGTTCTCATCCAGACAAAAAACGGAGTCATCCTACCAAGTTACAATGAAATCCCTCCATATTAAATATGACCTGTACTAAAAGTTTTTGGGTTTTGGGCTTGGGCAGCCGTCACAGTTGACAGATCACAACCAAAAGGGGACGTTCTCATCTAGATTTTATATACAGGCATCCTAACAACTTACAATGAAATCCTTTCATAAATACAACCTGTAGACTGTGCTAAAGGTTTTGGGTTTTAGGCTCTGGCAGCCATCATGCTTGACTGACCGTGGCCAAAATGGAATGTTCTCATTTAAACATGACCTCAAACCTGCATAGAGAATTTCATGATGATCGGACGACAACACAGGTGTAGCCTGTGCTAAAGGAAAATGTGAACAGACCATTGTAAATGAGATTTTATATACTACACAAAGTTTGCTAAGCACCAAATATTTGACATATTATTGTGACATTTGCTTGTGACATATTCGTGGTATTTTGGTGGATGTGATTGAGGAATGTATTGAGATGGTCCCCAGTGTTTAGTTTACATTAGCTCTCTTGACAGGCAGACGTTTCGTGACATTCATAGAAAGCATGTACCCCTTGATTTTCATGATGTTTTTGTGTACTGTCTACATGTACATGACATGTGTAGGGTATTCAATCTTCATTTCAACACAAACCATTGTGATTTAATGATTAAATATGGCAAATGCAAATGTAAGAAGACATTTGTCTGAAGCAGAAATGTGGCAGGCTGGAGGGATGGTGGAGCAAGGGGCTACCCACCGTCAGGTTGGTGAAGCCCTTGGTGCGCACCATACGGTGATCGCTAGAGCCTGGGCAAGATTTCAGCAGTATGGCACACCAGTAAGACGTCATGGTGGTGACAGAGACAGGGCAACATCTGCAGCTGAAGACCGGTTTGTGATCATTCAGGCCCGTAGGAACCGCTTTGCCACAGCAACCCAGCTTCGCAGTGACCTTCAGAATGCATCCGAGGTAAATATTTCGACGCAGACTATCCGGGCAAGGTTGCACAAAGGGGGTCTCCAATCGAGAAGACCATGTATTTGCATTCTGCTGTCCTAAAACCACTGCCAGGCACGATATGAATGAGCCATGGACCACGTTGGATGGACCAGAGAAGATTGACGACCTGTCCCTTTTACAGAGAGTGATTCCAGGCAGCCAACATTGCTGATATGACCGCTATGGCGGAGGGTCAATCATGGTCTGGGGCGGCATCAGCAGGGATGGATGTACAGAGCTCCGTGTCCTTGACCGTGGTACATTGACTGAACAGCGGTACATTGATGAGATCCTGGATGCCCACGTCAAGTTGTATGCAGGTGCAGTGGGTGATAGATTCATTCTGACGGACGATAATGCCCATCCTCATGTTACCCATGCTGTCCGGGTGTACCGACAGAGGGAGGGGATTGAGCGTATGGATTGGCCAGCAAGATCCCCTGACCTCAATCCAATCGAACATGTCTGGAATGAGTTGCAGCTTGCAATTTCAGCCCGACCAGTCCAGCCAAGAAGTGTCCAGGAGCTTGGTGCTACGCTGGTTCAAGAATGGGACAACATCCCACAAAGGACCACCAGGAACCTGATTGGGAGCATGAGAAGCCGTTGTCAAGCTGTAATTAACAGTAACGGGTCTCATACTCGATACTGAACCCATACCAGTTCGCTCCGTCAACTTTTTGACAAATTGAAAAATTTCCTCTTTTACCAATAATATCCATTCTCCATGGTTATCGTATTCAAAAGCTAAACAATAATGTCAAACACAAACAAAATCTTAATTTCTGTACTTAAATCATTAAAGATATAATTACATAAAAAATATATACACTTTTCATTACAATATTTCAGCTAAAACGTAAAACAGGTAGTTGGATATACTTGGTGCTCAGCAAACTTTGAGTAGTATATATAAAATTGCAGCTATTGGAGTGCAAATTCATATCTAAAACCTTATTTCATTTGTTCTGTACATTAATAGGTGTCGTGTGGAGTTCTAAAAATTTAAAATAAAAACCCCAGGAGACTTTATTAGTACATTTTAACATGTCAATATTTTTGTCCTGAATAAAGGTCAACTTTTTATTGGATCTGGTTGCACTTTTCCAAGATTTAGGTAAATCATTTATAATACCCTGAAAAACTGTAAATGGGGTGTTGATGTTATACTTGTTGGAGAAGTCAGTGAAGGTTAGGAGGCCATTGTTTTCAGATACTAGGTCATCTATGGGGTAAATGCCTTTATTACATCAAGTTATATTGAAAACAAGAGGCCCCAAGGAGCCTTAATCGCTCACCGGCCAAAGTGGTTTAAAGAAGTATTTGGGGGTCACATTGAGTTAGACATGGTTCATCAACACTACAAAGGAATGTATTCATGAGAGACAAATTTTATGGAACTAAGGCCATGTCTTGAACAAACTTGAATCTTACCCCCACCCCACCCCCCAAGGATGTTGCATACCAAATATCAAAAGCATTCATCTGCTGGGTCTGAAGAAGATTTTTAAAGAAAATTCCTCATTTTGAACTAAGTTATCATTCGGGCTCCCACAGTGAGTCCAAATATGAACCCAGGGACTTGGCTTGAACAAACTTGAATCTCACCCCTTATGGATGTTGCATGCCAAATATCAAAACATTCCAACTGATGAATCTGAAGAAGAAGATTTTGAAAGAAAAATTCCTCATATTGACTAAGCTATAATTCGGGCTCCCACAGGGACCCCAAATATGGGCCCAGGGACTTGGCTTTAACAAACTAGAATCTCACCCCTCTAAGGATGCTACACACCACATATCAAAACATTCCGACTGCTGGATCTGAAATTCCTCATTTCGAACTAAGTTACAATTCAAGCTCCCACAGTGAGCCCAAATATGGACCTAGGGGCATGGCTTGAACACACTTGAATCTCACCCCCCTAAGGATGCTGCATACCAAATATCAAAACATTCTGACAGCTGGATCTGAAGAAGATGATTTTTAAAGAAAATTCCTCATTTTGAACTAAGTTATCATTCAGGCTCCCACAGTAAGCCCAAATATGGACCTAGGGACATGGCTTGAATAAACTTGAATCTCACCCCCCTAAGGATGCTGCATACCAAATATCAAAACATTCCGACTGCTGGATCTGAAGAAGAAGATTTTTAAAAATTCCTCATTTTGAACTAAGTTATAATTCGGGCTACCAAAATGAACCCAAATATGAACCCAGGGACTTGGCTTGAACATACTTGAATCTCACCCCCCTAAGGATGCTGCATACCCAATATCAAAAGATTCTGCCTGCTGGATCTTGAGAAGAAGATTTTTAAAGAAATTTGCCTGAAATGCACTGAGTTCAAATTGGGCTCCTATACTAAGCCCAAATATGAACCCAGGGGGCCGATTTGAACAAACTTGAACCAGATCCACCCCACAATGTTGCATTCCAAATATCAAAAGATTCTGCCTGCTGGATCTGGAGAAGAAGATTTTTTAAGAAATTTGCCTGAAAGCACTAAGTTTGAATTCGAGCTTTTATAGTTAGCCCAACTATGAATCCAGGGGGCCGATTTGAACAAACTTGAATCAGATCCACACCACAATGTTGCATACCAAATATCAAAAGAGTCTGCCTGCTGGATCTGAAGAAGAAGATTTTTTAAGAAATTTGCCTGAAATGCACTAAGTTCGAATTCGGGCTTCTATACTGAGCCCAAATATGAATCCAGGGAGCCGATTTGAACAAACGTGAATCAGATCCAACCCACAATGTTGGATACCAAATATCAAAAGATTCTGCCTGCTGGATCTGGAGAAGATTTTTAAAGAAAATTGCCTGAAATGCACTAAGTTCGAATTCGGGCTTCTATACCGAGCCCAAATGTAAATCCAGGGGGCCGATTTGAACAAACTTGAATCAGATCCACCCCACAATGTTGCAAACCAAAAATCAAAAGATCCTGCCTGCTGGATCTGGAGAAGAAGATTTTTTAAGAAATTTGCCTGAAATGCACTCAGTTCGAATTTGGGCTTCTATAGTGAGCCCAAATATGAATCCAGGAAGCCGATTTGAACAAACTTGAATCAGACCCATACCAAGATGATGCATACCAAGTATCAAAAGATTCTACCCACTGGTTCTGGAGAGGAAGATTTTTTAATAATTTTTCTATAATTCATACGGTGCTATCAGAGTTATGCCCCATACAGAGCCCCCAAGGGACATGGCCATTTCATTTGAACAAACGTGAATTGCCATATAGTAATGAACATCCACATGAAGTTTCATGAAAATCAGACCAGTGGTTTCAGAGGAGAAGTCATTTGAAAAATGTTCACGACGACGGACACCGGACGACGACGGACGGCAAGTGATAAGTTCAGCTCCCTTCGGTGAGCTAAAAAGTTGTCCATTAACTTTTATTTATTTGATCAATAGAAAGTTTGTGTAAGTGATGGTCCCAAAAGGGAATTGCATTTTTTTATCAACTCAACATGGCCAGCCCCATAGAGAGGGGGTGGGTAAAATGTTCCAATTTGTTTTTTAAATTCTTCTCATGAACCAGTGGGTAAAATGACTGAATATTTGGTATGGTGCTTCCTTTTGTGGTGTAGAATCAAGTTTGTTCAAATGAACAGAAGTATTTGAAGCAATATTTGGCTTTGTAATGGAAGGGGTAAGATGTTTGACCCTACCAAAAAATTGTATTTTCTGAACCGATGGTCCAAATTTTGTATCTGGTATTATTAGTTCATACATGCAAGTACCTGACTCATGCAAAAAAAAAAAATGTTCCTGTGTATCTGTGGGAACCCCAGGAGCTAAAACTAGAAATATTTTCACATGCCCATATTTCCAAAACCACTTGGAATAGAGAACTGTTATTTGGTATGAAGCATCCTTAGGACCAGTGGAACTGAAGGTAAAACCAAATTGCCATCGGTTATGCCAGGGTGTTCTGCATGGGGGCATTGAAAAAAATGCGAGTCAGCATATTTGAAATTTTTTTTTAAAATTCAAGTTTGTTCAACTCAGACCCCTGGGTTCATATTTGTGCTCTGAATGGTTGCCCAAATGTTAACTTAGTAATATGAGGAAATTTCTTTAAAAATCTTCTTCAGATCCACCACCCAGAATACTTTCATATTTGGCGTACAACAACTTTTGGGGAGGTCAGATTCAAGTTTGTTCAAATCGGGTCCATGGGTTAATATTTGGGTTCCTTAAGGCAGCCCAAATTTTAACTTAGTGCTATATGAGGGAATTTCTTCAAAAAACTTCTTTAGATCCATCATTTAAAATTTGGGCTTCCTTAGAGAGCCCAATTATCAACTGATGTACTTGAGTTGAACAATCAAATCCACCCCATGTAAATCTTCTGTATGCTATATATTAAATTATTCTGATTGGTGTTTCTGGTGTTTCTGGAGAAGAAGAGTATTAAAGATTATTCCTCATGTTGGACAAAGATAAAATTTGATCTTCAACAGGGAGGCCAAATACTAATCCAGGCACTTGGTTTGAACATGAGATCTAAGTTCCCAAAGGATGCCATATCCAAAATATCAAAAGATTCTGACTTGTGGGGCTAAAGAAGACTTTTAAAGATTATTCCCAAATATTGCACTGAGCTAAGATTTGGGCCTCTATAGGAAGCCCAAATACCAAATGAGGGACTTGATTTGAACAACGTTGTGTACCAGCATTAAAAGATTCTGGCTGGTCATTTTGAAGAAGATTTTTAAGGATTATTCCTCATCTTACCCTAAGTTAAAAATCTGGGCAAGTTGATTTGAAAGAAGAGATCCCAAGGGGCCTTAATCTGACAAAGTGGTTCAAAGACGTATTTGGGGTCACATTCAGTTACAGTTAAAACTAGAAGTCCTGTCATGAAATGCGCACAACTAGCACGTTGATATGTGCATTAATGTACGCGTTATGGCCCCAGTAAAGCTATCAAATTCTGCACATATGGCCTGTGTACAAGCAATGTTTCCGCCAATGGACCTCTGGGTAACCCAGAGGTCCATTGGCTGAAACATTGCCTGTGTTTGCTATGAGTAACCAGGAGAACCTGCCGTGCTTTGGATGCCATTCGATATGGCAATTGTGTGCAATTCCAATGCGCAATTAAGCCTAGATAAGCGCACTATTCGTGACAGGACTTCTAGTTTTAACTGTAAGTTAAAAATCTGGGCAAGTTGATTTGAAACAAGAGGTCCCAAGGGGCCTAAATCTGACAAAGTGGTTCAAAGAAGTATTTGGGGTCACATTCAGTTAGATGTGGTTCATCAACACTACAAAGGAATGAAGCGATGAAAGGAAATTTTATGGAAAAACACTACATTAAGCCTGTGACTCAAATTGAACAAACTGGAATCTGATCTCCCTTGAGATGTAATATTATATCAAATATCAAAGAATTCTGCCTGGTGGATCTGAATAGTGTTCAACCGATAACCAGAAATGGATGCTGACCAATTACCAGTTATTTGAATTCACAATCGGCCGATTCCGATGTCGATTCTGATTGTAATACCGTGCACTACTAGATGAGTCGAGGCTTGAAAGAACTACATTAAACTGAACATATTTCGCAGTGTTTAACACTTTACCTAACGTAACGGCCAAAACCGGCCAGCGCTATTCTCAACTTAGATATGCAGGCCTGGCAATTTCAGGAGAGCGATTTTTTAGCTCTCCTTACTGCCCTCCTGAAAGAATTAAGGAGAGCGGAAAATTGCCCTCCTAAATATTTTGGTCTGGGATGATTGAGATTACATGTATTATGGTCACATTAAATTTTGGCTGTAAAGCAAAAATGTAATTTAACTTCGAAGTCACATAACATCACATAATTTCATTTCAAAAGTGGTTTAGTGGTAAAAGGTAATGGCTGCAACCATACCCAAACACAGTTGCAATCATCTGAAGCAAAATGGGTCACAGCAATATTTTTTTTTTCTGTCAGTTTCAAGTTCAACAACTGACATCACAGTTTGAGGGGTAATTATTCAAGGAATATTGACACTATAATATACTACCATTACTACTATCCTGTCACTTGAAGCACTTGCACCAGGATGTGGCTGTAGATTCAAGCAGACCTGTTGTCCAAGAAAGTCATACGCCTACCACTATCACCTTCAAACCCCCTTCGGGGGTTGAAGGTGGTAGTGGTTGGCGTATGACTTTTTAGGACAACAGGCCTGGGTACACACACAGGTCTTGTCAAGTGTGTGTTCGGTTGTTGAGTGAGACATCTAGATGTCTAAGAGATTTCGCTTTACCTTAGTAAAGTTAATAAAATCACTGATGTAGTCTGTTGGTTTCAGTTTCAATGAGTTTGTTCAACTGGATACCTAAAATGCTGTGTAAAGCTAATTGCTCTCCTAAGCTGATTGAGGAGAGCGATTTTTTGCCCTCCTGCATTTTTCAGAATGCCAGGCCTGGATATGAGTCTTCCATGGAAGACGTGTGTCGCCTGGTGTTTCAGACAGAATTCGAAGTGGAAAAGGGGCATAACTCTGGAAAAAATACAGCGGATCAAAAAATAAAATAGGAGGTGCACAATGCCATTATGTGATAAAGAATCACTGAAAGTTTCATCAAAATCCATTCATACATGTAGGTTAAAGAGGTGTGGTGGATAAGAGAAAGTTTGACGCGGACGACGCAAGATGACAAAAGTAATCACTATATGTCGCTCCCCACTTCGTGGGGCGGCGACACAAAAATCGCCTATTAATTTTCATTATTTTTTTCATTTTTTGTCTCAAAAACATAGGTTATGACCCATCGTTGGAACGAGGTCGTCGAGCTCGTTCCAACGAGGGGTCATAACCTATGTTTTTGAGACAAAAAATGAAACAAATTAGTTATTCAAGAATTATTTTTGCAAGTGTAGCCCGCTTTTCAGGTTAGGTAAAGGGTTAACATCGTCGACTCAGGAAGCAGTAAAATCACCAGTCGCGCACACTTGGGCGGTATACGTGACTCTCAGAGCCACGTATACCGCCCAAGTGTGCGCGACTATTGATTTTACTGCAACTTGAGTCAATGGAGTGCAATCTCCACTTTTCTGATATGAACTGGCGATTGCGGCTTGACGCTCAATTATAAGCTTTAGATGTCATTTAACTTGTATATCCCATAAAGGGGCATTCAGAGAAATTAAGAATACACATTGTGGTGGTTTTTCAATTTTATTGAATGGTTTCATTGACATTATTTTACATTAACATTTGAATAATTGCAGAAGATAAAATGTGATTAATGAATTATCACAAAAAAATGCTTGGCAACAATCGGTTGAACCAATGTTCGGGGAGTCGATGCCGTTGTCATCCGATTGCCCGGTTGAACACTAGATCTGAACAAGTTTTTTTTAAAGAAATGTCCTCACATTGCTCCAAGTTAAAAATTTGGGCTTCAATAGAAACCTACATTTTTTTTTTATTAGGGTTTAATGACACATTAACAGCCAGGGTCATATCATGTTGGTGACAGTTTTACGGGTGGAGGAAGCCGGAGTACCCGGAGAGAACCACCGAGCAACAATGAGCAGCTGTCAGCTCTCCAACATCGTAACTCTGTACTCGGCACCACGGCACAGGCAGGGTTAGATTGGTTGAAGAAATGCGTATCATCGACATGCAGTACGCCTTAGTACACGACATCATGCCCCATGTAGGCAATCGGGGTTAAGGGTCTGGCCTAAGAACACAATGCGGGAGCACGTATTAGTCGCTGAAACGGTCAACCATCCAACTACTAAACGCGCTCGATGTTGCTTAACTTCGGTGATCTGACGAGAACCAGTTACCATGACGCCACCGCATCTCCAGAAACCTAAATAGAAGTATCAATGACACTGTAGCTTAACTTGACTGTGTGTGGTGTTTGATGAAAAGGATAATGTTCAATGTTTATGAAAGCAGGGCTTATATTTCGTCTAAATTTGTGAGAATCCATTCGGATTCTCGAGAAAATGGTTTAAGAAGATCCATACCTACTATGAGTGCCCCTGGATCCCATGATGCCACCATGGTTGAACCACTGTTGTACACTGATAACACATGTTAACCTTTTACCCAACACACCTTTTTAGTTTTTAAAACTAAATTTGATAATTTTTAAACAATAAATAATAAATAAATGATAAAATAATTAAATGAACAATATTTACCAATAAAATCTTACAAATATGGCTGTCGTTGGAACCAGCTCAACGAGCCGGTTCCAATGACAGCCATTTTTGTAAGATTTAATTGACAAAGTTTCAGGATATTTCAGGTCATGTTAGCCTTCTATTGGTTAATTTGTTGCCGCTGTGTTAGTTAAAGTGTTAAGTTGACTCAATTTTTTCATGCAAATCCTAGCAGAGGTGCAGCAAGAATCTACATGGATTCTCGCCGGTTTTATTGCGCGAATCTTTGTGCGAATCTATTCTCAGATTCTCGTCGAAATATAAGCCCTGGAAAGGATTGTGAAATAAGACAAGAATTGTGTTAATTGAGAATAAGTTAATTTTCTGTTCTATGACAAATTCTACACACATATATGGGGCTGGATAATTATCTATATTTAGCTAATCCAACACATGGCTCAATGATGGTGGGAAGAAATAACCTGTCATCTGACACTTGGCCACTTGATGCAGACCAGATGTAGTATGCAGACTTCAGATTTAATCTCGATAGTATTATTCTCTCACCAATATTAAATGAATTCTGTGATGTTTGTTTTGTTTTTTTGAAATGATAAAAAGCAATGCCAACACCATCTACTGAGTATGAAGATAATTTGTCAGATATAATTTGGTTTGGATTACCTCTGCTGGTGATGGCCTGTTGTTTCAATTCTCACCTAGGTTTGATGGCATCAGTAGCAACTTGGTTAGTGCTGAGATAATGAGCTCTTGGCGATAGCAGAATCTTTGATTCCTCACAAGAGATCTGCATGTAAAAATACATGAAATCTATGTATCCCAGACCAAATTAAGCCAACAACCCACCAAAATTGAATTTATGTTTGGGGGGGGTGGGGGGCAAAATTTTATAATCAGCCAAATAGGCCTTAAATCCCCTAAAAAGGGGAAAAATTAAAGCCTTCACTAAGGCCCAAGTCAATAAGTCCAACGGAGTGTTACAAGCATGGGCTAAAATAGCCACTGCAGAGGAAAAACAGACAGAGACCCAAGCCACTGAATGTGAAATTACGTCAAAGTGAAGGAGGTGTATGTTATATAGCCCCCATATTATATCGAGATAGATATTTTTATTTCTGCATGTTCTGACTGGTCTGACTCATCTGCACGGAGAGACCTTTGTTTACTTCTTTGTTACCGGTACACTAATCTATTGTACATATAGCTGTTGATTTTTTAAGTAGGTCAAGGACCTTGTTTACCTAAATTATGACAGAATCACCTAGAAACTGACAGAACTTTGTAGACATTTCATCTTCTAGGACATTCTATCTGGGTACTATATATGTAAAGGTTTATCAACAGAATTCAGAAACTCATTTTTAGAAAGCCATTTCAGAAAGACTCACTTCAGTTGTTTCCATTGGAGGTTATTATTGTTTCCAAACAGTGCATTTATTATAGAAGCAGTGCTTCTTTGTGAATTTGGAAGATTGATTCCAAAAGAGAATAATAAAAGAATTTGTTCTGTCTTGGAAAAGAGAATTTATACTTTATGTGAAACAAAATATTATTTTTGTGAAAAGCCAGGATTCTACTGTATTATTTGGAAATTACCTGTGATGCCAATACTTCTTGGATTTTTACTTCATTTGAATTTTGTGGAGCACTTTATTATATTTTACTGGAGACTACTGACATTTCTAAGTAAAAATTTTATTACAAATCTACGGGATACTATTTCTGAAGACACATTCTTGGATTTAATACCACCAGCTGGAAAACTTCTTCACAGGATTCTTCACCAATGGATTACTGGATTCAGTCAAACTGTATTTTGGACTAATTCTGTAATTGATAAGAACCACTGTTTTTTTATTTTCTGTAAACCTATTAGTGTAAAAGATCTTTGTATCATTTTTTTTTTTAAATCAAGTTTTTTTTAATTAAATTTCAGAATAATTGAATTCATAGTTATTGTTGCTGATTCTCAGATTTCTTTCTGTTACCAATATCAATACTATTTCCATACCGTAATGGTGTGGATTAACAGGAAAGCATAAAACACCTATATAAATGCATATTTTATAATGAAAATGATCACTAGAAATATTTAAAGCAAACTGAAAAGCAAAATAAATTGGTTTCTTGACCTAAAGAGCATGCCACTGTTTTTATCAAGATAAAAATACCGGTACATCATCATCGGAAAAGAAGTTAACAATGCAGCATCTTTGATTAATGATCAAAGACGCCATGCTGTTATCCCTTTAATTACCCAACATGAAAAGAAGAGGACACCTACAAACAAAATTCTTGAATTACTGAATATTTTCATTTTTTATCTCAAAAACATAACTCATGACTCCTCATTGGAACGAGCTCATCAAGCTCATTCCAATGAGGGGTCATAAGCCATGTTTTTGAGACAAAAAAAAATAAAAAATAATGAAAATTGAACGGTGATTTTTTGTAAATAGCGCTGGCCATTTTTGGTCGTTATGTTGGGTGAAAGGTTAACTTGTTTCTGCTGATGTTGTATTTCATACAGTCATCACATGACACGTGGCAGCTACAGTTAAAACTAGAAGTCCTGTCATGAAATGTGCACAAATAGCACGTCGATTTGCGCGTTAATCTACGTTATGACCTTATTAAGGCTACCAAATTCTGTACATATGGCCTGTGCACAAGCAATATTTCAACCAATGGACCTCCGGGTAATCCGGAGGTCCATTGGCAGAAACATTGCCCGTGTTTGCTATGAGTAACCAGGAGAACTTGTCGTGCTAGGGATGCCTTTCGATATGGCAATTGCACGCAATTCCTACGCGCAATTATGCTTAGATAAGCACACAGTTCGTGACAGGACTTCTAGTTTTAACTGTATGTTTTGAGCAGTTATCAAGGGGAAGATCAGTAGTGCTGAAACGGTTAACCAGATAACCAGTTTGTAACGGATTGGAAAGCTGTCAACCGGATAACTGCTACATGTATACCTATAGTTTATGAGACAGCATAGGGAAAATAAATAGTACTTGACCATGAGACGTTCAAATTCTTTTGCTGATGCAAGCATTGTCAAAGCTACCAAACATTTGTCGATTTTCAATGATGTGTACTTGATGTAACATGAAAGGGTTTAGGTGTTGTAATGTTGAATGAAGAGTTATTTAGGTCGCATGGGCTGTCAAGTCATGGATAAATGTTCGTAACAAACTGCAACCGAAGTGCACTGCAGGTTGTTTTCTATGAGGTGATGTTAATTGCAGATTATAATGCTGAAAAAATCCTTCAGTGCGAGTAATGTGCTTCCAAAATAAATTAACTGTTTGGTACTTTACCATCGTGTTTCAGAAAAAACATGTTTTGATTTTGCTGAACTGTTTAAAAGTATGAACGTATGTCATAAAAAACCTAATTTAAAATCTTGTATTTCAAAATTTGTTTTTCAATGGTCAATGTCCGACAATGGGGGGCACTTGATCAATGAGGCATACAATAATTTCTCACCACACCCCTTTTATGACTCGCAACATATTCCCACCAGAAATTTCAGTGCGATCTATTTAGGTAAATGTAAACGTGGAACTGTTTGTGACATTTGTTTTAGAAGTGAACAGAAAAAGATACTCAAAAAATTAGGAGTACATACTCACCCTACTAGTATGATCACATCAAATTCAAGCCACTCAAGGTAAAAAGCCTTTTGCCAATACAGTTAACTATGCCTAACTACAATTTACAAACTGGTTGGAAAATTCTTAACCAATATCAATGATAATCATAGGATTCATCCGTCACTTCAATTGCATGCACATGGGAACAAATGGCACAAGCGAACTTTGTTTCAGGTGCGTGGCATGCTGCATGCCTGTGATTTTCAAATGGCAACGCCTGGTTTTGTGACTGGGCAATGCAGGGTGACCACAGTTACAGGCCTGGCATTCTTCAGGAGTGCTGCACGCCTAGAAAAAATTAAGGAGGGCAATTTTTTGCACCCCTGATTTTCTGGAATGCCAAACCTGTTTGGGACTGCCTTTAAAATCTATTATCATTTCGTCCCCTGAGTTCCAATGTGTTCTCTGTGCCTACTGGATTAGAGAACACATTGGAACTCTGGGAATGATTTGTCAATGTTGCATTGATTCACAAAATTCATGACTGATTCACAATAATTCATGACCCATTCTGTGTCGCATTTCAATACATTTTGAGTGTACAAGACAGTCACATAAGAAATGAATGCAACATTTTGAATAATGAGAAGATAAGTGTGCCAATTTTTCCACTATGTAACTGAATGTAGCACAAGTTTTCAGTTTCTGGCAAGCTCAGTGAGAGATGTCCAGAAAATGATGACAGCTTCTGGTTTTATCACTGCAGGAAGACACAGATACATATGTAGTTTATAGTGGTTATCCTACAACTTATTTTGACTTGTGCTGTAAACTGAAGCAGAACGAGTGTATGAATGGTGACGAATGATGACGAATGGCAATGAGTGAAGATTTGGTGGAGCTAGCTGAGAAGAAAGAGAGCTGTATAGAAAATTCAATGTGAATTAAAATTTAGAGTCGGAAGTGGGAGAAGAGATAACTTTCAGCTATCCACCCATTGTGGCTTGATGAAGACACCAAGACGTTTGTATAGCTGAAATAGAAGACAAATTTCAGACTTGGTGAAAAGAATGAGAAACAATAATACTGTCAGAAAACTGTAACATATCTGAGAACATTTTGTAATTGTTTGTGATTTATTAATAAACAAAGAGGTTATTACTAGGGCTGAAACGGTTGGCTCATTTACACAACCAAGAGCTGTAACCGGATAATATCCGGTTAACCATAGCCATTATTTCACCGAATCAGGGATCAAAATTATAGGAATTGGAAAGCAGTATTCTCAGAAACTTTTCCTTAATGTGTATACAAACGAACGTTGTCGAGTACTTGACAACATTCGTTTTTATACATACAGTTAAAACTAGAAGTCCTGTCACGAATAGTGCGCTTATCTAGGCTTAATTGTGCGTTGGAATTTGCGCGCAATTGCCATATCGAATGGCATCCAAATCACGGCAGGTTCTCCTGGTTACTCATAGCAAACACATGCAATATTTCTGCCAATGTACCCCCGGGTTACCCGGAGGTCCATTGGCTGAAACATTGCTTGTGCACAGGCCATATGTACAGAATTTGATAGTTTACTATGGCCATAACGCGTACATTAACGCGCAGATCAATGTGCTATTTGTGCACGTTTCATGACAGGACTTCTAGTTTTAACTGTACTATGGAATAGTTTCTGCGGTTAATCAGTACTCACAGAAATGGCCGATCATTAACAAAGTCTTGAACGCCAAAGTCGATTATTTCTCAATACATGCAGCGCTGCATCGAGGTGTAATCTATCTCAAAGAAGAAGCGGCATGGTTACTACATTTTAACCATGGAATGACGATCACTATCGATATTTCAGATAACCGGTTGACGTTTTTTTTAATCGCTTAGATAGGTAACCGGTTATCCGGTTAACCATTTCAGTACTAGTTATTACTTGGTTAGTTTCATATCAGCCAAGATATTGTTCAGTCCTCTGAAACTTCACATCAGCCTTTGACCTTCAGTCTCGATCAGGCTGATGAAGTTACCTCAGACTGATATCTCGGCAGAAATGAAACTAACCAATTTATAACCTCCAATTATTATGAACAAAAAATGCAAAATTTTAATTGTCTTAAGTATGAATGAAAATAAATGTGATGAAAATGAAAAAGAGAGGTACTGTTACACTGGCCACAACCATTGTTCAGATACATGTATGTTTATGTAAAAACAAGCTTTTATCTGGTTGCGGTGAATGTGTATGTATTTGCAACAAACCACTGTACACTGAGTACAGCTGCCATGCAACCAGCAACCGTCCCCACACTATTTTACTCAAACCATCCCCAACTATTTTACCGAAACCGTCCCCTGGGTCAGTTACTCCAGTTGGCCGACGTAACCCGAACCGTCCCACTATTTTACCCAAATCGTCCCCAGTTGAATACATGGCGAAGTTATAGTATTTAATTAGGTCTACTCGTAATTAATGACTAACAAGACTGAACTTCGTGATTTATTTCAATGCAAAATTGTTTGGAAGAAGTGACCTTAAAATGTTTTGTGACTATTGGTTCTTTGAATTTGAAGCGTGGATGTTTAAAGTAAACACTCTTTGAAGTAGCAACACAGAGACAGCCACAGAGTGTTTGTGTAAACATTCTTTGAAGCCGAAAGGAGTAATCACAGTGTTATTCTTGTTGAAAGATGCTGATAGCATGTTAGATGAGTGAGACCTGTCATCGTTACAGAAATCAACCAAGTTTGTATTTTTCATTCATTTCAATTTCCAATAGGTCTGAATCAGATAAGTGAGTGATAAAGTTCATAGTACATATGAAAACTGGACTTTATCTCATTCATTTTGTTGGATTTAATGTAGTTCACAATCGGATATAATGTTATTCATTATTATAATTTGTTGGATTTGATAATTCTCTTTTGAGTAAGTGGTTTTGCATAAAAATAATAATAATAAAAAATAATAATAATAATAATAATAACAAATAATAATGACGTGGGGACGGTTTGGGTTTCGGGGATTGGGGACGGTTTGGGTAAAATAGGTGGGGGCGGTTTGGGTTGCTCAGATGGGGACGGTTCGGCTTGGGGACGGTTTGGGTGCTATTCATTCATTATGTTATGCATGTACTTTATTTTTCTCATCCTTCATGAAATATCTTCTTGAATTTCAAGGCCAAATCATCTTCCTGGTAGAGAAGTGCTAGTGCATACATTACATGATTGATAGGGTATGTGAATAAAACCTTATATTTTTATCAACACTTTTTTGCAGACTGGAACTTGGAAGCCAAAATACTAGAGATTTGGGAAATACTTACACTGGTGTATTTTACAGTTTATACTGTTTGGGTGAACAAATGGCGGCTGCAGTAAATTGAGTAACTTCTTTTGTAACAGCAAAATCGAAAACGGGGGAAATGGATCACCACATGAGGGCAGCAGTTATTTTACCCACAATGCTTTGCAACAGATAAAATGGCAGCCTCCTTGAAAAAGTCAAGTTGACCAGGGTGCACTCAAACATTTACCGGTTCTTATTGAAGTTGGTTTGAGAGAAGACAATCTTTCTGTGTATGAAAATACGTTGTCTTTTTATTTTGAAACGTTATTTAGGCTACAATTTATCGAAGATGTGAACACGGTTTGGTGAAACAAAAAGGAACCTTTTGGCCTAATTGCTGAGTTCGAACACAAACATCGTTCGCACCCTCCCCACAGAAAACTGTTTACATTTTAACTACTTCTACTTAGATGTATCGTTTGGGACTATAAATATGTGACCCATGAACTTATATTTGGGGTTCTATATTAGCGGAGTATCAAAGAGGGTTCCAGCTGAAGAAACTGAGGCCATCGATTTTCATGCCCCCTATTTTCGTGTTATCGCTTATGCAGTCCAGTCGCCGTGCAGTAGTGCACTGGTGATAATCCACACGTGGATAAATATTAAGTTTTCAGCAAAATAAAATTTTTGATAATTATACCTATAATTGGTCAATTTACTGTTTGGAATCTAATAATATGAATATTCTGAATTCTAGGAAGCCAGTGTTCAAGTTAAAAGAAATAATATGAAATTTAGGCAAACCTAAAAGCGAGCGAAAGTGATGCATTAGGCCTAAAGTGCTGTAGGCCTACATTTACTGGTAAAGAATAGGGGACCACCCAATTTCGAGATAACTATTTTTATCTGCGTTTTGATTGGAAGATATTATTTTCCAGTGCTCTGATTGAAAGATAATTTTATCATTGCTTTGATTAGAAGATATATTTATGGCGCCGTTGTTTTTCGGAATTTATCCGAGGAGTTACGGAAATTGCTACGGAAGCCCATTAGGGACATGTGAAGAAAAAAAATGACGTGTGGAAAAAAAATTAAGTCGTGTGCACGAGATAATTTAAGTCGTGCGCACAAGATAATTATCTTGTGCGCTTGAGATACCTAAGTCGTGCCCACGCGATACCTAAGTCGTGCACACGAGATAATAAATTTAGGTTACTGCAAGCATTTCGCATGCAGTGGAATAGCAGGGTTGGGAAGGGGGACAAAACCGTCAAGATATCCACCTTTTGACTGTGCTTTAGACGTTGTAAATGCCCTCACCCGAAACCCGTATTTTTCTCTGACCCTGACATATCAATTTTACTATGAACTAAGAGGAAGTATAGGGTTAGGGTAGAGGAGGAGAAGGGGTTGGCTGTGAGGGTGTGTGTGGGGGGGGGGGTGCTCGTGAGAAGTAGCCGAGGATTCACATTATGATTTGTCTGTTCTGCTACATCTAAAGACGTGATACTAGCATCTTTCTGGCTGCATATTTAAAATTTCATCATACTGGGCCGAATCAGAGTTGCCCCAGGGGTGTGATTGCCCAGCGCATTGTTTCGCCCTTCCTTGTAAGGTACTTTGGTTGGTTACCCAAAAATATACAGCATATTCCAAGATAGGGTACACGTCTGAGGCGGTGTCCCCCTCTCCCCCTCCAACCCCCCCCCAACAAACACATTCAGAATGCTTTTACGTCCCTCTTTCTCCCGAAAATCCTGGAATTTACCTCCCACTGGATGGAGAGGGAGGGCTGTCTCTGGGATTTCTCTATTCCTGTGAGTCTTCTTCAGTCAACTCAAGCTGCATTAATTCCAGCTTGTAGATCTGGCAAGTTAGGAATTTGCCAAGTTCCCAGTTGAGGAACCTAATCCATTTATTGAGCGGGCGCGACAATTTGAAACCTGTTTCCAGTGATTACGTCTCACCCTCCCCCTCCAAACAGATTTTTGGAATTCACTTTAAAAAAATTTCGATAATCCAGTATAAGTATTTCAGTTAGTTCCTTGAATCCTGCAGCCTATGGGACATGTAAACAACTAACCCTGTGCATTTTGCAGCCTCAAGTCACTGTATATTTTCATGTAGTGTGTGATATAGCTGTTATCAATTTTTTTATAACCAGAAAGTGTGACTAACCCTGTGCATTGCACAGGGTTAGTCACACTTTCTGATTATAAAAAAAAATTCATTATTAAATGAGTAACTAACCTGTGCACTGTACAGCCTTGGTGTAAATCTCATCTAAACTCTTTACCCAATGTAATGGCCAAAACTAGCCCATTCTATTCTCAAAAAGCATTGAAACTCACCTTAAGACCCCTCACTGTTTTTTTTTTAGTGAATTCCAAAAATGAAAACATATTCTATTTTCAATTAATAGCATGTTTTCGGTAGAGAACTCTTTTGGTCCAAGAATCACCAGCCCAGACAAGACAACATGGTTAACTTTCTAGGTCTCCTGCTTCGGTGGGGACCGCGCTTGCTCATAGGACACCCGGTCCGATAGACGACCACTTCTAAATATGCCTCACAGCAGAGTCTCGATTCACAATATATATATGTATCGTATAACAGTAGTAGGGCGCATGGCTGTAAATCCTGGGGGATGGGTGGTGGGAGTGTAACAGCAATTAGATTACTCCAGAATCACTCTCAGACTGTTGTTTCAAAACTTCCCGGAGGAAAGTCTACCGGTCCCACATTCGAGAAAGTACACCCCTCTCCTCATCCCAGTGAATAGGGCCCAAACGTCATCAGGCAGATGACAATAGTCCAAGGGCAAATGACTATATAGCCGTCGGGTAATTTAGCGGTACATACCCCCCCCCCCTCCCCCTCCAATATACCGGGGTAGAGAGTACTAGATATGGTCCTGGTGGGTTGCCCTTCTATGAAGAAGTTTCATAGAAGTTACGACAGGCCATCCCGCCATGGGAGGTCCTTCCCAGTGTTTTCTGCTGAGCCAGGCAGTAGAAACCTCTTCAAACGTAGGATTAGTACCATCATAGATTGGCACCCTACCATGGATGTATGATGCTTACGTATTAGTGGCAAGCAATGTACTTTAGTAGATAGGGCGATACGGTACGCACGGCAACCATTGGGGCACGACACCCCCGGGACGATCATGTTTAGCCCGTGTGTGAACAAATTTGGGAACAGGGAGTCACAAAGAAGTGACGTTCTCGACTTCAAGGACCCCAGAAGAGGCAATACATGCAGGAAATTAGTTGTCTCCTCTCACCAGTAAAGAATATAACCCACTCCCCCAAGCTTAGTAAGTTGTGCACACGAGATAGCTAAGTCGTGCGCACGAGATACCTAAGTCGTGTGCACGAGATAATATGTTTAGGTTACTGCAAGCATTTCGCATGTAGTGGAATAGCTGGGTTGGGAAGGGGGACAGAACCTTTCGACTGTGATTTAGACGTTGTAAATGCCCACAGAGGAAACCCATATTTTTCTCCGACCCTGACATATCAAATTTATTATGAACTAAGAGGAAGTGTGTGTTAGGGTAGAGTAGGTGAAGGGGTGGGCGGTGGGGAGGGGGGGTGTTTGGGGTGGGGTGCTTGTGAGAAGTAGACGAGGATTCCCATTATGATTTGTATTTTCTGCTACATCTAAAGATGAAATACTAGCGTCTTTCTGCATGCATATTTAAAATTTCATCATACTGGGCCGAACCAGAGTTGCCCCAGGAGAGTGGTTCCCCAGTGATTGCCCAGCGCATTGTTTCGCCCTTCCTTGTAAGGTACTTTGGTTGGTTACCCCAAAATATACAGCATAATCCAAAATAGGGTACACGTCTAAGGCTGTGTACCTCTCTCCCCCTCCAACAAACACATTCGGAATGCTTTTACATCCCCTTTCTCCCGAAATCCTGGAATGGACCTCCCACTGGACGGAGAGGGAGGGGTGTCTCTGGTATTTCTCTATTCCTGTGAGACTTCTTCAGTCAACTCAAGCTGCATTAATTCCAGCTTGGAGATCTGGCAAGTTAGGAATTTGCCATGTTCCCATTTAAGGAACCTACTCCATTTATTGAGCAGGCGCGACAATTTGAAACCTGTTTCCATGCAGTGATTACGTCTCACCCTCCCCCTCCAAACAGATACTGGGACACTGGATTATTTGTTTTGCACCTCAGGGCTTACCCATTGGCGCCTTGTAATGTAGTTTGTTTTTGAATAGGATAAAAGCCCCCCTCCCACCCCACCCCCCCACAAACACACACACACACACATTCCAAGTCCCACCAACTCCATCACCCAGTTATCGTCTTGTGGTGAAAAGGAGTTAAGAGTTCTCACAGGTTTCAAAGTGTCCCGCTTCGGTAGAGAACTCTCTTGGTCCAAGAATCACCAGCCCAGACAAGACAACATGGTTAACTTTCCTGCTTTGGTGGGGACCACACATGCTCATAGGACACCCGGTCCAATAGACGACCACTTCTAAATATGCCTCACAGCAGAGGCTCCATTCCCAAGATATATATATGTATCATATAACAGTAGTAGGGCGCATGGCTGTAAATCCTGGGGGATGGGTGGTGGGAGTGTAACAGCAATCAGATTACTCCAGAATCACTCTCAGACTGTTGTTTCAAAACTTCCCGGAGGAAAGTCTACCGGTCCCACATTCGAGAAAGTACACCCCTCTCCTCATCCCAATGAATAGGGCCCAAACGTCATCGGGCAGATGACAATAGTCCAAGGGCAAATGACTATATAGTCGTCGGGAAATTTAGCGGTACATACCCCTCCCCCTCCAATATTCCAGGGTAGATAGTACTAGATACGGTCCTGGTGGGTTGCCCTTCTATGAAGAAATTTCATAGAAGTTACAACAGGCCATCCCGCCATGGGAGGTCCTTCCCAGTGTTTTCTGCTGAGCCAGGCAGTAGAAAGCTCTTCAAACTTAGGATTAGTACCGTCATAGATTGGCACCCTACCATGGATGTATGATGCTTACGTATTAGTGGCAACCAATGTACTTTAGTAGATAGGCACGACACCCCCGGAACGATCATGTTTCGCCTGTGTGTGTCTGTGTGAACAAATTTGGGAACAGGGAGTCACAAAGAAGTAACGTTCTCGACTTCAAGGACCATAGAAGAGGCAATACATGCAGGAAATTAGTCGTCTCCTCTCACCAGTAAAGAATATAACCCACTCCCCCAAGCTTAGTAAGTCGTGCACACGAGATTATCTAAGTCGTGCGCACGAGATACCTAAGCCGTGCGTGTGCGCACGAGATAGCTATCTCGTGCGCACAAGATAGCTCATTCGTGCGCACGAAATACCTAAGTTGTGCGCACGAGATACCTAAGTCATGTGCACGAGGTATCTAAGTCATGTGCACGAGATACCTAAGTCGTGCGCACGAGATTCTAAGTCGTGCACACGAGATACCTAAGTCGTGTGCACGAGATAGCTATCTCGTGCGCACGAGATAATATGTTCAGGTTACTGCAAGCATTTCGCATATAGTGGAATAGCAGGGTTGGGAAGGGGGACAGAACCTTTCGACTGTGATTTAGACGTAAATGCCCACAGAGGAAACCCGTATTTATCTCCGACCCTGACATATCAAATTTATTATTAACTAAGAGAAAGAGTGTGTTAGGGTAGAGGAGGTGAAGGAGTGGGCAGTGGGGGGGGGGGGGGGTGTTTGGGGTGGGGTGCTCGTGAGAAGTAGACGAGGATTCCCATTATGATTTGTATGTTCTGCTACATCTAAAGACGAAATACTAGCATCTTTCTGCATGCATATTTAAAATTTCATCATACTGGGCCGAACCAGAGTTGCTCCAGGAGTGTGGTTCCCCAGTGATTGCCCAGCACATTGTTTCGCCCTTCCTTGTAAAGTACTTTGGTTGGTAACCCAAAAATATACAGCATAATCCAAGATAGGGTACACGTCTAAGGCTGTGTCCCCCTCTCCCCCTCCAACCCCCAACAAACACATTCGGAATGCTTTTACGTCCCCCTTTCTCCCGAAAATCCTGGAATGGACCTCCCACTGGACGGAGAGGGAGGGGTGTCTCTGGTATTTCTCTATTCCTGTGAGACTTCTTCAGTCAACTCAAGCTGCATTAATTCCAGCTTGGAGATCTGGCAAGTTAGGAATTTGCCATGTTCCCATTTAAGGAACCTACTCCATTTATTGAGCAGGCGCGACAATTTGAAACCTGTTTCCAGTGATTACGTCTCACCCCCCCCCCCCCCCCCTCCAAACAGATACGGGGACACTAGATTATTTGTTTTGCTCCTCGGGGCTTACCCATTGGCGCCTTGTAATGTAGTTTGTTTTTGAATAGAACAAAAGCCCCCCCCCCCCCCCACAAACACACACACACTCCAAGGAGTTAAGAGCTCTCACAGGATGTGGAGAAGTTTCATAGGAGTTACGACTAATTTCCTGCATGTATTGCCTCTTCTGTAGTCCTTGAAGTCGAGAACATCACTTCTTTGTGACTCCCTGTTCCCAAATTTGTTCACACACGGGCGAAACATGGTCGTCCCGGGGGTGTCGTGCCCCAATGGTTGCCGTGCGTATCGCCCTATCTACTAAAGTACCTTGGTTGCCACTAATACATAAGCATCATACATCCATGGTAGGGCGCCATTCTATGACGGTACTCATCCTAAGTTTGAAGAGCTTTCTACTCCCTGGCTCAGCAGAAAGCACTGGGAAGGACCTCCCATGGCGGGATGGTCTGTCGTAACTTCTCTGATACTTCTTCATAGATTGGCAACCCACCAGGACCGTATCTAGTGCTCTCTACCCCGGAATGTTGGAGGGAGGGGGGGGGGGCATGTACCGCTGAATTTCCCGACGACTATATAGTCATTTGGTGTAGGACTATGGTCGTCTATCTGACCGGGTGTCCTATGAGCAAGCGCAGTCCCCACCGAAGCAGGAGACCTAGAAAGTTAAAAATCTTGTCTTGTCTCGGCTGGTGATTCTTGGACTAAGAGAGTTCTCTACCGAAGCGGGACACTTTGACCTGTGAGAGCTCTTAACTCCTTTTCACCACAAAACGATAACTGAGTGATGGAGTTGGTGGGACTTGGAGTGTGTGTCATGGGTGGGAGGGGGCTTCTATCCTAATCAAGAACAAACTACATTACAAGGCGCCAATGCGTCAGCCCCGAGGAGCAAAACAAATAATCTAGTGTCTCCGTAACTGTTTTTTTTTTTTGGGGGGGGGGGGGGGGGGGATGGGGGCGTAATCACTGGAAACAGGTTTCAAATTAGCGCGCCCGCTCAATAAATGGAGTAGGTTCCTTAAATGGGAACTTGTCAATTTCCTAACTTGCCAGATCTCCAAGCTGGAATTAATGCAGCTTGAGTTGACTGAAGAAGACTCACAGGAATAGAGAAATACCAGAGTCACCCCTCCCTCTCCGTCCAGTGGGGGGGTAAATTCCAGGATTTTCGGGAGAAAGGGGAACGTAAAAGCATTCCGAATGTGTTTGTTGGGGGGTTGGAGGGGAGATGGGGAGAAACAATGCGCTGGGCAATCACTGGGCAATCACACCCCTGTGGCAACTCTGATCTGGCCCAGTATGATGAAATTTTAAATATGCAGCCAGAAAGACGCCAGTATTTCGTCTTCAGATGTAGCAGAACAGACAAATCATACTGGGAATCCTCGGCTACTTCTCACGAGCATCCCCCCCCCCCACACACACCCTCAATGCCCACCCCTTCTCCTCCTCTACCCTAACATACACTTCCTCTTAGTTCATAGTAAAATTGATATGTCAGGGTTGGAGAAAAATGCGGGTTTCGGGTGAGGGCATTTACAATGTCTAAAACACAGTCGAAAGGTGGATATCTTGACGGTTTTGTCCCCCTTCCCAACCCTGCTATTCCACTACATGCGAAATGCTTGCAGTAACCTAAACATATTATCTCGTGCGCACGACTTGGTTATCTTGTGCGCACAACTTAATTATCTCGTGCGCACGACTTAATTTTTTTTTTCCACACATGTAATTTTTTTTCTTCACATGTCCCTAATGGGCTTCTAGAAATTGCTGCGTTCATTTTTTATTTTTAGCTCAACTTTGACGAAGTCAAATTTGAGCTATTGTCATGGCCCGTCGTCCGTCTGTCCGTCCGTCCATCTGTCCGTACGTCAACAATTGGGTATGGCTCGGGCTAGAGGTCGTATTTATGAACCGATCTTTACGAAACTTCTTGTGTACCTTTGTTATGACTCTGGGACGGGAACGAGTGTTTTTAGGTGTGGTCCGAAATTCAAGATGGCTGCCAGCGGCCATTTTGTACCGATGATGCAAAAATCAGTTTTTTGTACAGAACTTCTGTATGAAAGTTCTGATTTGAATAAAGTTTTGTATAAATGTTTAGTACCATGGGATACATCACATATAATACAGGTTTTTTTCTCGTGCGTAAATTATGCAAATTAGACTGACTTTGATTTATTTAGTGTTACTTTCAGAGCTGTAAGTGCCAAGCTGCTATGGCTCGGGCTAGAGGCCGTATTTATGAACCAATCTTTACGAAACTTCTTGGGTACTTTGTTATGACCGTGGGATGAGAACGAGTGTTTTTGGGTGCAGTCTGAAATTCAAGATGGCTGCCAGCAGCCATTTTGTACCGACGATGCAGAAATTTTTTTTTTGTACAGAACTTCCACATGAAAGCTCTGATTTGAATAATTTTTCGTATGAATGTTTAGTACCATGGGATACATCACATATAATACAGGTTTTTTTCTCGTGCAGAAATTATGCAAATTAGATGAACTTTGATTTTTTCAGTGCTACTTACACACTGTAAGTACACATGTCAATACGGCTTGGGCTAGAGGCTGTATTTATCAACCGATCTTCACGAAACTTCTTGGGTACCTCTGGTATCACCTTGGGACGAGAACGAGTGTTTCTGAGTTTGGTCCGAAATTCAAGATGGCTGCCAGTGGCCATTTTGTACCGAAATTAGGTCTAATCAGTTTTTTGTACACAACTTCTATACGGCTTAGGCTAGAGGTCGTTTTTATGAACCGATCTTTACAAAACTTCTTGGGTACCTTTGTTATCACCGTGGGATGAGAACGAGTGTTTTGGGGTGTGGTCCGAAATTCAAGATGGCCACCAGCAGCCAGTTTGTACCAAAATTAGTGCAATCAGTCTTTTGTACGGAACTTCTGTATGAAAGTTCTGATTTGAATAAATTTTTGTATGAATGTTGAGTGACATGGAATACATCACATATAGTACAGGTTTTTTTCTCGTGCAGAAATTATGTAAATTAGATGAATTTTGATTTATTTAGTGCTACTTATACACTGTAAGTGCACATGTCAATACGGCTCAGGCTAGAGGCTGTATTTATCAACCGATTTTCACGAAACTTCTTGGGTACCTTTGTTATCACCTTGGGACAAGAACGAGTGTTTCTGAGTTCGGTCCAAAATTCAAGATGGCTGCCAGTGGCCATTTTGTACCGAAATTTGGTCCAATCAGTTTTTTTGTCAACTTCTATACAGCTCGTATTTATGAACTGATCTTCACGAAACTTCTTGGGTACCTTTGTTTTCACCTTGGGACAGGAATGAGTGTGTTTTGGGGTGCCTTTGTTATCACTGTGCTATGAGAACAAATATTTTGGGGTTCAGTCAGATCCACTCTGGGACTCTTTTCTAGTGACTGTCACCCACCTTTACAATACTTTACCTATGCATTTGTTACAGGCTACGGCCAGTATTTATGTACAGACCGTTACAATACTTTATATGTACCTTTGTTATCAGGTCATTACCTAGATGTTTGTCATTGCTGTGTTACATACTGTACATGTACATGTCTTGACAAGTTGAGCTACAGTGTCATTGACACTTTCATTTCACAAATAGCGTGTAGCATTTATTGTTACTATTACCAGCTTCTAGTAGCCACAAGAAAATACGGCAGTGCTGTGCAAAAAAAGGACAATGATAATATGCCAATGCAGTTTTACTGAAAAGACCATCTTTAAAATAATAAGACTGAATATCACAAATGTAGTTTCATGATTCAGACCAGATTTTTATATAGGACGTTTCGGCCCCAGATCTATGGACGATTCTGACCATATTTCTGGCCGATTCGGGCCAGACTACTGGACGATTCGGACCATGTTTGTGGACAATTTGGACCAGGTTTCTGGGAGATTTGCCCAACAGACACACAAACTGCTCAAGCCAGCACAGACATATACACACTTCACAAGTCAGCACAGACATATACACACATCGAATTTGGTCAAAATCGGCCCAGTAGTTAGCCCGTTGCTAAGGGGGCACTCTGGTTGCTAGGGAAGTCACGTGACATCATCATTGATATGTCTGTTTTCATTTGCAATGCATTCTGGGTCTGTATACCGAATTTGGTCCAACTCGGCCCAGTAGCTAGCCTGTTGCTAAGGGCACACTCTTGTTGCTAGGGAAGTCACAAGACGTCAACATTGATATGTCTATTTTTATTTGCAATGCATTTTGGGTCCGTATTCCGAATTTGGTCAAAATCGGACTAGTAGTTAGCCCGTTGCTAAGGGGGCGCTCTGGTTGCTAGGGAAGTCACGCAACGACACCATTGACCTGTCTGTTTTCGTTTGCAAAGCATGTTGGGTCCATGTATCAAAATTGGCCCAGTAGTTTGCCCATTGCTAGGTGTGCGCTTTACTTGCTATGGACGTCACACGACATAATCAGTGACCCATTAGCCCCCATCTCCCCACTCCCCCCCCCCCCCCCCCCCCCCCAATATATTAAGGATCCCTTGACCCAATGAGGGTGAAAGCAATAGTGAACAGCCATCACTTGTTCTTTGTCCGAGTATCCGTGAAAAAATGTCACCTCCTTTGTCCCCGGTTCCTTTGGGAAAAATCCCCAAAAGTTTAATCAGCCAGAGTCATTCTCATGAAGTCTCATCTCGTAAACTACTTCCTATGTAAATAAATCATTTCTTCAATTGCGAATGTCAATTTCCGCCATGCGCAAACATGTCAGCGTCCTTGTGTACCACTTCCGTTGAAAAATTTTGAAGTTGATGCCTTTGAGATAAGCTTGGCTTTGAGTTCATACAAACGGTACATAAGTGTTGCCTAATAGCTTTTATGTTTTATTCATTTTATTATATAACATGTTTTATTCAGAAAGATTGACGCGACCGACACAGTGCATTCTCTTGTTTTTGTTAGTGCTGGGAGGTTAATCGAAAATACAACTCAGTTTTTGGTTATTTAAAAACACCGCCGACCAGAATGTGAGATAACCATCAGTCGGGACACGCATGATTCAGATTATTTAACTGCACAATCTTGAATGCTGTCACTTCGAGTAATGTGTTAAATAAAAAGGGTAGAAATCACAGCAAAAATCAGAGTCCAGTAGGCCTAATTAATAACTTTTTTGGTCCCATAATATAATTGTATTTACTAATTAAATAAACTTTCTTTCGATTGACGAATGAAATGATAAAAATCACCCCATTCAGTGTGAGATTGAAAGCGCCACCTAGCTTTGGACAAAAACAAAGCAAACATTGAATTACCAAATTGACCACACACTTCACTTGAATGCAATATCCATGTATCTGCTGGCCACTGTCAGTAATTTCTATGTATATGTTTGAATGGAATTTAAAAAATGCAGTTGTACACTGTACTTGCACCAATAACATTTTCAAGCCCTGAGGCCAAGATTCAGGGCTTTCAGTATCAGTTCACGAAACTCAACACGATAATCATTAATTTTCATGACCTTCAACACCAACAGTAAAACACTGTATCTTTTAAATGATCAAGTTACCAAATGTGGTTTCCTTTGCTGAACTGGAACTTAAGACTTGCTTTGCATTTATACTGTCCGATCTATTATTACCATCACGCGTGACGAAGTCTGTGAATCTGTGACTCTGTTCACATTTTCGTTTACTACGGGCTACACCCCACTGTTCTTGTCTGATCGTCACAAAATTTCATATGCAGGTTTGGGGGTCATGCCTAGATGAGAACATCCCCTTTTGGTCGCGATCGGGTAACCGGTATGGCTGCCCAAGCCCAAAACCCGAAAACCATTAGCACAGTCTACAGGTCGTATTTATGAAGGGATTTCATTGTAACCTGGTAGTATGCCTCTGTATAATGCCTAGATTAGAACGTCCCCTTTTGGGCATGATGTAGCAAACGTGATGGCTTCTTATGATGTCTAGATGAGAATTTCCCCATTTGGGCGTGATCTGCCAACCGTGACGACTGCCCAAGCCCAAAACATGAAAGGCTTTAGCAAGTCTGCAGGTAATATTTATTGAGGAATTTCATTGTAACTTGGTGGGTTGACTTCATACAATGTCTAGATGAGAAAGTCCCCTTTTGGTCCTGATTGGGCAAATGTGATAGCTACAGGGGCCCTGAAGCCCGAAAACCTTTAGCACAGTCTAAAGGTCATATTTAAGGGATTTCCTTGTAACTTGGTAGGATGACTCCAAATAGTATCTAGATGAGAACGTCCCATTTTGGTCGCGATCATTCATTCTTGATGGGTGCCCAAGTCCAAAAACCTTTAGGTTAGGCAAAAGGTCATATTTATGGAAGGATTTCATTGTAACCTGTTAGGTTGACTCCACATAATGCCTATATGATGACATCCCCTTTTGGTCATGATTGGTCAACTGTGATGGCTACCGGTGCCCGAAGCCCGAAAACCTTGAGCACAATCTACAGGATATATTTATAAAGGGATTTCAGTGTAACTTTGTAGGATCACTCCAGGTGATGCCCAGATGAGATTGTCCCCTTTGGTTGCGAATGCGATCATTCAACCATGATGGCTGCCCGAGCTCGAAGCCCGAAAACCTTTAGCACAGTCTACAGGTCATATTTATGAAGGGATTTCATTGTAACTTGGTAGGTTGACTTCATATAATGTCTAGACGAGAACCTCCCCTTTTGGACCCGATTGGGCAACTGACGGCTACTGGGGGCCCGAAGCCCCAAAACCTTTAGAACAGTCTAGAGGTCATAATTATGAAGGGATTTCATTGTAGCTTGGTAGGATGACTCCAAATAATGTCTAGATGAGAACATCCCCTTTTTATCGTGATCATTCAGCCTTTATGGCTGCCCAAGCCCAAAGACCTTTAGCATAGTCTATAGGTCATATTTATGGAAGGATTTCATTGTAACTTGTTAGGTTGACTCCATATAATGCCTATATGAAGACATCCCCTTTTGGTCATGATTGGTCAACTGTGATGGCTACAGGTGCCCGAAGCCCGAAAATCTTGAGCACAGTCTACAGGTCATATTTATGATGGGATTTCATTGTAACTTCGTAGGATCACTCCAGATGATGTCCAGATGAGAATGTTCCCTTTTGGTTGCGATCATTCAACCATTATGGCTGCATGAGCCCGAATCCCGAACATCTTTAGCACAGTCTACAGGTCATATTTATGAAGGGATTTCATTGTAACTTAGTAGGTTTGACTTTATATAATGCCTAGATGAGAACGTCCCTTTTGGACACGATTGGGCAACTGTGACAGCTACAGGGGCTCGAAGCCCGAAAACCTTTAGAACAGTCTAGAGGTCATAATTATGAAGGGATTTCATTGTAGCTTGGTAGGATGACTCCAAATAATGTCTAGATGAGAACATCCCCTTTTGGTCGCGATCATTCGGCCTTGATGGCTGCCCGAGCCCAAAAACCTTTAGCATAGTCTATAGGTCATATTTACATGTACGGAAGGATTTCATTGTAGCTTGTTAGGTTGACTCCATATAATGCCTAGATGATGACATCTCCTTTTGGTCGTGATTGGTCAACTGTGATGGCTACACTACAGGTGCCCCGAAGCCCGAAAATCGTGAGCACGGTCTACAGGTCATATTTATGATGGGATTTAATTGTAACTTCAAAGGATCACTCCAGATGGTGCTCATATGGAAATGTCCCTGATGGCTGCCCAAGCCCAAAGCCCAAAAACCTTTAGCGCAGTCTTCAGTTCATATTTATGAAGGGATTTCATTGTAACTTGGTAGATTGACTTCATATAATGTCTAGATGAGAACAGCCCCCTTTGGACAGCATTAGGCAACTGTGACGGCTACAGGGGCCTGAAGTCCGAAGACCTTTAGCACAGTCTACAGGTGATATTTATGAAGGGATTTCATTGTACCTTGGTAGGATGACTCCAAATAATGTCTAGATGAAAACGTCCCCTTTTGGTCGCGATCATTCGGCCTTGATGGCTGCCCAAGCCCAAAACCTTTAGCATAGTCTATAGGTCATATTTATGGAAGGATTTTATAGTAACCTGTTAGTTTGACTCCATATAATGCCTAGATGATGACACCCCCTTTTGGTTGTGATTGGTCAGCTGTGACGACTTTAGGGGCCCGAAGCCCGAAAACCTTGAGCATAGTCTGCAGGTCATATTTATGACGGAATTTCATTGTAGCTTTGTAGGATCACTCCAGATGATTTCCAGATGAGAATGTCCCCTTTTGGTTGCGATCATTCAACCATGATTGCTGCCCAAGCCCAAATCCCAAAAACCTTTAGCACAGTCTAAAGATCATATTTATGAAGGGATTTCATTGTAACTTGGTAGGTTGACTTCATATAATGTCTAGATGAGAATATCTCCTTTGGACGCAATTGGAAAACTGATGGCTACAGGGGCCCGAAGCCTGAAAACCTTTAGCACAGTCTACAGGTCATATTTATGATGGGATTTAATTGTAACTTCGAAGGATCACTCCAGGTGGTGCTCATATGGAAATGTCCCTGATGGCTGCCCAAGCCCAAAGCCCAAAAACCTTAAGCACAGTCTTCAGTTCATATATATGAAGGGATTTCATTGTAACTTGGTAGGTTGACTTCATATAATGTCTAGATGAGAACAGCCCCCTTTGGACAGCATTAGGCAACTGTGACGGCTACAGGGGCCTGAAGTCCGAAGACCTTTAGCACAGTCTACAGGTGATATTTATGAAGGGATTTCATTGTACCATGGTAGGATGACTCCAAATAATGTCTAGATGAAAACGTCCCCTTTTGGTCGCGATCATTCAGCCTTGATGGCTGCCCGAGCCCAAAACCTTTAGCATAGTCTATAGGTCATATTTATGGAAGGATTTCATTGTAACCTGTTAGTTTGACTCCATATAATGCCTAGATGATGACACCCCCTTTTGGTTGTGATTGGCCAGCTGTGACGACTTCAGGGGCCCGAAGCCCGAAAACCTTGAGCATAGTCTGCAGGTCATATTTATGACGGGATTTCATTGTAACTTTGTAGGATCACTCCAGATGATTTCCAGATGAGAATGTCCCCTTTTGGTTGCGATCATTCATCCATGATTGCTGCCCAAGCCCAAAGTCCAAAAACCTTTAGCACAGTCTACAGATCATATTTATGAAGGGATTTTATTGTAACTTGGTAGGTTGACTTCATATAATGTCCAGATGAGAACATCTCCTTTGGACGCAATTGGGAAACTGACGGCTACAGGGGCCCGAAGCCTGAAAACCTTTAGCACAGTCTACAGGCCATATTTATGAAAGGATTTCAATGTAACTTGATAGGATGACTTGTTATGGAATAATTTCACTGTAACTTGGTAACTTTCCTTGATATATGTTGACTGTGA